>JANZLC010000005.1:32280353-32291128 GCA_026413385.1 Erythroxylum gracilipes
TACTTGATTAATGCTAACTTAATTTAATATATTAATGCTTTAATATCCTTTAATCATGCTTATTAATATAAAAAAAAATTCTGGGGCTAACATAATGAATGATGAGCATTGTCTATTTCATCTACTCACTCACCAACTGGTAAATCTTCCATTCTTGATTTTGAAGTACATGATAAAGGCTGGGGAGGATTATCATGTGAAGAGTAGTTCTTTACCTTACGGTATGCTGTTAACAAGATTCTTCAAGGAATTTGGAATCCTACTTGATAGAGGAAACAGAGTAAAGTTGAATGTTAAGAGTGTTATCAATACTTCTAATATTCACAAAATGGGGATCAAGGCTGAAGCTGAAGCGGATGTAGATTTTACACCGAAAGCACAGTCTAAAGGGAAGCTTTTAGTAAGAAGAAGCAAAAAAGAAAATGTTCTGTCAGAAATACAAGCAAAATCTAGATCGTCCAGAAGAATATCAATAGAGAAAAAGGTTAAACAATCATCTAATGTGCAGATACATGCCAAGACGCTTCCAAAAAGGAAGGAAAGCAAAGTTCGACAACCAACTCATCAAATGTCTTTAATGAGGAAGGATGAGACGCTCCAATCAGAAAGGCCCGAGAAGTCAAGAAGGTCACCAAGATTAATGACCTTATGACAACAAAAATAGAAGAAACAGAAAGTTTTGATTCTTGGTGGAGAATCTAAGAGTAAAAAGGAGCAAGAGAAACAATAGCAGCCTACTAAACCAATTGTCTCTATCCCCTAGACTCAGTTATCACAATCATCTGGAGAGACAAAGATAAAAAGGAAGTTAGTATTTGAGAAGAAGAAGCCTCAACAACAGCTCTCTTCCAAATCAGTAAAAGAACAAAAGAAGACGAAACTTGTTTAGAAGAAGGTTTCATCGTCTGATGTTCCACAAAAGACAGAGACTATAAAAAAACAGCTAGTAACTTACAACCCTCCTCAATGGATAAAGAAAGAAGATTTGAAGATGAAGGTCGTAGAAGAATCAACACCTGATCGTAACAGAAGTTCAATTATCATCAGAGAACCTTCTAAACAGATAGTTAAGGTTCAAGTTGAATCTATAATAGTAATTGATCAGACGATACATCTTCTAAGTCCTGAAGAATGAAGACTATACAGTATTCTGTGAGATGATAAGACAGAACCATATCCATTAAAAATTACTAAAGACCCTTGTACAATCTATCCAATAACAAGCAGAACGACAATCATGATTGTACCAAATGTACAACCTAGATACTCAACCTCAGTGATAAGCAAAGAAAAAGGAAAGAAGAAGAAATTTCCTGAAGGACACGAAAATGATCTCACTAAAGAAGAGATTCAAGTGGCAGTGAAGAATATAGACGACATATGTTATGCAGCTCAACCTGTAGGTGTCTATGCATCGCATCACATATCAAGGGAATCAGGAAGTAATTTTGGAGCATCTACCAAAGATGAAAGTTTCAAGGTAGTTGGCACAATGTCAGAAGGAAGGTATAAAAGTATCACAATTGAAGGTATCGATTTTAACTTAGAAACCTTTGTGCATTTACTTATTCATTTCAAACCCTTAGGTTTCATTACTCCAGTTAAATCTATCTTACACCTTCTTGGGCAACTGATTTATAAATTGCCCAAACCTGATGATCTTGATATCCCTGAAGGAAAACAACTGTTCAAATTACCGTCATTCAAAATCATAGAATTAGACGATTTACCTAGAAAACAATTTGTTTTTGAACACACTCATACACTTAGTGAAATACTACAAGATGCTACTGTTAATTCAGAGGTCTTAAAGAATTTCATCAAATGGAATGAAGCTAGTCACAAACAGATAAGCTAGTCACATACAGATAGAAGTTCAAGAAGCCTTAGCTAAAAACATTCAAGAAATTAATACTAAGGTTGATGAACTAGGTGATACAGTGGGTGATCTTCATGAGGAAATTGAACTTCTACGTGTTTCTATAGAAGAAGACCTCAAGACGATCTGCACTGACATTCAACAAATGTTTTCTGAAATTTTAAAGCTTCTAAAATGAACTATCTTTTTGATTAATAACAAGTAGGGGGACAATAGTAGACAGCATTAGTAATTTTTGTATATCATTTTCTATATTGCTTTATTCGTCTGAATATTATTCATCTGATTATTATCTTTATTTTCGTCTGAACATTATTTTTATCTTCTAAATTTATGATTATTTATTATCATCAAAAAGGGACAGATTGTTAAGTCAACAGGACTTTACTTCTTCTATTAATTTTGATGAAAGTCAAATAATAATAATCATAAAAGTCTGTGAACTATTTTGATGAATTTATTAAGTGCACAGATAAATGTAAGTAGCACACATCATCAAATCAAGACGATACCATAATAATAGCTGAATAGGATGGACCAGACAAAGTGCTTATTATAAGACACCAGACGAAGCATATGAATCTATGGACGACGATGGAAATTGAAGAATGTACTAGAACATCAGTTGGTTGGAGTTAGTTATATGTTTCGACTAATAACTGTTTTTAGAAGATTCAACAAGCAAAATTCTAAAAAAGACTGTTGAAGATTTAGGCTATAAATATTAGTTATAGTCGTAAGTAAAAGAAAAACGAAAAATATACGATATAATACAAAGAATTCTGATTATAAAAGCATACTTAGAGAAATTCTATGCTCAAGTGCTCACGCAAAAGAGAGAAAATACATCTGTAATGCGAAGCTCAAACAATATCTTTTTGAGTGAAAAGAAAGACTAGAGCCTGAAGAGGCTAAGGAAGCAAATAAAGATTACTTTGTGAAAGAGTCCTGAAGAGGCTTTGGAAGTGTTGAAAAAATACTTGTAACGTTGAAGGTTATAGTGAAATCTCAAATAGATTAGGAGGACCGGACGTAGCCCAAGGTTAACGGTGAACTAGGATAAATTACGGCGCCATATTCTCTAACTCTTATCTTTTTAATTTTCTTGTTGTTAGAAGAATAGATACTGATTTTTGCATTACTCACCAAATTAAGTGAATTGTTTTTATAATCATCTAAATTTGTCAAGAAAATCAAGAAGTTTTTAAAGATTGATATCTTAAACAATTTGACACAATTCAACCCCCCCTCCCCCCTCTCTGCTTGTGTATTTTACGTATTATACGTGATTTCTATATTAACAATTGATTTACCTTAGTTACAACTTCTCTCCTCTTCTTTTTATTTTCTAGTCATCTTCTATTCCTTTCTTTTCTTTTCTATTCCTCTTTTCACTTTTTTATTTCTTTTATTTCTTCTTGATTTTCTATTGTTTTATATTTTTTCATTTATTTATTTAACAAGATCAACTTTAGAAGAGAAAAAATGTATAGCAGAGATACACATTATTACAACCCTACACATTACCAAACTTTAAAGCCAACTATATACTACGATTCTGCCACACTTTTTCAAACAATTATTCCCTAAACCCAATCATACACATTCAATTGCTCAACTTGCCATATGGTAAGCACAAGGAAGAGGACAAATAATACATTCAAGGCTCATATTTTTGGTTTAAATAAAGAAAAGGTTTCATGTTATACTCAAAGGTGGTTCGCTAAACATTAAATGGGAAAACAAACATACAACACACAAATAATTTCTTTTACTAATACTCCTCCCACATTTGAACATCACACTATTCCTTATGTGATACAAAAAAGTAAAAGAGGGGTCTAAGACAAAAGACAATAATTAACAGAAACAAGGACAATAATTAAAACTAAAAGAAATTAAACTAACAAGCAATAAAGAAAGTGATAGAAATTACAAACATGGGAGTGATCATTGCGTTGATCTGGTGTGGCATATGGTGTATTGCATCGAGGAATGAAGAACATATGCAATGAAAACAGATAGAAGAGATGGGAGAGTAGGCTTGTGCACACAAAGAAAACATAATAAGTTGTGTTTCTAAAAAGAAATAACAAACAACTAATTGAAAAGTATAACAAAAATTATATGGGTTGCCTGCGCTTCTTTAATATGTTTTAGCTGGACACCTTAACCGTTATGCTCAAGGTGAAGCGCTTAAATTGATTGAGTCCACTGCTTTCTTCTCCTCATTGGGACTTTTCCTCAAGAATTATTCAACCTCTCCCTTAGTTGCATCTACCAGTAATTGGCATCATTCATTACTTTTTTTAACCAAGTCTAGCTTCTTTTCTTCTTCCTGCAAGGCGAAATCAAAATATGCAACGTTAACTTGATCAACAAAAGAATAGTATTAAAAAAAATAGTAGTAGGAACAGGTTCAACATTAAAGATTGAAAATTCTATTGTTTCTCCCAAAACAGTCATGCTCAGCTTTCCATTCTTCCCATCAATCAAGGTATTAGCAGTGGCCATAAAAGGCCTCCCTAGGAGTATGGTGTGCTCCTTCCTTTGCTATTTAACCTCCCCCATGTTTAATACCACAAAGACTATTGGAACAGTCAATCTCCTAACCTTCACAAACACATCTTCCATTATTCCTTTTAGATAACGGATTGACATATCAGCCAATTTTAGTCACATATTGGTTGGTCTTAACTGTCCTAGATCCAGTTTCTTATAAATAGATTAAAGCATGCAGTTTATATTCACCCAAGGTCAAGCAAACCCTTAACCTCATCACCATTACCCATTAACACTTGCATAAGAAAACTCCCTAAATCCTTCAATTTAGGGGGTAATTTTTGTTGTAGTACCACACTTGCAACCTCCGAAACTATCACCTTCTCATTTGCCTCAAACTTTTGTTTTTTGGTGTTTAGTTCCTTAAAAAAATTCACATAGGTTGGAACGTCTTTTATCACACCTAACAAGGGCAGGTTAATATTAACTTTGGAAAACATGTTATAAAGATCAAAAAATTGCCTATCTTGTTCTGATTCCTTAAGGTGGCTCAGATATGGGACTAGTGGTCTATAAGGATTAGTCACCTTATGCAATCTTGGTCCTTCATTGCAGCCAGTTGCTTGCCCTAGTTTTTCACCATTCTGAACCTGACTTGAAGGGTTGTCGTGCCCATTTCTTCCTCCATTATACTCACCTTTTTTTAGGAGGCTCTCCTCCTCTTAATTACCTGCACCAAACATATTAGAAGGGACCTCAACATGCTTACCAATCACCTTACCACTTCTCATAATAGTGACCGCTTGAACTGGCTCAAGTTGATTAGACAACTTCCCTTTCTGATTATTGCGTCTTTGAATCATGAGTTGCCCTACTTGGATCTCAATCCTCTTCACAAATGCATGCAAAGAATCGAACCTCTTGTTGTTCATTTCCTGATTTTGAATTGTTACCTGAATAAACACATTCAGGCTTCCCTCCGAAGAAGACGTAATTGATGGTTTCCAAAGTGAGGATTGCCCTTCGTAATAATTCGACCTATAAAAATTTTTGCGCTTGGGGCTGTACGGATCAATTCGCTCCCTTAGTTGATAACTGTTAAGTGAGTTCACTTGTCCTTCCCTATCTGTAAAAGGCTCACAAGAATACGAACAAACATTAGCTCCATGAACACAAGTTCCACATATACCACATATCTCTTGATTTGAAATGTTTTGGGGTAATCTTGTGCTCAGTATCTTTATGCCTTATTAACTCGGCTAACTACATAGCTAGTTATTGATTCGAGCTCACTTCATGAACTCTAGCTTTTCTTCTCCTCACTGTCTTTTGTTGAGAATTGGCCCCTAACATTTCGAAGATCTCATAAGTTTCTTCGATTGTCTTCTCTCTCACATCTCCTCCTATTGCATTTTCCACCGTATACTGACATTGTTGTGTCAATCCATCATAAAAGAATTGGTTCTACATATGGAGTGGAAAATGATGGTTTGGATACTAAATGATCAGAAGTTTGAAGCATTCCCACATCTCATGGAATGGCTCTCTAGAAGGTAGCTATCTTTGTCCGCAACTCAGAAGTCTTCTGGTAGGAACAAAACTTTCCTATGAACTTGTTGTACACCTCTTTCCATATAGTCAATGAACCTGGTGGAAGGGTCATCAACCATTCCTTAACTCGATACTTCAATGTGTATACGAAGCACCTCATCCTGAGTTGATCTTCATCTAGGCCATCTAATGGGAATGTCTAGAGAGTGTATAGAATTCCCAATGAAGTTTAAAGGGTCTTCATTGGGAACCACATAGAATGATGGCAGCATGTTGTAGTGGATACTTTTTAATTCATATACAACATCCCAATTCCACTAACCATGTACCTGTACATCCCGAGGACATTCGAGCACATACTATGGGAAAGCAACATGTTAGGATAATCACATCAAGTCATTACAAATTGTTGTCTCAAACAACAACACATCTCAAGCAAACCAGTAATCATTTTGGCCCATTTCAAATGTAAACACATCATAAGTACATCAATATTCAATTTGAAACCATTTCATCAACAAAACATATCCAGTCATGAATGCCATTACATTACAAAATTTACAAGTCCATTGTATAGTAGTTGCAGAATACAATTCAAATACTAAAATCATTGAAGACATATGCAGGTGCAAACTAATCCCGACCATTAGATCGTGTCCCAATACAGTAGCTACGTGGATACTGGGCTCATTGATAATTGTCCCATATCCATTTTGGATACTAAGCTCATTTTACATAGTGAGCCTAAGGCTCTTACCACAATCTGGGCTTTAAGCTCTTTTTCATTGGCTATTCTAGTCGCAACTGCCTTTATCTGATCATGCATATCATGTATGAAATTCATCAAATCTTATATTTTCACATTTATTCATTTACACTTTCACTTTCACAATTCCAACAGACCTAAGTCCGGTATTCAACAATTATGATGAGTACACTTATTTCTATCAGTTTCACATATAATGAGCATTTCCAATGTGATTCTCATGCATCAAACGCCTCTGACTATCAAAGTCTGGAATTAACACGTTCACATCAACAATAATTCAATAATTGACATTTAAGCAAAGATATATAATCTTAGTGAGAACACCGAGGTTACTCACTACACATATAACTCAACCAGAAACACACATATAAATGAGTTTACACATCAGGGTTGACTCATAGCATGCTCCAGATAGCTATTACGTCTATGTTCCGGCAATGTCTGGATGTTGTCGCTCTAATTGCTCTTCTATATCATGCAACACATACACATTTACACATTAATAATTTGCACATTTTCATGAATACTCAATCATATATATGTATATATATGTGATATGTATAATGCACGCTCAATGACAATTCCAGTATATTTCCTTAATCCACATCTTATGATCATCCATACTTCATAACTCGTATTATTCATATCAAGTCAATACATTCTTTAATTCTAATGTCAATCAACATCTTAAACTCATTAATCTCTTAACCACTTACTTTAGCACCATTTAGGTTAATTTCAAACCTCAATTAAGTCCAAAAACATCAAGGTAAGATAAGAAGACAGAAGCATGATCATGCAACTACCAAATGATCCTCCTCTATCACGATCATGCACAATGATCGTGCAACTTCTTCTCTATCACGATCGTGCAACTACCTGAAAATCCCTTATTCAAACATCATTCCAGCTTTTCTCAAAACATATTTTCAGGTCAACTTTGTATGACCATTTTGACAAGAAAAATGAGGTATTTAGGCAATACACTCTTCTAAACAAATGTTTCTCTATGTCTTAAGTTTCTAACGACATCAAGTTTATGCAGTTTGGTTAAATATTATGCAAGTTATACCCAAACTACTATTGACTGTTCCCACACCGTGACAGTACACAATACCCAACTTTAAGCCAAACTTTGAAACTTTTAAAGGCAGAATTCAAATTCGATTCCTTCATGAAAAATATAGTCATATGTCGCTAGTTTAATATAAAAGTAAAAAATCATCCCATTTGGATGTCCACAAATCAATATATAGCCAAATTACAAATGCCTATTCAGTGAAAACACTCCATCTAACATATTCCAGCACACTTCACCATCATTTTCATCCTAGTTCATCTGTTTTGCTTAGTCTATCCTTTCTAGCTTATGTCCTCATTATTTCCTCTTCATTCCTACTTCCATTTTAGCTCAATTACAACGACAAACAAATCATATTATATGTTTGATCATAATACCAAAAACAGAACATCTACATATATATACACATTCATCACCAACTTTTTGCACATGCCCAACTCCAATCTCACATTCATTTCACTTATAACTATCACCTTATTTCTTCCCATTTCAAGACACCACATTACTCCCTTACTTTAGCTCTAGACTTATTTCAGTTCATCTCCAAAATACCTAAAGAGATCCACGTTAATATACATTCAAAACAAAACATGAAACATCCATTTATCTATCAAAATTTTCTGCACTTTTTTCTATACCATTTTTAGTGATCTTTTTATTTCAAACTCATCTCTATAGCAACTTATGAAATATTTATCATCATAAACACAAAAATAAGACATCAATGTGTTCATTACTTTACCCACGTTCCAGCATATATAGAACAACATTTTATGATCATTTAACCTCTAACTATCTTCATATATGTTTCGTTCAACTAGTCATGAAGAACAATATGATACTTACTTGTATAACTTCAAAATCTTCAAAATATCACTTAAACCTAGCTTTCCTTGAACTACGCAATCATCATCATAGAAGGTGGAGTAGGTTAGATTCTTCTTCAAGAAGAAGACACTTGATCTTGAAGAAACGTGTGAAAATGATCGCAAAGTTCACAATGGTGAGAGTTGAAGGTGTCATGGAAATGAAGAAGAAGAAATGTAGAAGGTGAAGATAAAAAATGAAGAGAGAAGAAGAAAGCATCAGAGGAAAATGAAAGACAAAGGATAGTCTTTCAAATGAAAGGAAATATCGTAGATGGGTGTGTGGCATGGAAAGTGACACTTGTCACTTACCTGATAAATGAATTTAAGATTTCATGACGAATGTCATAGAAAATTGAGAGACAATTAGATTAGAAATTGGAGACAAAAGGACTGATTGAGGAAGAAGACCCATTAGAAACCATAAGATCGTCGCTTAATGACCTTATGGTTTCTAATGGGTCTTCTTTCTTAACCAGTCCTTTTGTCTATAATTTCTAATCCAATTGTCTCCCAATCTTCTCTGACATTCATCATTAAATCCTAATGTCATTTATCAGCAATTTCTTCTGCCATTTGACATTTAATTCTACCACCATTTATCAATTGTCTTATCACTTGGCATTTTTTTCCTAGTCCAAAAATACTCACAATTTCAGAAAATTTTCTAAATTTCACCAAAAATTCTAAATCAATAATTATACTCTCCAAATCAATTTTCAAGACAAAATATCCACAATTCACAATATGATCACATTTATAAATCAATTAAAAATTATTTATACCTGGAAAATGTCAAATGAGTGCATAAACAGTCATTGCAATGTGTATGAAAATCTAGTTAATTATGTGTGTATATGTTACTGTTATGTATGAGTATGGAATGCATTTTTCTTATCTCTCATTGCCATTTCTCACTTACAAAAATCTAGGGTTCTAACCATTTATATGGAAACGAGATGTTACAATTCTCCATCCTTAATAAATTTCATCCTTAAAATTCTCATCTGAATAATCAAAAAGGCTGAGGAAATGTTTCCTTAAATGCTTCTCCATTTTCGATGTTGCTACTTTACTCAAATACTTTCTTCCAATTGACTATAGTCTATAGACTCACTAGGTCTTTCAATTACTTATTTAGTTATTCCACCATCGTAACTGGTTCCTCAATATATCTAAGATTACTCAAAATTTTCACTTCCTAAATCAATAACACCTATGTCAGATCATATCGATATTTCTTAAGATACTCACACATAATACATTATGAATCTGAGACATCTTTGTTGGTAATACTAACTCATATGTCAATAGTCCTATTCTCTCAATAATTTCATATGGGCCAATTAATTTTGGGCTTAGTATACCCTTTTTATTGAACTGCTTTTTATTTTGATTCACTCAATTCCTACTATAGATTCGTTTGACTTATCAACTGTATCTTAAATCCATTATGGCCTTCGACTATTCCTAGGCCTCATTCATTTCAATACAACTACGGACGATTCTTTATGTCATATAATGCCTCATACTATTTACTATCGATACCATTGTGATAAGGATTGTTATAAACAAATTCAATCAGTGCTGTGTTTTGATCACAAGTTCTTAATGTTAAGTCAAAATGACTTCACGGATTAATGATTTTGATGATAAGCAAAAAGCAGAAGAAAGTCATTTGATGAAAAGCAGACGAAAGGAAGCATAATACAGAAAAAGTAAAAACATAGACGCAAGATAAGCAGACGCAAGGAAGCTAAGTTTCAAAAAACAGACGGAAGGAAGCTAAGTTTTGAAAAGCAGAAGAAAGGAAGCTAAGTTTTGAAAAGCAGACGAAAGGAAGCAAAATACAGACGAAGCAATAAAAAAAGCAGACGGAGGCAACATACAGACAGAAGCAACATACAGACAGAAGCAAAATACAGACGAAGCAAAATACAGACAAAGCAATAAAAAAAGAAGCAGACGGAAGCAACATACAGACGGAAGCAAAAAACAGACGAAGCAAAAAAACAGACGATGCAATAATCAGACGAAAGAAGTAAAGAAATCGGAAGCATCAGCTTGAGTTAGTTACAGAGCTCAACTGACTAACCGTTTCTTTAAAGAATCAAGAAGCAGTTATTC
>JANZLC010000005.1:32302171-32312501 GCA_026413385.1 Erythroxylum gracilipes
ATCATCAAGATAAAAAGAATTAAACAAACAAACAAAAATTAAGGCACTTTTAGAATAAAGACAAATAATTTATTATGAACATAAATGAAAAATAAATAAATATATAAACAATTTACTAAATACATTATATAAATAAATTATGTATCAGTAAAAGTGGAATAGTTAACATTGAAACAAAAATTTAAAAGTGCAAATTTTGTCACGGCTGTAAGCGCCTTACTGCACAATTCAGAAGTGCAAATTTTTATTTTTATTAAATAATTTATATTATTATTCTTATCAAATTATTTCTATTATTATAATAAATTTCCTTATTGTATTTATTATTATTTTTTTATTTTTATTTTAAAAATAAATAAAAATAAAAATTTTTTGTAAAAAATTAAAATTAAATACTAAAAACAAAATGTGTCACATTTTAAATAAAATTTTAAGATAAAAATTAAATTTTAAAAATTGCTTTAATTTGTGTCAAACACATATTTTGATTTTTATTATTATTTAAATTTTAAATTTTAAATAAAATTTTAAAGATAAATATTAAAAATTAAAAAATGATTTTATTTGTTACACATATTTTGACTTTTTTATTATTTTAATCTTATTTTTTAAATAAAAGTTTTAAGATAAAAGATTATTTTTAAAATATGATTTTTTGTGATAAAATTTAATTTTTAAATAAAAATTTAAATTTCAAAATTTGATAATTTATTAAAATTGTTTAATTATTTTATAAATTATAAAAAATTAATTTAATTTAAAATTTGATTAATTTTATTATTACGATTGTATTATACTGTG
Source organism: Erythroxylum gracilipes (assembly GCA_026413385.1). NCBI lineage: Eukaryota > Viridiplantae > Streptophyta > Magnoliopsida > Malpighiales > Erythroxylaceae > Erythroxylum > Erythroxylum gracilipes. The sequence continues at coordinate 32,302,973 of JANZLC010000005.1, forward strand.
TTGGCTCATAAAGCCATCAAACTTGGAATACTAGCAGAGTTGTCGACGGCTTAGCTCATAAATCCATTAAAATTGGATGTCAGTTGTCTATTTTTGTAACATAACGACAGCGTTTTTTTCCTCGACAGAGTTAAACAGAGTAGCAGTTTGGCAGAAGATCCGGGCTCATCTGAGATACACAAGTAATAAAGAAAAGTGAACAGATGTATCTAAGAAGTAGATCAGGAGACGCGTAGATCAGGAGACGCCAGTCCAATGAGAACATATAAGAGAAACACATCCGAATAGATCTAGTTACGTCCAAGTTTATTTATTTACAATGAAAAGAACAGATCAGTTTCTATATTTAAATTAACTTTTCACTGAAAAAAAAATAGTTGTGAAAGTTGACCCATAGAGGAGGGCCTAAATAGGGTTTCATGATCCATGATTTGTAATGGAGTTGATGAAGAGAGTAGGACTAGGAGTAAGTATTTGTCACGATTCGAAAAGGGTTGGTTGATTTTGTTAAGTTGTGTTGGATGTTGTGAATTTTGAGAGAAATGGGTATATGGAGAAATGCGTATCAGGAAGTGACCAGTTCGAAGCCGTTGTTTGTAGCAATCTACGCAACAGTGGTGGTGGGGATCGTGTTCTCGTCGTTCTACGTCTTCTCTGCCATCTACTCCAACGACAACTCTTCTACTTCATGGCTCTCTTCTCCTCCTTCAATCACCTCTCGTATGTTTTCCTTTTATTTGTCTGCGGTTTTGTAAATGAATCCAGGTTTTACTAGTAGTGGACGAGAGATTAGAGAGGCTTTGTCTTTCGTCCTCCCGTAGCTCAAGTTTGACCTTTTCTTCTTTGGACCAGGAATTGATTATGCAGCAATTTCAACTTTCAGTTTGAAATACTGACCGTTTAATTCTATCCATCTCTGGTTTAATTACTATGGAGCTTTTGGGTTGTTGAAAGTGTTATCTTTCTTAACAGTTTTGATTAACAGAGGATTTTTTTTGCCATAAAGCTGGAAATTTTGTCCCATATACTAGTCTGGAAAATCGTGGAAGCTCACCTTTTTCAAAAGTTCAACCGTATCCCTTTTATAATTATTCATAGCAAATGTTGCTTTTATTCGTTCTCATTCTCTTCATAGCATAAAACACTTGGATTCCGATCTGCACTTTATGCTGGTGATATTGCAGCTTAATGGAAATGCTTCCAGTGTCATTAATTTCCTTCCTGATCATGGTTTGCCTGCCCTTTGTGTAGTCTTATCAGTGCAGTTTCATCTTTGTGATATACTTGTCCAATCAATCCACTCATCACAATTAGTCGTTTACCATTTATTTGCTTCCTCAACAAACTCTATTCTTCTCAGATGTGGATGCTCCTTACTTGGATCGATCATCAAATTATTCTCAATTGTCAACGTTTGCTCCTTTGATGCCAACATCAAAGCTTCCAAACAGAGAAACAAAACCAATTTGGGATGCTCCTCCACGCAATTCCAAGATTCCTGGTCTAAAGAATTTTAGACTCACAAAACAACTGGTTGAGGAGAGGGTCAAAGATAATGTCATAATTATTACATTTGGTAATTATGCATTCATGGATTTTATCCTTACATGGGTTAAACACTTGACGGATATGGGGCTTTCTAATCTTCTTGTCGGTAAGTCATGTAGACAATCTCATTTGCCTAAGATTTTTTCAGTGGGACTTCAGTTCCTGAAAGTTGTTACTTAAAACTTCCTCTAAAATAGGTGCTATGGACACTAGGCTCTTGGAGGCTCTGTACTGGAAAGGGATTCCTGTTTTTGACATGGGAAGTCACATGAGCACGTCAGATGTTGGCTGGGGCTCAGCAACCTTTCATAAAATGGGGAGAGAAAAGGTTATTCTGATAGATGCAATCCTCCCTTTTGGATATGAAGTATTAATGTGTGACACTGACATGGTTTGGTTAAAGGTACTGGTCTATCTATTTGGTTTCATCTTTTAGACTCCATACTCCTGAATTATCCCCATGCCTGAATCATTTCAGATATTTCATCTTTTTTTTTTCCCCCTTTTTCATTTGGAAGCATTTTATATTCTTAGTGGGCCTATTTGGTTGTTGTGGCAATGGTTGCTACGTTTGAAATTAAATGCAAAAGATTGAGAGTATCATTTCAGGTTATCCCATATAGGCAAGGTCTTGGATAAAAAATTCTGAAAAAAGTAAAAAGAAAGTTGAAATCGTGTAATTCAGTGCTCTTTTGCATGAAGCGAGTTATCAGGAGCCTCAACCTACAATCTTGCCTTGGCAAGCCTTTACATTTCATTTGGTGGTATGGTGCCTATCTTATCTAAGAGATAAAATTTCTTTGTGCCCTGTTCCTATTATTCCAATTATATAATTTTCTCTTCCAACCGATTAAATTTGGTGTAGCACAACAAACAAAAATTTGTGAAGATAGGACATTCGTGTGTAATTTCATATTTTTCCTGCTTCAATTCTGATATTGTTGTGATCATCTTGTGTATACAATCAAATGTTTTGTTGTCATTTTTACAACAAACTTCTTCAGAAATTTTATTTCTTTTTTTTTAGCACCATCATTTTCAGTATAAACTTCATAGGATTGCCTATTATCCTTGAACAGAATCCACTCCCATATCTTGCTCGATATCCAGATGCAGATGTTTTAACTTCAAGTGATCAAGTTGTACCCACAGTGGTTGATGACAGTTTGGAAGTTTGGCAACAAGGTGATTTGCCCTAGATTAATACTTTTTGCACTTTGTTGTCCCTTGGGTAGCTTTATGGCTGTTAAACTTGAGGCTCCTACATCATCCATGACATTTTTCCACACTTCGCCATTTTGATTGGTTGGAATGTCAAGAACTTTAAAGAATGATGACAATTATCTACCTTTTCCAGACAACTGACTAGGCATTATAAACTGAATTCATCTAGTTGATAATAATCATATAAAAATTGGCTGCTCTAATGGCAGATAATTAGCTCCCTCTTCCTTCATTTTCTTTTAAATACAGGTGAGGGTGGGGGTAGGGTGATCCTTTCCTGCCTACTGGAAAAAGGAAACAAAATGAAGGAAGAGCCCTTATAATGCCTGAATATTTCTCTATATGCATGCAGTAGGAGGCATGAATTCAGTAATTGTACTTGTAACTCTGCATTGTACTTAGATCTTCCAACAACGAACAGCATATTCATGAAGAATGGTATACTTGGATTTATTCTTCATAAATAAACTTCATTTGTAGCATTCAGTCCATGCAAGCTCGCCTGATTTGTGTAGTATATTAACAGTAGCGCCTGGAATGTTCTCAGTCCGTTGCTTTAATACTTTTGGGTTCTATAATTCTATTGTATTTTTCACTACTATGCTAATTGAGAGTATTTTATTACTTTTGATGATCGCTCAACTAATATGCTTGTTTCTTCACTTTCATAGTTGGTGCTGCCTATAACATAGGAATATTCCATTGGCGCCCAACAGAGTCTTCAAAAAAGTTGGCAAAAGAATGGAAAGAAATGCTTTTGGCTGATGACAAGATATGGGATCAGAATGGGTTCAATGATATTGTGCGGAAACAATTAGGACCTTCTGTTGATGGGGAGAGTGGTCTTGTCTATGCGTTTGATGGAACTTTGAGGCTTGGAATTTTGCCAGCAAGTATATTTTGCAGTGGACACACTTATTTTGTGCAGGTGGCGTTTCCTATGCGTTGATTTAGCTTTTACAATAGATTTCTATGCTTCATCTTGTCTTGACATAAAGAGCATGAAAATGTGATCAAAAAACCAATGTCGTGATCCTTGTGGATATATTTGCAGGCTATGTATCAGCAACTCAGATTAGAGCCGTATGCAGTGCATACAACATTTCAGTATGCAGGTACTCCAGGAAAGCGCCATCGGTTGCGAGAAGCCATGGTTTTCTATGATCCTCCGGAGTACTATGATGCACCAGGTAATACCATGCCTCACTTCTCAACAGTTTTTTCAGGTTTTGTAAAACTTCAATTTATTGGCAATGCTATAAATTTGTATCAACACTGTCAATGGATGTTTTGCTATCCACTAGATATTTCAATTTATTTAGAATCTATGAGTTCTTTCTGAACTGAATATCTAAACTCGACACTTCAATGGCAATGGATTCAACAGCTTACATATGTCCTTTTGTTATCTTCAATTATTTGTTTTGCTCTTCTTTCATCCTAAAGTTTCCCTCTGATCAGCCAAAGTTTAAGAAATGAAATGGGCCCTTAAGGCTATGTTTAGTTGGGGGGTTTTATAATGGAATAGAATGGAATGTAATAGTATTCTATCGTTTGGGAGGAGGTTTTATAATGGAAGAGGAGGGTTTCATATTACGTCTCATTCTATCTTAAACAGTAAAAATGAAAAACCTATGATTAAGGGGGGTTTAGGATGGAATGTAAAATGATAAACAACTTTACACTATAATACATTATAAAACTTTCATTTAAACAACATTTCACTGCATTATATTACGAACCCTTCCATCCCTCCCAAACAACAATTTTTTAATATTACATCCATTTACGTTCTATTCTATTATAAATCATTTCATTCCATTCTATTCTATTAAAAACTTTACGTCAAACCAAACATAGCCTAACTGTCTCAGCTTCTTCAACAACTGAATTGAATTAATTTTGTATTCAACACTTTACACTTCTTGCTTGGGTCATTGCATCTGCTTTTAGTTAATGGTTGAAATCTGTCTTTGTTTAAGATAATTGCTGCTCTTTACAATCACCTTAAATTTATGCAGGAGGCTTTTTGTCATTTAAGCCATCTATTCCAAAGAGTTTGTTAATTGAGGGGGAGCATAATCTTGAGTCACACTTTGCCGTAATTAATTATCAAGTATGCACCAACTGACACAGTTTGAGTTCTGCAGCTTGTCTAATGTCATCTTGATTCTCATCCTTCCTTCACTGTCTTCAGATGAAACAAATAAGGATGGCATTGGCAATTGCATCATTGTTAAATCGCACCCTGGTGAGAATAATTTATTTCCTGACCCTTCTTTCCCTCTTATGTTTTGGTAGTCCTATGTCTATTGATGTATTTCCATTTCACAATTTGAATTATTGTCTCTTGGCTTCTCTTCCTTTATTTTTTATCCGGAGAAATAACTAAAACCTGTAGCTTGCTATGAACTCAAGAAACCTCTAAAATCTTACCTACTGTCGACACTAGGCAAGAAAATCTTCTTTGTAAAGGAGTGAGATCAAGTAAGTTGATGGGTAAACTGTTTTCTGAATCTACTTCCCATACACAACTTTACTTAAACTTATTTATGTTGGTTATTGCTTTCTCATTTTCATACATAAAGTGGTTTCAATGGAAGCAATAACGGAAATAGCGGTAATGAGTCAGTTTAAAATGCATTAAAGTTTTGTTTGTTGATGTATTCTATGTGTACATTTCAGATCATGCCTCCATTATGGTGCAGATTGGATAGGCTATGGTTTCCCCATCCTGGAGTTCTGGAGGGGTCAATGACTAGACAACCTTTTGTCTGCCCTTTGGACCACGTATTTGAGGTGCTTTCTTTTATCTTGAAGATTATTGTGGGAACTACTATTTTCTCCTTATCACTTAACGTGTGAACTACTTTCTGCTTGAGAAAATGTTTGCTTGTTATGTACTTGGGAAATGTACATGTGTGGTATTACTCAGCTCCCAGGATCTGTGGGACAAAACTTTATTCAGTATGTTTTCAGCTGCCAGTGATGTCCATTTATGGTGCAAAATGTAAGCAGATCATAAGATTTCCTACTCATACGGCCATTGGCGATTGGTTTTCATGTTTTGTAGAAGACTTCAATTCGTGCAATGTGAAGTAGTTTCTCATGCCATTCTGATGTGCATTGCATTTATACATATTTCAATTTGCAGTGGAATATGACCAGGTTGACATGGGATCAACTTCCAGGCTCTACAACTTGTATCCTAATTGCCCAGCATCAACTAAAGCATATTTAGAAATCTGCATACTGCATTAGTTTTAAAGTTTCCCTTTTTGTTGGTGTACTCAAAATTTTTCTTTTTCAGTTACCAAAAAAATCAATCCAACATAATTTTTCTTGTTTAAAGTAGTTGCTAATATTAACCCGGATTGTGCCTCTTGTTAGTTGGGCCTTGGCATAAAATTCTTGAGTTTAATCATTTCCTCATGACTGTGAATATAAAAATGAACTAAGATTAAAACATGCATATGCTTAAATATGAACTTTTGGTTTTTGGGATGGGGTAGATTATACCTTAGCTCCTATAGTTGTTCAGATATTCATTATGAAGTGCTTAGTTTTTTTGTTTTGGTTGTGTTTTTGGTCCCATTCTATATGCTCATGATGAAGTTCTAAACTAATTGAACCTAAGCTACTTTTGTAGTTTGTTATAGTATGAGTTTGTATTTCTCCATGACCAATAGGTTGCAAGTATCTGCAGTTGGTGGTCTTCGGTTGCTTACTTTGTTTCTTTTTGGAATCCATACTAACCCTATTCGTTACTTAATTTCTGGATCAGCTGTAACAGCTTGATCTTTATTATTAGCTTTAGAGTTATGTCTGTTAATTCTTACCTTTTTGCCTTTCATGTTCATTCTGGAGCTTTAATTATTTCCTCAAAAATGCCATTTGGATTTGTGTTGAGCCTTTGAATGCAGTTGCATTAGATATTATGTCTAATTTTGCTTTCTGATAGAAAAAATCGGAAAATGTTTTTCTCCTGAACTTTGCCATACGACTGTCTTAATGAAAGAAATATCTACTGGACTGCAGGTAAATGTAATGTTGAAAGACCTGCCATTGGAGGAGTTTGGCCCTGGAATTGGCATTAGAGAGTATTCCTTTCTAGACAATCCATTACTGCCTCTCCATGTAAAGAACTGAACTTACATGTCTGCTAAAAGAACTATGATGTCAGTGCTTCCAAATTAGCGATCCTTTGGACTTTTGTAGGTGAAACAATCATGGCTTAGTGTTCAGCTTTGTCAAGATGGAAGCCAAGACTGTCATGCGTCAAACAATATAAGTTCGTCAGGATTACTTAAATTTCCGAAACGCAGCAATGAAGAAACGGTAATTGAATTTTTTAAAAAAAAGCTTTTGAAGCTACCTGCTTAATGTGTATTTGGTGCGATTATTACGAGGAATATTGTGTTAATGCAGTCAAATCATTATTGTTTTGTACAGTAAGTGTTCATACTTCATAGACACAAAATTGTTGAGTATGTGCAAAATTTGGATTAGTTAATCTAGGATCTGGAAGTAGCATGTTGTTTAGTTCAGTTATGGGGTATTCTTTAGTCGAAGACTCGAGTAACTTGTTTCGTAGACTCCCTCTCAATGTCAGCCTTGTCTCACTAACTTGAACTTTGTTTCCAATTGCAGTTCAAGACAATATTCTCTGCATTCAAACACATCAAAGTCATTCAATTCTCTTCAATGCAAGATGCTTTTGCGGGTTTCACCAATAAGGCAATTCTTCTCTTTTTCCTGGTTCGGCTGGGTTTAAGTTTAAAGATGTATGAGCAACTCTTTACGTAGTAATGCCCTGTTAAATATGCTCAGGAAAGAGAAGAAAAGTTTAGGAGACGTGTGAAGCAGTACGTTGGTATATGGTGTTGTGTGGCTAGTCACACTCCTGGACATGTATATTACGACATGTACTGGGATGAGAAACCCAGCTGGAAACCAATGCCACCTCAAACTCCAAAAGACGACCACCCGCCATGGTGAGGCCTGGTTCTCATGCCTATGTATGTCAAGATTCAGAATGAAAACCGACATCAAAAAGGACATCCAAAAATGGTATGCATAGAACAGATACAGGGAAATTTGAAGATACCGTTGGCTGGTTTAGTTCCGAGCTCATGCAAGATGGCACAACCACATATTTACATACAGATGGAAAGTAATCCAATTTTTGTAACAGAGAAAGGCTGTTGCATTTCCTTTCATCCTTGTAACATTGGCAGAAATTTTTTCCACCTTGTATCATGCATTTCCAGTCCAAATAAGAAAATAGTTCTTAGAAGATATATCATTCTTGTCAGATCATGATGGCTTTATCCGACAGTCAGGTACTTTCACTGCATAAACAAAAGCTTCGACTTTCAGTTTAATATGCTTCTTTGGCTATTGATATTTCTCTTCCAAAACCATTTCCTCAGGTGTTTTGCTGTTCTCTTACTCATTTGTGTCTCATATCAGCCTAGATATTGTCAGATTCTAAGCTCCATAAGTTTCAACAGTTGAGCAAAAAGCCTGAAAAATCTAAATGTGTTGTGTTTAGAGAATTTGAATTGGTGTAAGAACCAAAAGTGCATACATTGCCAAAGTAAGGTTATTTTAAGTAGTTATTAAATTCTTCAACTGTCTGCTTAAGTGAGGCTATGAACGTTATCAATTAAGACATTCACGTATTAAGAAAGACGCAGAATGACATTAACGACAAAAAGACGCAGAATGACATTAATGACAAAGATATATAATTTTTATAAAGATTGATCAAATGTTTCAATAACTTATGTATACGATAAGAAGTTTGTTCAAGCAATTAGCAACTTATTCATCTTTCAATAGATAACAAAAATAAGTATTTTCTTTTTTTTTGCATTTTTTCCGATAATACAAGTTGATAATTATTCTTGGTTCCGTAATTAAAGTTTGTGTTTTGAGTAACACCAAAATGCATACATTGGTATTTATCTTGTGTGATCAAACGAAAAGTCTTCTTCTTGTCTTTTTCAGTAAGGTACATATCTTGAGTCTGCACTCATCTACTTAATACAAGCACATGGAATGGCTTCAACCCCATAATAGTGATCAGGTTCATTTATGCTTGGAATGGCTTCACTGGGAGAGCTTAGGTAATAAGTTATATTTCCCAACTATTTTTGTAATAAATCAGATAGATTTTTATTTTGAACTATTTTTGTAGGATATCAGTATCTACTGCAACAGATCCTATTCTTCAAGTTAGAACTCAATTTGTTAGTTCATTCAAGAGACATCTCCTTGGAAGCAATAAACTGCGAATATGTAATCATCCAACAGTTAAGTCTTAAATAAAGATAAGCAACCATAAGAAAGAACTGAACTTTAGCATAATTAAACCATGGGAGCTAGCACATCACTCTAAAGTCACTCTCAGGACTTTTGAAGTCAAAGGTTTCATTTTTCAATCCAATCCAATCCAATCGCAGCTTAAAATACCCCATTTGACAAAAGCAATACCTAAGTCACTGTTGTCTTCTTTGGTGATATATATATTCATGCAAATGGCAGCTTGCATCATGACCTCGAAGGCATTGAAATATAAAGAAAAGCAAGAAATGGTTGATTGTCGTGTCTAAGAATCCAATACCACTGCCCTTACCAATGTCTATCTGCAATTGAGGGGGATTGATATTTCTCTATACAAAATGCTCTTCAACATTTGACTTCAGCTCAAAATAGGTACTCATAATACACTAAGAAAAGGGCATCCGGGTAA
>JANZLC010000005.1:32318750-32333031 GCA_026413385.1 Erythroxylum gracilipes
TGACTTATACTTGATTAATTTAGCAATGTATGATTAATGAATGCATGTATTGCTTCCGCATTTCTAATCTTTTGTCAATCCCGGCGAGTCATCCAGGTGGGTCAGGACTCGGGCCCAACGGATTTCGGTACTATTGTTATGGATAGATGGGCTGCGAAAACGGGGTCCAGCAGTCAATGTTGAAAGCTCAATGTTCAATGTTCAATGTTCAATCAATTCAAGCCTGTACATAAAATAATTGAAATTTGGTTTAATCAATGAATTAAGCATTGATTTATACTAAATTTGAAAATCAAAACAAAAAATCAAAAATATTCATGGTCAACTCAGTGTTCCATCTATGGAACACATGAGGCATAAAAATGGATAAGCATAGAAATTGCAAATCCTTGGAAGACAAGTTTATTTCATTAATGTGCTTCGAATAACGTAGACCCACCAGACAGAGGTTCGAAATATTGCATATTATATACGAATAAGAAAATGCATGGGCATTGAGGTGTACCTTAGGAATCCGACCGTGAGCACAGATGACGCGTGATTTTGAGAGGAAGAATTAGCAATCTGGTCGTGAGTGCAGAGTACACGTGATTTTAAGAGGGAGAATTAGGAATCCGGTCGTGAGATGAAAAGGGGAATAGACAAATATATACCCAAACGTTGAACGAAAAGGGAAAGAGAAATGAAGCTTTTGACGACGGGTGGGGCGGTGACGATGAGCAAAATAATTTTTGTGTAGTCTGTAGACGAGACAATACTGCAGAGAGGAGTACGTATGGGAGGCGGGAGGCACGCAAGATTATTGAAGAAGACAACTTTGAAACCCAAATGATAAACGACTAAGTTTTAATTTTTCACCAACACTTCCACGACGTTTACTTCATAAAGACGTCGTGAGATTTATTTGGCCAGGTTTCAATAATAAAAGGTCTCAATTACTTCCTAGATTCCGCTTCGTCTAAGCGCAACGTCGCCAAAAACTCTCACATTTCCTGACGTTTAAAAAATGTCAGGAAAGGTGAGAGTTTTCTGCGACGTTTCACCAGTGAAACGTCACAGAAGCTATACTTTTTTGTAGTGTATGTTAGCCTATGTAGATGATCTTATCATTACAGGGAAGGACTTGAATAAAATTCAAAAAGTTAAGACTGATTTGTGCACTCACTTTCAAATGAAAGACCTAGGAGAAGCTTAGAAGCTTCTAGGAATGCAAATAACCAGACATAGGAGGGATGAAAAACTTTAGCTTGTTCAAAGGAATTACATAAGAAAAATCCTAGCTCAATTCAAGCTAAACCTACTTCAGTACCCTTAGGATCACACTTACAGATGGTTTCTAACAAGTTTCCTAAGACTGAAGAAGAACAGAAGGCTATGGCTCACTATCCTTATGATGTAGGTGTTGGATGTCTAATGTACCTTATGCTATGCATAAGGTTTGATTTAGCCTATGTTATTAGTATCCTAAGTAAGTTTATGGCCAATCCAGGTTTAGAACGCTAGAAAGGGCTCAAGAACGTTCTCAGATACATATCTGGAACAATAAACTATGGATTATGCTTCTCTAAAATAGAGCTAATCAAATGCAATTACCTGTCTCTATATGGCTATGTGGATGCTAATTATGCAATAGATAAGGACTCAAGGAAGTCAATTTCAGCATATTACACTATCAGCAAACACAATAAGTTGGAAATCACAACAAGCAGGGGTAAGTTTATCAACTACAGAAGCAGAGTATTATGCAATTACAGAACGGGTAAAGGAACTAGCATGGTTATTAGGAATTTTAAAGGAAATTAACACAAAAATCACAACACCAGTACTATATACGAACAGTCAAAACGCATGGTACCTGATTCGAGATCCAGTCTTCCATGAACGATCCAAGCGTATAGATGTGCGATTGCATTTCGTCAGAGACCAAATCGCCAAGGGAACCTTTAATTTGGAGAAAATAAAAGGTGAGAAAAATTCGTCTGATTTCGGAACTAAAATACTAACACAAAATAAGTTTAATTTTTGCAGGGAGTATTTACAGATCATGGAAGCCCCTTGATTCTGAAGGCAGATTCAACAGATCTCACTAAAGAGGCAAAGATTAGGGTTTCAGGTTTTTCAAATCAATATAGGGTTTTTCCCATCTGAGCAAATATTGATGGAGTAGAAGGGAAAGTGTGATGAAAATCACTAATACTCTAGCAATCTTCACTTAAATTCGACAGAAATACAAGAAAAATTGAAGATAGAAGTGAGTGTGTGATGGAGTCTACAGTGTTGAAGAGAGAAAGGAGAGAGTTCTCGATGTTTCTATTTCAGACACAAGTGGTTCAGCTTACAGACACACCCATGTGACTCAAAAACAAGTCAGCAGCTAATAAACTCAAAGTGTAGTCGTCTCACTACATGTCTGAGGAAAAGGAACTAAATTAAACTCTGTCATATTACATTGTCACAAGCTCTAGACATTATAAAACTCGGTTTCGTCAGTACAAAATGCAGACAGAAAAAAGGGGATAAGTGACTTACGTGGGAGGCACATGGAGGTGGGTTGATACAAGCCAACAGTTGTCCAAAAGCCATCTTCTTCTTCTCCATCAGCTATAAAAAGGAAATAGAGTTCAAGCATTAGACAGAGAACACATTTTTACAGAAACTTCAATTTACTACTTCATTGTATTCAATCTTAGAGAGTGCAAAAGAGAGTGAGAAAAGGTTCAGAGAGTGCTAGAGTACACCTATGGGTCTTAGGAGAGTTTTGGGAAAAGCTCTTTGCAAGTGTAGAACATACACTCATCTCTGTATCGGTTTTCTTCTTCTCCTTCAAATTAGTGAAATATTTACCACTGAAATGGGAACCTTGGATGTAGATAGTGATACACTATCGAACCAAGTAAAATCTTGCCTTCTTATTTTTCTACATTTACTTACCTGCAAAGTTAACAAAGCTTGTCAAGTTCTTGTGTTTGAAAGAACAATATTTAAGCAACAATATCCCAACAACGACGTTTAGGCGATGAATATAAATCGTTGCTAATGACTATTAGCGACGACTTTGGGACTTTTGTACTAGTCTCTCCCTAGCTCATTAATATGGATGAAAATGCTTTATATTTCATGACACCTTAGGCTTCATGTAAGTCTATGATCTCCTAATAATGCATCAAACTTATCCTTTTCAGGTCATTATACACCAACAAGACTGGGGGTCTAAATTTTGGTGAGGATGGCTCGCGTAGGATTACAGCAACAAAAGGGCTATCAAAACTCAAATCTCCCTAATCTTCCTGAGACATGTCTGAGCGTCGAGTAGGCGGTGCCATCCTTTTATCTAGCAAAGTCGTAGTTTGGAGCTCTGTGGGTTACTCCCCTGAGGCCTCGACATTTTTTCTTTTTGCTAATTTTGTCAAAATTTCACACTTATTCTTGCAGCTCGCTAGAATTTCCGTAGTGGGGATGCCAATGATCGAGATGCTTCTATGGTGTAAGGATACTGGAATAACTTAGTAAAATGACTTGTATGTATTATGAGATGTACCAAGAAATATATACAGGAGAGTTACGGTGTTGTTGTAACTAACTGAATAACAGAGTATCTATGAGGATATACATGAATAAGAGAGTATCTGGGAAGATATACAGTGAAGAGATGCTTACTAGTTCCTATTAGTTATTCAGTTGTGATTCATTCCTATTATGCCTCCGCAAGATGAGGTTGCGACTTGTGACCATCATCTTGTCTCGAAAATAATCAAACTTGTGACGGGAGAGAGCCTTCGTCAATGCATCAGCAATTTGGTCATTGGTGGAGACATAAGCTACTGATAAATTACGAGACTGAACTTGTTGGCAAACAAAGTGATAATCTAACGTGAGATGCTTCATCCGAGAATGAAATTTGGGATTGGAGCTAACATAGGTGGCACTAAGATTATCACTGAGAACTCAAGGAGCTTCTGGAAGAGTGACTTTTAGTTCCAGTACAAGATTTTTAAGCCATATAATTTTGGATGTGCTAGAAGCAATGGCACGATACTTAGCTTTTGTAGATGACTTGGAAATGGTATGTTGCTGCTTTGAACTCCAAGAGACTGGATTGCCACCTAAAAAAATAATATAAGCAGAGGTGGAATTTCGAGTATCCGCATCACCCCCCAGTCTGCATTTGAGAAGGTAGTCAGACGTAGGGTAGTGGGACGATTGAATTGAATGCCATAGTCATGTGTGAGCTTCAGGTAACGCTGTGTACGTTTGAGTAAGAGTGACATACTGAAGAGCACCCAAAAATACTGCGATATCGAGAACCATCGGTAAGAGCAGATCCATCATCTAGTTTAAGCATAGCAGTAGTGCAGAGCAGAGTGGAACAAGGGTTGCAATCAGCCATGTCGAACTTGGTAAGAATGTCATGGATATACCGTTGTTGTGACAAAAAGAGCCCCTTAGAATTTGGAATCAGCTCGATCCTTAGAAAATAAGTAGGATTCCCCATATTCTTCAAAAAGAAACGCCGAGAAATGGTGGAGATAAAACAATCCAGGTCATGACGTGAGTTCTCAGTGAGCAATAGATCATCAACATATACCAGAAAATACAGAACTGTAGAACCACGGTGAAGTATGAACAGAGAGGAATCACTGGTGCAATTAACAAAGCCATATTCAAGTAAAAACTTGCAGAGTTCTTGGTACCATGCCCGAGGAGCTTGCTTTATACCATAGATAGCCTTTCGTAGTTTGCAGACATGCTTAGGATAATCAGGATGCACAAAACCAGGTGGTTGTCTCATGAATACTGTTTCAGACAGATTGCCTTAAAGAAAGGCATTATTGACATCCATTTGATGAAATGGCCAAGAGTTGGCAAGAGCCAAAGTAAGAACAACTTTGATCTTCTGATGCTTAGCAACAGGTGAGAAAGTTTTGGTATAATCAACACCAGGACATTGACTAAAACTTTTAGCAACTAGACAAGATTTATACCTTGTTATAGAGCCATCAGAATTTTGTTTAACACAAAAAATCCACCTGCAGCCAATCACATTCTGAGCCTCTTCCTCAGGGACAAAGGTCCATGTACCATTATTGATTAAAGCATTGTATTTAGCAAAGGCCGACTCACGCCAATGGGGTATTTGTAAGGCATGAGTTATTGTTTTAGGTTCATCACTAGGAGGTAGGGGTGTTTGGAGATGGTGTATAATTTAGGTTTGCGAATGTTGTTTTTGGCCCGAGTGGTCATTGGGTGAGTGTTTGACGGAAGGATAGAAGGTATGGGGTTTTGCATTTGAGAAGATTCTGTTGGAACTACAGAGGGTTGTGAAATGGGCAAAGATGAAGGCTCCATAGAAGCAGTCACATCTGTTGGCGGGGAGTGTGCCAAGGGAAGGAGTTTATACGTGGGAATGGTGGGTGGGATGCTATCATTGGAACTGGCAGGATTGGATTGGACGAGATTCTCATACGGAAACTGGTCTTCAACAAAGGTGACATGACGAGAAGTGTAGATCTTATTGGTTTTGGGGTCAAGACAAAGATAAGCAAATTGAGATCTAGAGTAACCAAGAAAGATACATGGAATAGATCGATTTTGAAGTTTATCGGTAGTGTACGGTCGAAGCCATGGGAAACAGAGACATCCAAAGGAATGAAGGTGATCATATGTCAAGGGTTGACAGAAGAGCATCTCAAAAGGAGTTTTCATGTTTAGGTTAGGCGTGGGCAGACGATTGATGAGGTAAGTTGAGGTTAGGACAACATGAGAGAAAAAAATGGGAGGGAGATTGCTTGTTGGGTCCCGTTTTCGAAACCCAACTCTCCTGCCAAACGTGAAACCGTGAGCGTGGATATGACCTCGAAAAGTTCTTTCATTGAACCCTAAAAAGACATTATCAATTCATATTCACTACTATATATATTTTGATTTTTAAACCTTCCCAAAAGTTTGATCAGAATATGTCCCATGATGTGCCCATACCAATTAATCACTATACGTAAACTCATTTCTCCTATTCGTGAGCAGAAATTGGAAACCCCCAAATTCGAATTTTCAACTTGACTTCTTCACAAAAATCATAGCTCTATGCCTCTTGTTTAATTTGGCGCAAGAATCACCTCAATCGGAGTTCTATAGCTCAAGATATCACCAAAATACCACAATGAACTCATATCTCAAACATGATCTCCTATCCGACCTCTCACTTACTTTCATTCAAACTCTCTCAATTCAACTCCAATTGATACAAATTATCATGGAAAGATACATATATGTCTTATGAATCCATTGGTCTAAGAATCACCTCAAGTAGAGGTCTAATGAGGGAGTTATTCCCAAAAGAGTAGACCATGTTCATATCCTAATTCCTATTGAACATACTTTGGTGTAACCGCCATAACTTTCGTTCTAGACGTCTTACTGACCTAATTCTTAGACGATTAGAAAGTATACATCCATGGATAAAACGTTCATGAAGACCAAAAATTTAAATTCGGACAATAAGGTTAGTCAAAATAACATACAATTCGACTTACTATACATGACAAGTAGACTTACAGAAACAGACAAGTCGACTTACAGAAACAGACAAGTCGACTTACAGAAACAGACAAGTCGACTTACGATACATAAGTCGACTTGTCATGTGTATAAGTCGACTTTTCTGTCTCCTCAATGGTAAGAGGCGAGCATGTGGAAGCTATAAAACCTTGAGGTCTTGGGTTCAAGTCGTGGAAACTCACCCAAGTACCAAAGAGGACAATACTGATTAATGGGGTACTGAAGTTGGTGGGTCCTCCATCGGGGGTTAAAATTCACCCGGTACCTGGTACTGAAGTTGATGGGTCCTCCATCGGGGGTTAAAATCCACCCGGTACCATGGGCCTAGGGCCCAACACCTATTCTATGTTTCCACATTTTTATCACATTCAGAGGTAGAACATTACAGTGCAAGATCAATATCATTATGCTCTAAGATACACACCAACACAAATGTAGTGACTTTTCATCTACCTTGTCGAACCATATACCTTTTTTTGCGTTTCCAATTATCCACATTTTATCGTTGAGAATCAATTCAGACTCATACATGCCTGTCATCCTCAAATTTTGATCTCAATTACATAGACATATTCTTTTATCCAACATTCATTTCGCATCCGAGTCGAACCTTTCGTGGTCATAAAGATTACTCTTTAGTCTCATTTTTTCCACACATATATTCTTATTATGCTCAATCTTAATCTCCGATGTAAAACTTCATCACATACTATATAATCTCCAAATCTGAATGGCATAAGTCACATCATTCCTACGATTTACACAACAAACAATCCACAACAATACATTCACATTCAGTTACATTTAGGGATATATCCTCACAGTACAATAGTAACATCGTACCCCGCAATACCTTCACTCATACAATTGTGCTAGATCGTTAGCTGACATATCTAGTCATATACAATTTCTCATTTCTACATATCCATAACCTTCATTTTGGCGCATTATGAGATGCCATCACTTTCCCACTATTGATATCAAGTTAAACACTCAACACAGAAACACGTAACACATACTCATGCGACTCAAACTAGGGATCAGTTGTGATCGTCTGCTTTGCCATGACCATAATGCATGTAACTTAACCCACAAATTTCAGAATACCCATGTAAAATCGTACTTCTAGGCTCTAATACCACCTAAATGTAACACCCCACACCCGCGTGACCCGAACCCGACATCGTTGGTAATATCCGAGTTCGTGTCCTGCGAGAGTGGCGTGCTACATTACTTAGTGAAACCTCAGTATAAATTTTTTTTGAATACAGTCATACATGATCACAACATACACTATGTGGGAAATCATTAACGTGCATAATCACTAGTGTATACAATGACCATAGGGACCTTTTTTATAAATACAAATCACTACAGTCTGTTGACTTTACAAATTAACTTTATCATTTGTACAAAAATTCAGAAAAAAATAAAATTTCATTAGACATTGAAGCAGATGCAAACTGATCCCGACCTCTATCTTTTACTCGTCTATAGTAGGCATACTCCCGTTGGTCTAATAGGGTACTCTTCAAAGCCTGAAAAAAATTGCAATTTTTGGGTAAGTTTTGCGAACTCAGTGAGAAACCATCATCGATGGTCCACTCAATCACATAACAATAATTCACATAATACACTTTCACATCTCACATTATTTTACTTCCAGTACATCTAATCATTTACATTATGGATCATAATTCACATTTCCTCATCTCACATTGTTTCATATATATAAGACACTTGACCATTTACCTAATGCATCATAATTTACATTTCTATTTTGCATTCCGTATATACAGTGCATATGAGACATATTTTCCAATTATTACTCTGTTATGACCGAGTGCCTAAACTGTCCCATATAGGGCTCATTAAGTGTTAAACGCATCTTAGGGGTAGGAGAGCCCGCTGGGTATGCACTACTTCCCTTCGATATTGTCCGCTTTAGCGTGGTGGCACCCTCACGGTTTTGCTCCTCCAGGAGAGCCCTCAGGGTATGCACTGGAGAATGCGTTTAAGGGGGTAGGAGAGCCCTCTGGGTATGCACTACTTCCCTTCGAGCTCGAGGCTCTTTACAATATGCAACATCCAAGCATAACACAATTATTGCACAATTTCGCATTCAGAAATATCATACGGCAGTTATTTCACAAATTCGTATTCAAAAATACTACATAATCATCAATGTGTATGTGATACTGTCCCATTTTATTACGGTGTAGTGACCGAGCGCCTAAATTGTCCCAATATGGGCTCATTAATCGGTGAGCCTGAGGCTCTGGTTCACGGTGGGCTCGAGGCTCTAATGTAGTGAGCTCTTGGCTCTCGGTGGCTGCTCTGATCACAACTGTCATTATCTGTTCATGCATTCATGGATGAAATGCATATGTCCCAATTGCAACAGTAAATGTATCAGAATTAGTACACATATCACAATCAACAAACATATCACAATCTGTCATATTAGAAACAAGAAATTCACATAGTGCACAGATTCACAACCAGATAACACTTCTATGTCATATCTCCCAATTCATCGGACCTTCTGTCCATAATCCACAACATATACAGTCACAAATCCCACCATTATTCGCCACAGTAGACATATAATAATTGAGCGAACAGTCTAGGTTACTCACCTATAGCTTCCGAGCTAATTCCTGAAAGTCTCGACTACGTCAGTGGATCGACGCTCCAAATGCGCCTCTAAAACGGTCCAAATATATAAACATTACCCAATGTACAGTCAGAAATATTGAATAATGCACATGAAGCAATTAAAAATGTGTACAATGTATGTTCGTGATATTCCCGGTATCATTACATAAATCAGATCACAAAATGTGCCCCTATGTCATAAGAAACCATAGGCACCAAAATCATTCAATTTGGACCTCCATAGGTCCACTTATTGATAAAACAAAGACCAGAAACAATTACCCGGTTCCCTCATTTTGACCTAACCAATCCACATCAATTTTATCTCTAAAAATCCTCAATTTCACATAGAAATAGAATTAAATATTTCACGAATCCCATGCCTCGAAAATCAGGTCAATCAGAGGTCGGATGACAAAGTTATGACCAAAACACTCTTAGATCAACACTAAACCGAGAACTTCACTTTAAGAAATTTAATATCTTAAGGGCTAAATTTCTATTCGGCTCCTTCAGGTAACTTGTAGCCCTACGTCTCTAGTTTAATTTTCAATAAGAATCAACTCAATCGGAGCTCTATAGCTCTAGATATCACCAAAAAATTGAAGCATGGTCAGAGATTTTCACCCGATCAGGTCACTTTGATCTAATCAATATTTTTCAATTTAATGCCAAAACGGATCAAGCTGGTATAGAAAGACAGAAAAATGTCTTAGAAAAGTAAAGCTTTAAAAATCAGATTGATCGGAGGTCGGACGAAAAAGTTATGGCCAAAATAGTAGAGGGAGGGAGGTCTACCAAAGGTCTTACAGAATGATCGAGCGATCTACAAGTTTCATGAACAACTCAAAAGCCCGTTCGGTCTCTAAAGGGGTCAAAAATTCACTCAAAGATGACTGATCGACAACCTCCTCATAAACAACATCAAAACTTGTAGACATCATAACGTTTGACCTAGAACTCCAAATTGGGAAAACTTAGTGTTCAAGGAAAGATAAAAGGCAGCTCTACAACTTTCTTGAAGGACATAAAAACCAATTTCTCCCCTAAGGGTGTCAAAAGTCGATCGGACTTTCTGCCCAAATTTAGTGTTCCAAAACAGTACGGCACCTACAACTCAATTTCGAGGCAAATTTCAAACCCCTTCCAGCCATAATTTGATAGAACTTCCTTCATAAGAAATGTGTCCAAATACCTCAATTTTCATTCATGACAAACGTCACCTCAATTGCTCAACTACACAAGGAGTTATGCTCAAAACACTGAACTGGATACAAAGAAATTTTCCATATTTAATACCTCACTCTCATTTTACATCTTCCATACCCTTTTTTTTAACCAACCACATAACTTGATGCATATGATGCACAAGATGTCACAATTCATGCATTAAACTAACATAAAACATAATCTTACCTCTTTAAACTTCAACCCTCTACACTTTCTCTAACTTCTCACAAACTTCCTAATTCTCCTACCATCAGCGATCATCCTCTTTGAGGCTTAGGTTAGTATTTTCTTTGTGAGCAAGGAGGAGAAAGCACAATCATAAGAGGGGTTTTTGTGTAGTGAAGAGGAGTAGCAATTTAGCTAAAAAGAAAGAGACAATTCGATGAAGAAGAGGAAGAAGAAGATGATAACAAGCTTTACTCTTTCCATTTTTTCTAGAAGTGTCATGAATGAATGTAAGACAAGAGCATTAAATGAGTTCAAGCACACTTGTCATTCAATGAGAGAATAAGACAAAAATTCATTTAATGAATTTGTAATAAAGAACCCTAATTAAACCAAATCTTTAATCTATCCAATTCCAATGGTTCTAATTACAGTCCCATAACAATATACTCAATATTCCAGTGTCATTTTCGGTACCGAAAACTAATCGATCTACCACTTAGCGATTTTTCTGGTCCAAAATTTTTTTTCCCGAAAATTCCCAAAATTAGCCAAAAATATAAAACACACAACAGTCCACTCCTAATAATTTTTCAAGCACAAATTCATATTTTTCCACAAAAGTCACATTTAAGCACAAATACCAGGAAATGACATGAATGCATGTACAATCATTTTCATGTGCAAATTTCACTATTCACATATAAAGATATGCACGAATATTCCAAAATCATTCTAAACACTCATAGCCCTTTTCAAATTACTATTATACCCTTTCCGTTGGAGGTGGGATGTTACAGGGAGTCTATTTGTGCCATCCTTGCTGTTTCAGAAAAAGAGTCTTTGGGTAACTACCTTGGGCTACCTTCTCATATAAGGAGGAACAAGAAGGAGGTATTTGGTTTTATAAAAGATAGAGTGTGGAAAAGATTGAATGCATGAAAGAGAAGACCACTTTCTAAGGGTGGGTAAAGTTGTGTTGTTGAAAACTGTGTTACAAGCGATACCCACTTATGTGATGAGTTTGTTTGTTCTACCTAAAACTTTATATACTGAATTGGAACGTATCATGACTCGGTTTTGGTGGGAAAAGGTGCTAATCATGAGAAAGGAATTACTTGGATGTCCTGGAAGAGATTGGCAAAGAATAAGATTTTCGGTGGCCTTAGTTTTAAAAAGATCCATGAGTTCAATCTTGCACTTTTGGAAAGCAGGGTTGGAAGTTGAAGACTCAGCCTGATTCGCTAGTATCTCGTGTTCTTCAAGCTTGTTATTTTGCGGGTTCATCTTTCTTATCGGCAGATTTAAGAAGCAATCTGAATTATTTATGGCAAAGTATTTGGGAAACCCGTTCTTTGTTACAACGGGGTATGCATTGGAAGGTTGGAGATGGTTCTCAAATTCTAATATGGGACTCACTATGGCTCAATGATATGGAGAATACTTTTATTGTTTCTTCAAGGCCTCCTAATTCAAATGTTTTCTTGGTTGCAGATTTGTTGGAGAATGCTTCATGGAATCTTGATTTAATTCACTCACTTTTCTCTAACTATGGTTGTGAATGGATTTTGGCAATACCATTGGGTAGACAACCGGCGAGTGGATTTTGGCAATACCATTGGGTAGACGACCGACGAGAGATTATTGGTGTTGGAAATTTGAGAATAAAGGTTGCTACACAGTGAAGAGCTCTTATAAACTCTTGTGTCCCCTTACGGATATAATTTTTCCAAGTTATCAGCAGGTATGGAGGTAGATATGGAGCTGTGTGGTATGGAGGTAGATATGGAGCTATATGGTTCCACCAAAGGTGATCAGTTTTGTTTGGAGTGTTCTAAATGGTGTATTACCATGCTTATCGGTGTTACGAAGTCGACGAGTCGATATCAATGTGTGTTGCCCGATGATGGCGTGTCAAACCAATCAAAAATAAATTCCTACTCTAGAACACATAAGCGAGTAAAGTGATGAATAGGGTCGAACCACAGAGACCAGTGTAGTAATTATTTATTTGTGCGAAATCAAAAATAAAAATAAAATATAAATATAAATATAAATATAATAATGAAAATAATTGATATGGGAATGATTGATTTTAGAACACGAAATCACGTAGGAAAAATTAAAAATAAAGATTGAAAACAATATAAAGAAAAGCCTAGCCAAGGTACTCTCCCGTTTGATACAGTAATTCGATCACAGACTCAAAAATATAAATTTTCGTTCATTCTTATGGACAAAGTTATAGCAGATAGTGAACAACACATATCAACCAATCCATTCGTATTTATTCGATAATCTCGAGTAAAGTTCCGCAGATTATTACTCTAACCAATTAGACTATTCTCGAGTAAAGCTCCGTATAATATAATCTATGGCAGCGGTAGGCTCTAATAGACCCTCGTCTTAGCTAACAGAATCGGAAAAGACGCAATCTATTTAGACTAAATTATTTAATCTCATTAATTTCTTAATTGAAATTAATTCGCTACTTTGATAGACATCAATCACGGATTAACTAATCTATTCGACAATTTATCATCAAGTCCAATTAACAGGCCTCATTAATCAACAAACTCAACAATAATAAATTGATTAAAGTGCAGAGATTAAATAAACATAAGAAATAAATGACAACAATTAAATCATAGGAGTCTCACGAACTACATACATCAAACGTAAAGTACCTTGTCTAGATTAAAAATTTAGCCATATAAAATACTATTTACTATCTAATAAAACTGAAATTGACAAATTAAAATTAAAATTCAACCTTCCCTAAAGCTATCGCACCTCAAGCCTTCAATCCCACCTGAAACTCACTTCAACGTTGGTCTACTTTCTATCTCCTGTAGCTTTGTCCCTAGCTGCTGCGCCCGTCAACTTTCCTAGGTATCCTCAAAATAATCTCCAGCCTCCAAGCTAAAAGTTGTCGCCCCAATCCCCCTTTGTAATTGTGAATAATAAACCGATTCTTCTCCTGGAGCCTCCCTAGGTTTTTGTTTCTTTGTCATTTAATAAAGTGGGCCCCTTTCAATTAATTCCACGCCAGCCCACTCACTGTAGTCTCTTTGTATGTTGCGTTAATTTATCCCTTCATGCTGGCCCATTTTTGCGTCTCCTTCAATTTGTTGCTAGTTTATGGGACCATTTAATGACCTTGAAACCCCTGTACGCTGGCCTCTCTCTTGCTCATTTTTTTCTCTAGCTAATTGATCTTTTTGCTCCACTTAAAACCTCTGTTGCGTGAAGCCTCCTAGCTCCTTGATTAATTGACGCATCATAGTCCTTTAATTTACGGTCTCATGCCTCACGTCCACGTGATCTACTTGTTGATTGTAATTTGCTCCCATAGCTAATTGTCTTTAAATCCTCTCTGTCGTCTCTTCAATTAAAAAGCCACCTCCAACTGATTCAAATCCTCTTGTAATTCCTTCTGCTCTCCTCTTCATTGCCATCCGTAGCTCCCATTTGATCTTTGTCATGTCTTTTAATTTTCTTCTTCCATCCGTAGCTCCCATTTGATCTTTGTCATGTCTTTTAATTTTCTTCTTCTTCAATAAAGACAAGCAAAATAAATATTCAGAAAATGACCCATATATAATGCTTTTAACTCACTTTAATTTCTTTGCTCTCAAATTATACCTAAAAACAAATATGAATTAAAGTGAGT
>JANZLC010000005.1:32334622-32356379 GCA_026413385.1 Erythroxylum gracilipes
AGCAATTATACCCGGTAATTGTCAATGAATGCATGTACTACTTTTTATACAAAAACATTCCATATTTATATGCATATATGCTAACACGATGCATGAACAAGAAAATGCATTGTCTTAATTTCCTTTTTAGCTCACATGTACCAAGATCTCGGGTTCTAACCCTTCATATGGGGTCGGGATGTTACAGTGTGTGTGTGTGTGTGTGCGTGTGTGTGTGTGTGTTGTACATATCATACTTGAGATCTTTGTAAATGAATACACCTAAATAGAATGATTAATTGTTGATCAACTATTATATGGACGATGGTTAAAAACTTAGAGACCTTTTGGGTCCATAAATAATTGTGAAAACAAATAAAGTTTTTATTTAGAAGGTTGCATCAAATTCAGTGAAATTGATTACAATCACATATTAAATGTATCATTATAGACATATGTGTTGGAGGACAATGAATATTGTATCTAAAAATTTTGTCGTAAAATTCACTAGAGGTGAAAATTTTATTGACAACAATTTAGAAAATTAAAAGTATAGAAATCCAATATGTATTAGAAGAGCAAAGGCTCTTCTCTCATGAAATGAAATCATGATAGTCTTTAAGAAGAACACTATCGCTCAATATAAGAAAAATGTGAGACAAATAGTTCATGTAAAAGAAGAATTCTTTAGCTTATACAATATATGTAATGATACTATGTTAAAGATCAAGAGGTGTGAAGATGCCAAGTGTTGGACCCCATTTTTGGAACCCAATATTGGACATGGGATCATGAAGCTTGTGCGCGGAGGAAGACTTAGAATTTGGAAATTTAAAAGAAAAATCCTTCGAAAGCAAGGCGGGCTTTGCCGCGGCAAACTGTTGTTTCGCCACGACGAACATATGAGAGAAACTCTCCTAACCTTTCGGGTTAATTTCTCCTCGGCGACAATTATAACTTTGTTGCGGCGAACCTTGGAAATTATCTTCGTCATGATGACCACTTGGCTTCGCCACGACAGAGTCGCCACATGGAGAAGCAGAAAACCTTCGGGTGAATTAAGAGTTCGCCGCAGCGAAAACCCCTGCAGTAGAACCCATAACCTAAAACTACCTACCTTACTAAAATGCAAACTTAAAATCCTTCAACCAGATTCATCAATTCAACCCAAAAACCAAAAGGATATGAACCTAACCACAAACAAGTTCTCAAAATCTTAATCTTATTTCCATAATCAGATACTTTGCGAAAACATGAAAAATCATAGGCAAAACCAAACGTATATTTCATTAATATCAAAAGTTAATAATTTTACAAAGCTTTACTGACATTTCAAGCCACAATATGTCAATTGAGTTTGTGAACCAAAATACAAAATACACTTGAACTAGTAAAACTTGAAATGTGGTTAAAGCCTTAAATTCCCAAAATTTAACTTAAAAATACAAAAGTATGCTAAATCGGAGTGATGTAGTAACTCTTGACTACTCGATCTCTGACTCATCACCTGAATATGGGGAGGAGAATGGGAGTGAGCTTAAAGCTCGTGAGTAACAGTTTTATAATTAGTAACAAGTAAAAACCATTTTAAAACATTCATTTCTATTGAAAGCCCACATTGAATCATGAAACATGTATTTCCAAATTCTTAATTTACTAAACAATTTATAACAACATAAATCATACATTCAACAAATTTGTCAACACACAAGCACATCAAAATGGTTTGGGAGGTCCATAAACAGAACGAACTAATACATTCCCATAAAATAGTCATGTGTAGTCGTGAACAGAACTAACTAACACAATCTCACATAGTGGTTTTGTGTAGTCGTAAACATAAGGGAGTCCTTAAAGGAGCTCCATGTCACTAGCGGGCAGGCGGGAGAAACCTTTAGTCGAAGCGCACTTGACATACAGAATGGACCTAAACCAAACCCACATAACATGTATTCCATAACTTGTAAACTTGTTACCCAAAGTGACACATTTTCAAACTTGCTTTCATAAACATAGTATCCTTTCAAAAATCATTTTCACATTCTTTTCATAAATCATCAACACAGAAATCATATACCAAATACATAACATCTTCTCAAAGCATTAAAAACAATAATTTCACATTCATAAAATAGTTGAAGTCATTTAGTCTCCATCATTTGAAAGAAAACCTTAATGGCCTATTACTTAATTATAAAAATGTAACCCACTTTGAATGTCCTTGCTTATAGCTTGCTCAAATGTGTCCTTCCTCTTGCTTCTCTTGCCTCACTTGATTTCCTTAAACAATAACCAAAATTTTATTCAATTTGCTTCAATAATCGGAAAGTTACTACTTAAATAATTGCAGACTGTTCTTATGCTGAAATAATATTCTATGCCTAAATTCCATCCAAAAATTGAGACTTTTAGAAATTGAATTAAGACTCAATTCCTTCATACAATTTGTAGCCCATGTCTCTAGTTTACACTAAATCAAAAGTCAGTCCATTTGGACATCTATAGAAAAAGTTATGCCCAAAATACCAAAGCATGTTGTTGTAGGTAAAATTAAGTTCGCTGCGGTGAAGTTAGGAGTTCACCGCCGCAAACTTGTCCAGAAACCTACCTCGAAGACATATTTTGCTACTTTTTCCAGTTTTTAACTTCCCACATTTTTAACTTCCCACGTTTTAACTTTTAGATATTGAATTATTATTGATATGATTGTGATA
The DNA here is from genome assembly GCA_026413385.1 of Erythroxylum gracilipes. Taxonomy (NCBI): domain Eukaryota; kingdom Viridiplantae; phylum Streptophyta; class Magnoliopsida; order Malpighiales; family Erythroxylaceae; genus Erythroxylum; species Erythroxylum gracilipes. The sequence goes on from JANZLC010000005.1 coordinate 32,337,316, forward strand.
ATTCTGGACATTGATGGTCCGAGGAGTTTGATATTTGGGATCGTATTGGAAGTGCTTTTTAATTGTATGTGAATATGGATAATGTATACTCAATTGAAAGTTGAATGCTGGACTCAGATCCGATGAATGTGATAAATGACTGTGCACATTGAATGAAAGTTATTGATAGCATATTATGTGAATTGATGCATTCCGTCACATTGTTATGCATGATCAAATAAAAGAGTTGTGACCAGAGTGAGAAAGAGCTCAAAGCTCAAAAATGTGCACAAAGAGCCACAGGCTCAGTTATTAATGAGCCCGATATCTGCAATGGCTATGAGACAGAATATGAAATGAGCCTGATATCTACAAAGAATACAGTACAATAAATAGACGCTCCGTCACAACAAAGTAAAAATGAAAATAGAGTCTCATGTGCATTTGCATTTATATATATATCTCTACATGTATCAAGTGAATGATTGCGAAAAATTACTTAATTGTGTTGATATAATGATATGCAATGTTTGTGTACATATTGATGATATGAATGATTGAGATAAATGATTGGATTATTCTGAAATGATTATATGAAATGTTTGTAGTTCATGATGTATTGTTGAGATATGATGTATGTTGTGATTTAAAATTCAATATTGAATGATGTGATACATCTGCTGAATTGGGAAATACATTTGTGATATTTATATTCTAACTTGAGTGAGCACATCGATGATGGTTCACTCACTGAGTTTGCAAACTCATCAAAATTGCAATGTTGATTTTCAAGTACAAGAGGGACCTAGCTTCTAAGGTGATATAATATAAGTCTAGTACTGTCAATTTTAGAAACAATAATGTGTCAAAGTTCTGGTTAGCTAATGCCTACGGAGTCTAGATAGAATACTTTTGTTCGGCTTCTCCTTTCGTGTTGATCTTTTTGTATAGAACTTTAAACTCCCAAATGTTATGTTATGTATAAACATAGATTATGAAATGTAATGACAATGTAAGTAAGTTTCATTTTGTGAATGAAATGAGGAGTTTTGATCTTTGGAAATATTTATGTTCTGTATGATGCCATAATAAGTTGATATGATTGCTCTAACATGCCATTTTTATAGGGTATGTTCTTGAATGTCCTCTGGATGTTCGGGCATATGCTCTATGGTAGTGACGTGTTACACTAATCACACCCTCATTCTAATAATATTGAAAAATTGAGGGCCTATTTTTTCCCCAATTTTTGTTTTCAAGTTTAACAAAAAAAAAGTGTTAGTTTGAGTTTTTAGTTTTAGTTTTAGTTTTAGTTGATTCCAGATTTTGAAAAAGGACAAAAACTGATTATGTCCTTTTTTTGTCATAAATAGATTATTTAATTATTTAATATTAATTACTAATAAGAGTTATGATTAATATAATTAAATTAATTTTTATAATTACTTTAAATTTTATTTTTTAAAAATTATATTTTAAATTTAATAATTATTTAATAAATACACTTTAAGTTTCAAATATCTTAAAATGTATAAATTTAAAATTAAATTAGTTTTAATAATTAAAATATATTAAAAATAAATATTAATTTTATAAATAACTTTTACTTATTATGTATTTGAATAAGATGTAATAGATATTTTAACAATAATTATTAATAAATATTATATAAAGACTTAATTAATTCATAAATTTAATTTATCTTTAAATTTTATCTAATATTCAATTATTTATATTGATATTAACTATCAAAAAGTTTTTATTTTTATTTAAAAAGATAGAAACTAAAACTAAAAATTACAATAAAAAATTAGAAGTTAAACCAAACAATTCTTGAGTATCTTCTCTAAGTGTTCTTTATTAAACTTAGGTATTTATTAAAAAATTCTTTTTCCATAAATGTTCAAATCTTAAAAGTTTTGAATATCTTATTAGATAGATATTTTGAGTTATTAATATTTATTTTAGTTTTAGATTCTTGAAATTAGGTTATCAATATCATTCGATGTTTGTAGATTCAAAGGGGGTCATTTTTTAGAATCAATAACAATGAGGGATCACTAAAATCTTCAAGAAATATATGACTGCTAACGTTGGTTTCTGCGGATGCAAAGATAGCCGGAGGGGAAGGTTTAGGTTGTCTCTAGATGAAGTGCCTGGGTTGAAGCAAGTAAAGAATATGCTATTGGTTACTGATTACTGAGTTCTCTTTTGAAGCTCCTAACAGGTCGTTCGTTTTTGACATAACTAATTATTACCTTTTGATTTGTAAACCATAACCTATGAAAAAAGAAAAAAACGACGCAGGCAGGAAGTTTGAACCAGAGACTGGCAGTGGCAGAGGTATGCTAGTCATTTACTAATTATTACAAACAGTTGAGTTCTGACTCAAAGCTCAAACTCAATCCAAACCATCCTTCTCCTTCTCTTTTATATCAAATTCTTAAAAACAGTTCCAATCCAACACAAACATGGCCTTCTCTTTCTGGTACTCTCGCCTACGCTCCTCTTCAAAAGCAGCTTACACCAATCTCCGTAACCTCTATTCTCGCTCTCCCACACCCATGTATCCAATAGCCATCGCCAGTGAAGAAAAGTCACTTCCTCTGTGGTCCAGGTCTCTGCTTCCTATAGCTCTAGCAGTCTCTGCTGGATCGCTTGCCTTTCAGTTCAAGACTCCACCATCCCTCTGTGCCGCCGCAGATCTCGATACTCTGTTCGTTGCCACTTGTTTCTCTTTTTGTTTTGTTTTCTTATAATGTGTTGTGACTCGTTTTTCTTTTGCTTATGATATACTTGTAGAGGTAAGAGTACTGGCGGCAAAGGCACTCCTGATTTTGTGGTAAAGGGTTCTCACAGTAAGGTCCCGCAGGAGCTTATTGATGAATTGAAAGATATCTGTCAGGTATGGTCTCTCTGTTTATTCTTTGAACGGTTTAAAGTTCCTTGTCTTTTGTAAAGTTGGTCTTATTAGGAATCTGAGATTATAGTATTTCGCTTTTAGCAACAGTCGAAAAGGAGATCTGTTCTAAGATTTAGTAATCTTCTTTTCTTCGTTCTCTTCTTATTCCTACGAAGTTTCGGCAATCAAACAGCAAAACGCATTTGTGGTCTTTAACATTTTAACTTAGTAGAAGTGCATAATAATATATATGCTAGATGCTAGATGCTATTAGGTTATTTGGTTGGAGTCCTTTTCTAAATGCTCTCTGACAGTGTTAGTTTATCAGGATAACCTTACAGAAGATTATGATGAGAGGTACTTCCATGGAAAACCACAGAACAGCTTTCATAAAGCTGTTAATATACCTGATATTGTTGTTTTTCCAAGGTAAGGGTGATTCTGGGCCTTGGTTTTTCTTCCTTTCCTTTAGACAATATTTGATATTCAAATTACTTGAACGATATTTTTATCATTGGGATGACTATCTTAGCTATTACGTAGAGTTATGCCCGTATTTCTTTTCTGATGAAAAATGATGTCCCCATTCAATAGAAAATGCAAGATAACTTATATATTCTACAAGCAGGTCAGAAGAGGAGGTTTCCAAGATTGTCAAATCATGTGATAAGCATAAGGTCGCTCCCATCTCCAATGATGTTTACAAAATAAATACCAACCTTCTTCCAGCAAGGATTATGCTTTCCATTTTAATAGATATCACTTAGCCTCCACTTTTAAATGTGGTACTTATTTATGATATGACTATGATTCCACTAGATTTGGAATCTAATTGCCAGCAATTGAGATGGCATCCCTCTCTTTTCAGTTTAATATCAGCGATGTTGGCAGGTCTGCCATCTCAAGCAATTCTATTTTTTCTATTCAGATACCTATTGTGCCATATGGTGGAGCTACGTCAATTGAGGGTCACACTTTATCTCCTCATGGTGGTGTTTGCATTGACATGTCACTGATGAAGGTTTGCATATGTGTTTCTTTTTGTTGTAAATTTTTAAAAACTTAGTTTCTTTTGTAGACAGTTATCTTTTCAGTTATTTCAATTGGATTCTTTAGTATATTGACTAGCAACTAACTTAAGAACAGAGGTATATCTGCGTAACATCTAAATGTTAGAAAAATGATACAAACTTTGGGGAGAATACATAAATGACATGTTTACTCAAAGTTGAAACCTTTCGATCAATAAATTCTTCTACCTTGCTGATATAGTAAAATTATTGAACTGATTTTGTAATTGCGTTATGCACATTTATATTATTGTGAATGTTTTTCCACCTTATTGTTCTACTGCTTTCTTGTTGACCTTTTAGAGTGTGAAAGCCTTACACTTAGAGGATATGGATGTGGTTGTTGAGCCTGGAATTGGGTGGATGGAGCTTAATGAGTACTTGGAACCTTATGGTCTATTTTTTCCTCTTGATCCAGGTGAAACACGACGTTCAAATTTCATTTACTGAGATTCATTTATTTATTTAATTATAGAATCTTATGCCCTATTACCAAGGAAGGAAAATAAGGTTTAGGCACTTGACTTGTTTTAGTTGTTTACATACCTGATACTTACATAATGTCAATTTGGCGATCCAATTTTATTGCAGTTTTATTTTACTCCGAAACAACTCAATACTGTACCTTAAATAAATCATATAGTTACTTTTGTTGGTTTCACAATTACTATAATTTCTTAAACACGTTAACAAGCAGGGCCTGGTGCAACCATTGGGGGGATGTGCGCAACACGGTGCTCTGGATCTTTAGCTGTGAGGTAGTTTGCTAGTGTTCCTGCTTTATTTTCTATTATTGTTCGTTTACTACATGTTCTTTCGCTGGAAAAAATTGAAAGCTGATTGCATAATTCCTTCTGCTGAACTGGATGATATCGTGACATCCAATTTTGTTGACGCTTGTTTTCAACACTGGATAATCTTACTCTTCTTAAGACCTGGTGTCCAGAATTTTGCCTGATATGGTCTACCAGATATGTCTTCTTTGGAGGCTTCATTACGCGGGCTATTTTACCATGAAATGTAGACAATTTTCCGATTTCCTTTTGATAGAACAGTTTAAGCGAAAGCAATTAACTTTCTGACAGAAAATAGCTGGGTATCAACTGCTTTGTGGTTCATTTTAGATAAGAACTCAAATTCATTTGAGCTTCACAATCTTCTACTAGGCTGCTTGATGTAGGACAGAAAGAATATACCACGGCCAGATAAAAATGAGATACAAATCAGAGCGGTTGGAATTATTTTAATTTTTATGTTTAATTTTAGTATTGGAAAAAATAAGAAGAAAAGGATGGATTTAGGAATCAGTCCCACAACTTGCAACAAGAACTAGGAGTCTTAAAAATTTAGAAGAAATAAAATTATTAGACTTGCACCAATAGGTCCTACAAATCCCATCCAGGGTTAATAATGACATCTAAATCTAAGAATCACTTTTAGAGAGAAAGCCTCACAATTCCCTGCTGCAAACTTTGAAAATCCCACTTCTCCCTTCACAAACTAAAACGTTAAACTCAAATAAGAATCCTGTCAACCAAATCATATTAGGAAAAAGAAGTAATTGTGCCCTAATAGATATTTGATTTTAACCCAAAAAGAACTCATGATAAACCTATTCTGATTAAGCTTCTAATAAAGAAAACTGAGAAGGAATTAACTAAAAATGTCTATGAAAGGAAATAACACTTTAACTCATTCCCACTCTCCATTTCTGCATGCCTGCCACAAAGATTTATCATCCTGCTGGTGAAACTACAATGAATCATAGGCTCAAGACATCATGACACTTGGAACATATATTAGATCATGATGATGACAGGTTTTCTGTTCCCTAAAAATAGAATGAGAGGTTTCATTTCATCTCCATTATGCAAACATGAATGTGGCAATTTTAGTTACATCTTGTGCAGCTATTTGTTGCAATGGCAGTGACCCATTATGTTCACGAGGATATAGTTGCTTGCATTAACAGTGTATTCTTTTTATAAAGTTTTCAATTCACAAGAGTGCCAAGTCAAAAAAAAACTTATGAATGTACTAGAACCAAAGTAGTATCATCATTGATATATCTTTATGTTCCCATTTATCTTATATTCCCTCGTGTGTTTTACACAGTTGTCTACCTACTGTTTTCAGGTTAGGATCTCAAACATTTCACAATCTGAAAAAACTGTGAATATTGCACTATCTCTTTTTCCAGTTATAAGCAGACAATAAAGACTTGCTAAAATGCTTCAATTTTTTATCTCCATCAAATCAATCTCTGAGAGAACCACCGAGCAATTAAAAGTTGAAGATAGCTCCTCATTTACTTGGTTGATAAGGTTGTTTCTGCTGTCATGTTTTTAAGAATTATTGTCTTTTTCTGTCCTTGAATGGTAGGTCTTCACAAACTCTTAACTGGTCACCTATGTATTGTCTGTTGCAGTTACTTTTGTTCTTGAATGTCTTTTTTTTTTTAAACTTATTTTTGTTGGTTCAAAATAATGTCAGAAATCAACCTATGTGAAATTGCTCTTAGAATTTCTGTTCTTTTGAGTAGTTTTAATGATATTAAATTTAGCATGTAGGTATGGGACTATGAGAGACAATGTTATCAGTCTCAAGGTTTGTCTCTTCCTCTCAATGTGCAATTCAGTTTTATGAAAGTTAGTTTTTATACTCTTTATGCTCCAGGTGGTTCTTGCCAATGGAGATGTGGTAAAGACAGCTTCTCGGGCTCGAAAGAGTTCTGCAGGGTGTGTTTTTCATACCTCAATCAATTCATGCGTGCATGCTTTTCCTTAAAGTTTTGTTTGGAACATCATAGTAGTAGCACAAGACTTCCAAAGGGATTCCTAGGAGAATTTAGAGGCAACATTTATATGAATGTTGCATTGGAATGCTAATACATTCAAAGTAGCATGATCATGAGTGAAAGTTGTGCTAAAAGTTGTTTGAGTTGGCATAGAACTTCTGTCTACTAAATGGTCAATTGCTAATTGAGTCTTAATTTTGATTAGAGAATTCACATATTATTGTCATGACCAGAAATACTTGCTCAGAGTATTAACTTACTGGATATGTGATTAAGGTATGATTTGACTCGCTTAGTGATTGGAAGCGAAGGGACTCTTGGTGTCATAACGGAGGTCACTTTACGACTTCAGAGGCTTCCTCAGCATTCAGTGGTGGACTTCTATTTTTTTTTTCTTCTTTTGTTCCTTATTATATATCCTTGCAGCTTCATGGGTCTGTTTCCTTTAGTTGGTGGGAAATTACGTGTTCAAACTTGGTTATTCAATTATGTCATTGTGCCCATGTTTTTTCATCATGTAGCTTTTACTCCATGAAGATCCTCCAATATATGTTATAAATAATTTTTTTTAAAGAGTGGTTGTTGCATGCCTAATTCACATGTAGGTTCCAGATTCCTGTTATATGAGCGGACAGACATGAAAGATAAGATAAACATGAACTTTAAAGACTTAAAGAAATCAGTATATAATAACAGCAAAAACAGAATGGGCATGGAAATTTTGACATATCTTTTATTTATTACAGTTCTTATGTCTTTTTTGGAGTGAACTGACATGGTGTTACAAAATCTGGTGCCTTCTGTTGATTGGTTTGACCATATTACAGGTTGCAAGGTGCAATTTTCCTACAATTAAGGATGCAGCAGATGTTGCCATTGCCACTATGTTATCTGGTATTCAGGTAGTGCAAAATGGTACATGTTCTGTGCTTTTGGTTCATTTGTGATATTTAGTTCACTTGTACTAGGTTTCAAGGGTGGAGCTATTAGATGAGGTCCAAATGAGGGCTGTGAATTTGGCCAATGGGAAGAATTTGCCTGAACTTCCTACTCTGATGTTTGAATTTATAGGCACAGGTGATACAGAAAACCATTTCCTTTTACTTGTATCTTCTTTCTCATAGTTAAAGGATATAATTTGTTTCCCTTATTTCATTGAATATGGAATAATTGATTCCTAATTAATTTTATCTCTTTAATATCTAATGGGATTGTGAATACACTTAATGTATGCGTAGCATTGTAACAATTAGTGGATGACTATGCTCTCACTCTAACTGAACATGACTGTCCAATTAATTAGTTTTAGGAAATGCTATTCACTCCTATCAACAGCAATTGATTTTAGGTGGCAGTTGCAGTGTATGTTTGAAGGTTTCTATTTCAATTGGAAAATTATCATGTTAGTTGATTGTGAATAGAAACTTCATCTGGATTAAACAATGACGAAAATTATGCTGCAATCATGTCTTGAGTGTCAGGATGGTATAGTAATGCTGATAGGTGAAAAGAACTATGATGCCAGACATAATTCCTTTTCCTATCACCTGAGCTCCAATGAATTTTCTGAGAGAGATGTAAAATTATCTCGCACTTGTCATTAATTGACCTGCTTGCTTGAGTTTTCTCTTGGTGAGTGCAACCAACTGAACATATGTTATGTCTTTCTGATTTTTAGATGCATATGCACGTGAGCAGACACATATTGTTCAGAAGATTGTTTCTGAGCACAATGGCTCAGATTTTGTTTTTGCAGAAGATCCTGAGGCTAAGAAAGATCTTTGGAAGGTAGAAAAACCGAATGGTGTTTACTTCCATTCCCATAAGGGTTAAAAATATTCTTGTATTGTGTGCTTCATTCTGCGGGGCTGGCTGTGTTACCTAATGCTGTTGCTATTAGTCCAGTAATCGGTTCTTCATCAACAACGCAAAGTTTTTCTTGTCCTCTTTTTTAGTGTTTGTTTGTTTTCATTATATTTTGTTCCCTTTTCTAATTTGTGTCAAAGTGAATTACCTAGACCATTTTCCAGTATTTATCCCTTGCTGTTTTGGTTGTGGCATACTTTTTGGGTTTGGGGGTTGGAAAAAGAACGGGAATGGATGATTATGAATCCAAGTATAGGTGGCTTTGCCTTCAGGCATCATGAAAACAAGGTTTTTTAGTGACTTGTTCCGTACAAATCTGAATTGCTCGGTACATCATCTGCTAACCATGAGGAAATAGGATGATTCTTTGCTCTCTGTCACCTCTTAGTGATTCATGTTCCTGGTTTGAATCAGATAAGGAAGGAGGCTTTGTGGGCTTGCTTTGCCATGGAACCCAAATTTGAGGCAATGATTTCGGTGAGTTGTTATCTGAAATTCCTTTCAAATATATGTAATTTTGGGAAATGATCAAGCTTGGTGAATGGTGTTACTAGTTAGTGGTTCTCAAGGAAGAAATCTGTTAGGTTTAAAGTCGTCAAGTTAAGCAGAAATTCTGGGATGTTTCTGTTGTATCTTCTGAACACCCATGTTTGGCAGCACTTTTTATTGAGTCACATGAAGGACAAAGAACATTGACAGCTATAGATGGTGTTCTGATTAGTTCCTCTAAGAAAAAAAAAAACTAAATGACAAAATATAATGCTGCCTAAGTTAGGGAGTATTAGGTGAGCACTATACTTGATGCCTGGGGCATTTTCTGCAATTTATTCCTTTCAGTCCAACTATATTAATTTTCCTCATCGCTCCTAATTTCCCTTGTTCTTCTGCAGGACGTGTGTGTTCCTCTATCCCGACTCGCAGAGTTGATATCCAAGTCCAAAGTAGAACTTGACGCATCACCATTGGTTTGGTATGCATGCCCATCCCTATTGGTTTGTTTGACTGAATACGCACACAAAAATTATTCATCGTGGTCAAGTATCAAATTTGCTTTTTTCTCTCGCTGATATTACAGCACAGTTATTGCCCATGCGGGGGATGGGAATTTTCACACTGTGATTCTTTTTGACCCTAACCAAGAGGAGCATCGGAAGGAAGCAGAAAGACTTAACCAGTTTATGGTCCATACTGCATTGTCAATGGAAGGTGGAAACTCTTTCTTCTGCACTTATATATATATGTATGGATTGACAGACAGATAGATGAATGCCTCTATTATGTTTCAAAGATTTGCTTATTTGCATGTTAATTTTCATTTTTTTTCCCTCCCTTTGCCCTGAAGCTGCAGATATTTAGTGATAGGGAAAATTTGTGATGTTCCATGTTATAGATCTTAGACCACTGGAATAGACTGACATGACATAGCTCTTGGTTTATTTTGGTGTCCAGGAACTTGTACAGGTGAACACGGTGTTGGCACTGGAAAAATGAAGGTATCTTTCCGGTTTCTTTAATATTGTTTTTCGTTGTTATCCCTTCGTACGTACTCGGTCCCTTCCCTTCCAAAGAATGATATTTAAGTGATCAAATCAAATTACTTAGGGATTTACATTTTCTTTTTCATTGCAGTATCTTGAGAAGGAACTTGGAGTTGAGGCCTTGCAGACAATGAAAAGAATTAAAACGGCCCTTGATCCCAACAATACTATGAATCCAGGAAAGCTCATTCCCCCTCATGTTTGCTTCTAAAAGCTTTTCATTATTCTTGAGGTCGATTGAGTTTGACTCTCGTTAAGACGAATAATTGACGCTTTCACATTTATAATAATATCATGGACGCTTTAAATCCAAATTCAAACTTAAAAACCGAAGTATAGCTCGATCAAACTTGCGTATAGCTTTATATATAACTTGAATGTAATTTATTTACCGCGTTAAATTAAACTTGAATTGAGAAAGTGAGTGATTAAATCGAAATGTTATAGTATGTATTCCTTCACGTTGTATTTTGTTCACAATCTTAAAGTATATAATTATTCGAGTAAGTTTATATTTAAAATTTTACTTTATAATAAATTTTATTTTTAATTTATTATAAAATTAATCGATCTTTAATGTTATAAGTAATGGTGCTGATCACGTAAATAATGCCTGTCAAAATGGACGTGACTGGGGAGCTCGAACACCAAACAAAGATGCACAAATGATAAGTATAAAAATATTATAGCTACCATATAGCTGTAACTAGTATAAAACCTATAACCTTTCCTTTACAAAGACATGAATATGAATTAGCTATTTGTGTGACTATCTCTCTCTCTAAAGCTCTTTGTCTTCTTTCCTTTTTTTTACTGAACTTCTCTAGACTTTATGTATCAGTGCAAATTTTACTAAGTTGTTTTTGTTGTTGTATATACTAGAAATTTTCAAAAAATTAAACCTTTTTAAGAGTGAGGGTGTTATTAGTACTATTTTAAAAACATGAAGGTGTAACATGTTACCATAAATGACGGTAAATACTAATTCAAAATTTTTAAGAAATATTAGGGGCCAAATCGTTCTTTTTCCCTAGATCCAACAATGATTTGTGAGCTAAGAAAATGTGTAACTTTCTTAAAGATAAGGTTATTGACATATTATTACTAGAGAGATACTCAAACTTAACCAAAAAATAGATGAAATGGAAGATATATTTCTAGAATGTCTACTAACTTCGGATGATATGAATCACTAGATCCTAACATGGTTTCACATGTATTGTGTGGAAGTAATCAAACTTTATCTACAATTTGATAATACTAAATAAGTATGGGAATTTATAAAAAGCTAATATCTTTTGAGACCTTACACATCCTAATACTTAAATTGCCACTATCCATGCTAATCTTCAAGTTAAGGAATATTTCTAATACTTATTGATAACTTTTAAAGAAGAGTTTGAATCCATTTATAGCTCTTGTTTTTATCAATATTCTCTACCAAGTTGACAATATGATCAAGGAACTAATTATAGAAGGGACCCAACTCAATACCTTTGGAATGGAAAAGTTTTCCTATCCACAAATATTGTTCTTAACACTTATACCTCATCTTGTTAGACCTCTATCCCTTAAATATTAACTGAGAAGTCTTATAAGGTACTTTCAAACTACTACAATAAGGGTGGTCATTACATCTCTAAGTCCAGAAATTGATCTCAAACTTCTGGATAAGGTAATTCTTCCAAGTCCTCTTAACCTACTACTATTATTACTATTGTAATAGAATAAGGAATGCATCTTTCAAATTCTCCTCGAAAGATCTTCACATCCTTTTTATAATAATTTCAACTAAATTATAGTGTTATTTCCTCTCTTTTCATGTATATCACATCAAGTACTTCCCTGTCATAGTACTTTAATTCTTATTGCGACCATATAACCTCTAACTCCTCCATATTTGATTCCTAAAAAAATACTTCTACTTTATATATTATTCATATTATTGACGCATATATTATACATGTTTAAACTATAAACATTTTTCAAGTACCTAAGTTGTCTTTTCTTGATAATTTTCTTATTCCCAAACTTTCTTTAAATCTCCTATTTATTAGTTAATTATATGAACTTAATGTGTACTTACTTTTTTTTAAGTAATGGTTATATTGCGCATAATTTGCAAATGAATGAGATCTTTGGAAAAAGGTGGAACATTAGATGACTATTTGAACTTACCAATTTTCAGATTCCATATAAACTTATTATTGGTGCTATTACATCTCATAGTTAGCACTTTAAATTTGGTCATCTTTCTAATCTTAGACTTATATATTTAATATATAGTTATTTAAGACTAAATTTTTTGATTGTATCTCATACCAACTTTTTAAAAGTCATACACTTTTTATTAATAGTTATTTTATTTATTTAATGCCCTTTGATTTGATTCAATCTAATATTTGGGGTCCTACTCCTTATGACACTATTATTTGTTTGCGATATTATGTAATCTTTATTAATGATATATATATATATATATATGGATTGATGTCCTACATCATAAGTCTAAATTATTTTCTATTTATTCTTAGTTTGTAACCTTGATCTATACTTAATTTTTTTTGTAAAATTAAGGTTTTGCGTGCTAATAATGACATGAAATTTTCACCCATTTTCTTGATTAGCAAGAAATTGTTATTAAAAGAACTTATCCAAGTACCTCTTAACAAAATGATAGGGAGAATAAACACATTCTTGATATTATCTATGATCTTCTCATGTCTTCCTTTAATCCAAAATTTTTAGGGAGAAGCTATTCTTACCATTATCTATATTATCAATCATATCTCTACTCCTAATCATTGGTAACATCTCTCCTTATAAATTCTTGTATAATCGTTCTCCTGACTATCAAACTCTTAAACTTGGCAGTACTGCATGCTTTATTCTTCTTTAATCACATGAATACACCAAACTAGAATCAGAGGCACAACTATATTGCTCCCTAGGGTATAAGATAGAACACAAAAGATATAGGTATTAGGATTATTTGTCTCCAAGACTTCCTATCTCTCAATATACGACTTTTTAGGAGAATAAGATGTTCTCAACTCTTTCAAATTTTTGAGTCACTTTGAAACTTTTCTTTAGTTTTTTTTTAATATTCCCACTATATCTTTGTTTCCTAAAATTTCTCTTATAAGATCATTATCTAACAATTTTAGTAGTTCAATATAACCTATTCTTGATCCCCTTGTATTTCTATATGGATCCATCACCTCCTCCAAATGGCCCTTCTCCATTTTGTCACTTATTAGAACCTCCTACTCCTCAACCTATTCCTCATCATATTGATCAAGTAAGTCACCCATCTTCCCAATTTAATATATTTATATTTATTCTATTATTATCTCTATATACACTTTGCACCTATCATGAGCGAAGCTCCAAACTTCTATGACATAAAGAAGAGGTAGAAGAATTACAAGCATTTACTTGAACAAGTACTTAGGGCATGGTTAATTTAGCTATATACAAGTATATTGGTTGCAAATGGGTTATAAAATCAAGACTTAAGATAATGGATTAGTTGAGTGATACAAACCTAGGTTATCACAAATGGATTTAACCAGGAGTATGGTATTTGACTGTGAAGAGATACTTACTCCTATTATCTGTTTACCTTAATATATAGTCTCACTGAAGTTAGTGCTACTAAGCATTGGTCATTATTCAAGGGGGTATTAAGAATGCCTTCTTTAGCAATGATTTCTTAGAAGAAGTGTACATACAACCTCTACCTAGTTATGATCGTCCACATAATGTGATTTTTTATCTGTGTAAAGCCTTGTACAGGCTAAAATAAGCTCCTTGTGTTAGATTTGCCAAATCGAACTCCATTATTGTTTTTTAAGTTATTAGTCTAGCTTTTATAATTAAGCTTTGTTCATTCATAAAACAAATCAAGGACACACTTTTATTCTCCTATATGTTAATGACATGATAATTATTGGCAGTGATACTCAGGTCATCTCCATTCTTAAATCTTTTATACATCAATAATTTGAGATAAAGGATTTGAATAATCTGAGTTATGTTTTAAGCCTTGAAGTTTCTTTTGATTCCTCTAGTTACTATTTTTACTAATCCAAAATACTACTAATCTTGTCTCTCATTTTGGTATCACTAACACTAGGATAATTAGAACTTTACTAGAATCCAATATTTATCTTTTAGCAAGAATAAGACTTTTCTTAATAATTGTAGTATCTATCGTCAACTAGTTATAACATCCTTACCTATCTTATTGTATCCCGTCCTGTTATTGCTCATGATCTTCATATTGTCAGCTAACTTATGATTGGAACTTATGCCACCATAGTTGTTCTTCACATTCTTTGTCACATCAAAGGTACATTATTTCATAGTGTTCACTTCTCTAACTCATCCTTACTAAAGTTGGGAGCATATTCTAAAACTGACTATATTGGAGATTTAACTGATCGATGCTCTACTACTAATTATTGTTTCTTTCTTAATACGACTCTCATTTTTGGCGTAACATGAAATAAACAATCGACTCTTGATCTAGTGCAACAATAGAATATTAAGCTCCTGCTGACACTATCTCTGACTCTATGTGTTGGACCCTATTGTCTTTATAACTCCGAATGTTGGGCTCCAAAAACGGGGTCCAACACTGTGAGCTCTTATGATTATGAAGGTTACTTCAATATATAGCTGTTATCTCTTCTTTTGCAACTTGTCTTTATTACGAAAATCAAAGTACTATGCAAATTGCTCATAATGATAACTTTCATGAATGCACCAAACATACCTAGATTGATTATCATCTTGAATGATATCATGTACTTCAAGGCACTATCCAACTTATTTTCATCTTCCTAGTGCCATATTACATATGTTTTTACCAAATTACAATCATTTATTCACTTTTAAGATCTTACTTATAAACTCAAGATGGGCAAATTCTTCATTACCTTGAGTTTGAGGAAGGATGCTAGCATATATGTAAAATATATAAATACTGACTATAGAGATTTATGCATATCTATAGCTTAAATAAGTGGCATGCAATTAGGGATTAATTAGGATCTCTTTCCATTCTTATATAGGCCCTAACTAGAATAAATACCCCTAATATATATTGTTCAAGACATAAAAATATATATCTCTTTTCTCTCATGTTCTTTTATCTTTTTACATTTAGGTTATTCGTTATATAGTTATGAGTAATGAGAAGGGCTATAGGGAGTTGGTCAAGAATGTCAAGGATAAGGAAAAGGATAAGAGCATTATCTTAAAGGCTTGCAAAAACTTAGAGGACTTTTATAAAAGAAAGAGATTGTTGAAAAATATCTCTTCAAGTATCTTGACAAGCTTAAACAGGAGAACTTATGGCTGAAGGATGAGATTGCAGCAGAAGAGGAAACTAAAGAGGGATGACTTCAAGTTTGAGATTATCTATATAACAAGAAAACAACGTCCTAATAGGAATCTCTCTAAGATGCAGAGTTTAGAACGCTCTAGAAGTACTCAACCTTACTTCTAGTTATTAAAAAGGTTGTTTTCGATAGACTCATAGAAATTTTTTTTGAAAATGGTTGGAAGAAAATAATAGTCAAATACATAAACAAATAACTCCATAAATGAAAGAAATAATAATAATAATAATAATAATAATAATAATAATAATAATAATAATAATAATAATAATAATAATATAAGTAAGTAAGTAAATAAACAGATAAAAAAGAAAACAAATAAGTGATTAAAAGAAATATGAAATTGAAAATGAAAAACACGAAATAAATAAATCAAATAACTACAAGAGCAAATGCTAAAAACAAAAATATTTAAGATAAATAAAAGATACACATGAACTTCTGCATTGAAAATGTTTTTAAAAATGTCTTTGCTTGTTACAAACTATAAAATTATTACCCACGGGCTTTAAGCTCACCCCCACTTTCTTCCCCATAAGCAGGTGATGAGCAAGGGATTTGAGTAGTCAAGGGCCAAGGCATCACTCCACTTTTGAAATATTTTTGTATTTTAAGCAAATCTTGTAAACCAAGGCTTTAGTTACATTTTGAGCAATTTATGGTTCAAGTATCTTTTGTATTTTGGGATTTCTTTTGAAATAATTGATGTATTGGGGGCTTGAAATGCCCACTAAAGCTTTGTAAAACTACGATATTTTGATGCTAATGGTTTATGATTTTGTTTTCACCCATGTTTCTCAAGGTTTCATAAGGATAAAATTCATGTTCTAACTTTAGGGAAATATCTGGGTCTATTTAGGCTGTTTTAAGAAAAATTATCTTATAGAAAGTTGTAGGCTTTTCTTTCATCTTTCCAATGGTATATAGCATGAAATTTTTGAACATCTAAGTCGAAAGTTATAGTCCTTATGAGGGAGATGCTATGGAGAGTGTAGAAAGTGATTTAAAGCCGTCTTAGTTTGATTTCTCTATCGTCTTAGTTTGACTTCTCTATCGTCTTAGTTTGATTTCTCTATCGACTTAGTTTGATTTCTCTATCGTCTTAGTTTGACTTCTCTATTGTCTTTGTTTGACTTCTCTATCATCTTAGTTTGACCTCCGCTTTATCTTAAATTTGCTTCATCTTAGTTCCTCTTTGTCTTAGTTTTGTCTTAGATTCGTTTCATCTTAGTTTCGGTTCGTTTTAGTTTTGTTTCATCTTAGATTCGCTTCGTCGCAGTTCCACTTCATCTTAGTTTTATTTTGTCTTAGATTTGCTTCATCTTAGTTTCGCTTTGTCTTAGTTTTGTTTCGTCTTAGATTCGCTTCATCTTAGTTTCACTTCGTCTTAGTTTTGTTTCGTCTTAGATCGCTTCGTCTTAGTTTTGCTTCTTCTTAGTTACTATACATCGTCTTTGTTTGACCATCTTAGTTTGGCCTTCTGCCTTGTCTTAATATCTTCTATTATGTTTTTGATCCTTTTAGAGACCGAATCTCACTTCAAGTTCTTCATGAAATTGTATATCTAGAAGTCTTCTTTCAAAGCTCCAAAAACGAAGTCAATCCGACATTTTTAATGGGGGTTATGGCAATTGCCCCAAGATAGGTACAAATTGATTGATAGTATAAACATGTTCAATTCTTTCGGGTATAACTTCCTCATCTAACCTCCAAATGAAATGATTCTTCAAGCAATGGATTCTTAACATCTTTTCCTATCTATCCATAAAAATTTGGTATCTTTTGGAGTTAATTTTAATATATTTTGTGGAGACAAAATGAAGGGTCGATTGGGAGAGTATGATTGGGGTATGTAAATGCTTTAGCCTTCTAAGTATATCTTGAGTTGTAGAGCTCCGATTGAGATGATCCTTGCTTTAAAACAAACTAGAGACCTAGAGCTACAATTTCTTTGAAGAAGGCTAGTTGTCATTCAGGTGATTGACTGGTGTGGGCACACCAACCTGGTGGAATAATGGCAAGTAACCTTGTAGGTAATGAGCACAAGGTTTATGAGTCCGGTTATTGGGCTTCGAAAATAGGGTGCAACATATTATGGTATCAGAGCTACTAGGTTTAGGTCCAAGTTTGGGACTAGGTTTTGGAGTATCCTAAGCTTGAAATAGGTAGCTTAAAACGTGAATGTTTTAAGTTGTTTCTCATGATTTGAAATTGTTTTATACAATTTGAACTGTTTTACGTATTTCGAAATTTGTTTTGTATAAACTAAAGACTTTCAATGTTTTTCTATTAAAGGAGTGAAAAATGCCACCTTGAAGGAGAAATCGAGGAGCTCTAACTCGATTTGGCTCTTGCCAATTGAGCACAGATGAATCCTATGTCCCACAAGATGTGGGGACACATTCTGCTCTTGACTCGAAGGCACCTAGTGTGCAACACAAAGTGCCACCGCCTCCTACTCTTAGGCCTCAAGTAAACCCTATGGACCTGCAGTTCTTTCAAGCATGTGCTAGCAAAGAAGTACCTTGATGAAATAGTAAGATTACACGGGGTTCCAGATTAAATCGTCTCTGACAGGGATCCTCGATTCACTTCGAAATTTTGGGGAAGCTTACAGGAAGGTCTTAGAACTAAGTCGAATTTTAGCACGATTTTTCATCCCCAGACGGATGGTCAATCTGAGAGGACCATTCGGACACTTGAGGGAATGCTTAGAGCATGTGTTATGGATTTCAAGGGAGCTTAGGACGAGCATTTGCCATTGGTTGAATTTTCATATAATAATTCGTACCATTCGAGCATTCAGATGGCTCCATATGAAGCACTGTATGGAAGGAGATATAAAACTCCGATATGTTGGGATGAAGAAGGAGAAAGGAAACTGATAGGGCCCGAGCTACTTCAGATAACAATCGATAAGGTTAATCTAATTAAACAACAGCTTAAAGCAGCACAAGATAGAATGAAGAGTTATACGGATGCACACCGAAAGGAGATGGAGTATGAGGTCGGTGAGAAAGTCTTTCTTATGACATCTCCTTGGAGGAGTTATGAGGTTTGGCAAGAAGGGCAAGTTGAGTCTGAGATATGTAGGCCCATATGAGATTGCAGAGAGGATTAGACCGCTAGCCTATAGGTTGGAGCTACCACTAGAATTGTCAATGATCCATGACATCATTCATGTGTCCATGTTGAAGAGGTATAGATCGGATCCATCCCATATCATTCAGACCACTGAGGTCCATTTAAGAGATGATCTCAGTTATAAGGGGATTCCCGTAGAGATCTTAGACACCAAGGAAAAGGTCCTCGTGTTGGACCCTGTACTTTTGGTGGAAATTAGAAAATTAAAATAAATGAAATGAGTGTGTTTGTATATGAATTATGTTATAAATGAAATTGTGCGTTAAGAAAATTAGTGAGAAAGGAATCGATTAGTTTTGATGACTTTGAAATTTGAGTAAATTTGTTTAGGTTATGAAAGTTCAAGTGGATGAGTTGATT
>JANZLC010000005.1:32356479-32368349 GCA_026413385.1 Erythroxylum gracilipes
GATATGTAATATATGTGTGTGGGTTTTGAGTTACTAAATAAAATCAATATCAGTGTGATGTTTGGTTTTGTTTGTTCCATCTTGGGTGGCATCCATGTATCCTCCCAGGGGGTATTTGGGTGTTACATGGTGGAATAATGGCAAGTAACCCTGTAGGGTTATAAGCACAAGGCTCATAACTCCGAATGTTGGGCTCCGAAAACGGGGTCCAACAGTTACTACTTTTACTAATCCAAAAATACTACTAATCTTGTCTCTCATTTTGGTATCACTAAGATAATTAGAACTTTACTAGAATCCAATATTTTTCTTTCAGCAAGAATAAGACTTTTCTTAATAATGGTAGTATCTATTGTCAACTAGTTAGCATCCTTACCTATCTTATTGTATCCTGTCTTGATATTGCTCATGATCTTCATATTGTCAGCTAATTTATGATTGGAACTTATGCCACCTACTTTTTAGTTGTTCTTCACATTCTTTGACACATCAAAGGTACATTATTTCATAATGTTCACTTCTCTAGCTCATCCTTACTAAAGTTGGGAGCATATTCTAAAATTGACTATATTGGAGATTTAACTTATCGATGCTCTACTGCTAACTATTGTTTCTTTCTTAATATGGCTCTCATTTTTGGCGTAACATGAAATAAACAATCAACTCTCGATCTAGTGCAACAATAGAATATTAAGCTCCTACTAACACTATCTCTGACTCTGTGAGCTTTTATGATTATGAAGGTTACTTCAATATAGAGGTGTTATCTTTTTCTTTGCAACTTGTCTTTATTATGAAAGTCAAAGTACCAGGCAAATTGCTCATAATGATAACTTTCATGAATGCACCAAACATACTTAGATTGATTATCATCTTGAATGATATCATGTACTTCAAGACACTATCCAACTTATTTTCATCTCCCTAGTCCTATATTACATATATCTTTACCAAATTACAATCATTTGTTCACTTTTAAGATCTTACTTATAAACTCAAGATAGGCAAATTCTTCATTACCTTGATTTTGAGGCAGGATGTGAGAACATATGTAAAATATATAAATACTGATTATAGAGATTTATGCATATCTATAGCTTAAATATGTGGCATGTAATTAGGGATTAATTAGGATCTCTTTCCATTCTTATATAGGCCCTAGCTAGAATATATACCCCTAATATATATTGTTCAAGACATAAAAATATATCTCTTTTCTCTCATGTTCTTTTATCTCTTTACATTTAGGTTGTTTGTTATATAGTTATGAGCAATAAGAAGGGCTATAGGGAGTTGGCCAAGAATGTCAAGGAGAAGGAAAAGGCTAAGAGCATTATCTTAAAGGCCTGCAAAAACTTAAAGGACTTTTATAAAGAGAAAGAGATTATTGAAAAATATCTCTTCAAGTATCTTGACAAGCTTAAAAAGGAGAACTTATGGCTGAAGGATGAGATTGCAGCAGGAGAGGAAACTAGAGAGGGATGACTTTAAGTTTGAGATTATATATATAACAAGAAAACAACATCCTAATGGGAATCTCTCTAAGATGCAAAGTCTAGGAAGGTCTAGAAATACGCAACCTTACTTCTAGTTAGTAAAAAGGTTATTTTCGATAAACCCATAGAAAAAAGTTCTTGAAAATGGTTGGAAGAAAATAATAGTCAAATACATAAACAAATAACTACATAAATGAAAGAAATAAAAAATAATAATCAAATATAAATATAAGTAAGTAAATAAATAAACAGATAAAAAACAAATAAGTAATTAAAAGAAACAAGCAATTGAAAACAAAAAACAAGAAATAAATAAATCAAATAACTACAAGAGCAAATGCTACAAACAAAAATATTTAAGATAAATAAAAGAATCATGAATCAAAGGAAAAATTTGAAAGACCTATTAAAAAAAAGAATTTCTTTATGAAAAGAGAAGGACCTACTTATGTATATTTCTCTACTTGTATCATAGTTTGCCAAAGTTTCCTATTAATGGTCAAGCCCTTGATAAGCTCTAGTGGGGCCATATCTTTGATCACCTCCCTGCAATTTTTCTTATGTCTTCCTCTTCTTCTTTTACAGTCCCTAAGTACTATCTTCTAGTATCTTCTCATTAAGACTTCATGACGTCTCCTCTTAACATGTCTGAACTACCTAAGTTTTGTCTGCCTTATTTTACTATCAATATTAGCCACACAACTTGTCTTTTACTACTATTCTTGACCGTATCTCTTCTTGTAAAGCTGCAAATTCAACGAAGCATCCTTATTTCCACCACTATTAAATTATAACTATGCACCTTTTTAATAGGCAATACTCTAAGCATGGTCAGTGTAATTTCTTAACAGTAAAATTTACCTTTTAGCTTAAGTGATGTCTTCTTCTTATACAGAACTCCTAAGGTGCCCCTTTATTTAATTCACCCTGATTTGATATGGTGAATTATGTTATCATCTATCTCGCCATAATTGTGGATGACAAATCCAAGGTACTTAAAACAATCTCTCTATGATATAACATTTATACCAATCTTGATCTCCACATCAGATGCTTATGACCCAAGAAGTTACATTCTAAGTACTCAATTTTAGTCATACTCAATTTAAAGCTCTTTAACTCTAGTATATCTCCCAAAAGTTCTAGCTTGACATTAACTCTCTCTTTTGCTTCATCCACTAGAACAATTTTTTTTAGCAAACAACAAACACCAAGACACATCCCCTTGGATATTCTTGGTAACCTCGTCCCTAACTACCGTAAACAGGAAGGCGCTTAATGAGAATCTTTGATGTAGCCCGATATCAATAGAAAATGCTTTATATCTCCTCATGTCGGCCTTACTCTAATCTTAACACCTTCAAACATATCCTTAATAACCTTATATAGGCAATAAGAACTCCCTTAGCATCTAAACACATTTATATGACTTCAATAGGTACCCTATCATAAGCCTTCTATAAATCAATGAGAATAGCTATCTCCCAAGTCCAAATATTTTGATAATTTAAATTTTGATAACTTGATCATTACAACAATAGTAGGGTTATAATTTATAAAGATGGATGTTATTGATTTTTTATTGAAATTGAGTAAACTTAGACGAAGGAGCCAAAGGAAATTTTATAAAATTGTTGGTTAAGCTAAGGTCACTGGTTTTGTAGGTGAGGAATCTCCCAACCCTACACTTACCAAACTTGTTGCAACTTCTAGTGGTAACCATTCACCATTTAGATCTTTTCTTTTCCTTTTCACATCCTCTTCCCCTAGTCTATAA
The DNA here is from genome assembly GCA_026413385.1 of Erythroxylum gracilipes. NCBI lineage: Eukaryota > Viridiplantae > Streptophyta > Magnoliopsida > Malpighiales > Erythroxylaceae > Erythroxylum > Erythroxylum gracilipes. The sequence continues at coordinate 32,359,753 of JANZLC010000005.1, forward strand.
AGATGTAGGATGTAGGAATTATTTAGGTGCAACAAAATTCAACCAAGTAAATTCAATAAGTATTTAAAGTCTCGTTCTATCTTATCTTGAAAAAATTGTAACAAAATTCAACCAAGTAAATTTAACATATTTGTAGAGTTTAGCTCTACCTCTCTTCAATAAAATTTCAAAAAAGATTAACTAACTCATCTTGATAAATTTTCAAAAAATTTTATTTAAATGAACTTGATAAACTTGTAAAGTCTTAACTTTATTTTATTTTGACAAATTTCAAAGAAACTTAATTAAATAAATTTAATAGATATATAAAATCGAACTCTAAATTGCTAACTCACCTTGACAAATTTTAATTAAATGAAATTAACATATTTATTGAATTTAGCTTTTCTCATGTTGACAAATTTCATAGAAGAATCAATATCTTTCTACATGTGTATTTGCTCCACATTAATGAGTATATGTATGATGTTCAAGTATCTATTTTACTCTTTAAATTCATTCATTTACTTACAATTTATAAGATTATAAACATCCATAACTACTTAACTCTTAATTTTAGTGATTGTTCTCGACTTTATATGATTAGAGACATCCATAACTACTTAACTCTTAATTTTATTCATCTTGCTCGACTTTACATGGCAAACATCCATGAGATCTGTCTACCTTTAGTTCTCAACTTGTTGTGTCCACTTAAAGCTTTATTAATTCATTGATGTCGGCGAAGATGTCTGAAGGCAGGTTTGGTTCTCAACTTTTGTTACACTTATATTTTTAATTCTCAAATTTAGTAAATAAATGACATATTAATTAGTGGGCCATCTAGAACTAACAAATACTTAAAAAGAAATGGTGAGAAAAGTATATCCAAAAGTAAATTAATTAAAAGGAGTAACTAACATTAGCTCCTTATATAAGACTAATGTGGTTCGAACCCTTAGTCACTCCATTAAAGAAAAAAAATGAAAAGAGAGTTGCAATTTATTAACTTTCATAATTTAAAGGATGCGAACTGAATTTTAATTCCATCAATTGGATCATTGAGTTTTATACCCTACAATAAAGTTGACTTTTGACTACATTTTATTTGGCGACAATTTTAAGATCGTAGCTAAAAGTTAGCTTTAGGAGACTATACTTTAAAACGTCTTCAAAGGCTAATCGTTTTGCGACATTTTACAAAATTGTTGCTAAATGCAAGCCTTTAGCGACGCTGTCTGGGAATCATTGCAAAAGGCTCATTCTTTTGCAATAGTTAAGTGTTTTCATCGCTAAAAGGTGAGCCTTTGGTTAGGACTTTAAAAATTGTTATGAAAAGAAAGACTTTTGGCAACAATTTTTTAAATCGTCTTCAAAAACTTAAATAACATAATGACCCTCTTATTTATAATTATGAATTCACTAACTTTGACTTGATCATTTTGTGACTGAACATCATATTGTAAACAATCAAATTTAATATTAATGACAATGAATCTAAATGTAAATAAATTTAGCTAACAAAAATGTCAAATTATTTCAATAATATATGAAACTATAAACTTAAAATTAATTAGTATTGCATAGACTTATACTTTCTATTTTTCTCTTTTAATTATATGATTTGACAATTTTATATAGTGTCACAAAATATTCAGATAGTTTTAATATGAAGTTTGTAATATAATGATATATGATTCTTATAGAGTAAGCAATATAATATAATGATATATGGTAAGTAATACAAGATTTTAATTAGAAGTTGAACAATTCTTACAAACAAAACAATAAATAAAGTTTCACACTTATTCCATCGAAAAGAAAAAGAAATAATTATTTTTCTAAATTCCAAGTAACATGAGACTCTGTAAATAAGGTAAGGGAGTTCCTTATGTCTAGATTCCCAAGAAAGTTCCTTACACGTTCGAATGCATCAATTGAAACAATCAAAGATCTTCCCCAAGAGTTGGTTTATTGACACCCTTTTCCAACACTTCTTGGCTTTATCTAATCTAGCACAAGATACAGTGAACGATTTCCCAGATGTAGTATAGATCGTTGAATTAGATGAACCACACATACCATGTGTTTCACCTAAGGAACAAATAGTATAGAACTTAAAAGGCTAAATCAAATGGTATAAGGAGCCCAAATTTGAACACAACCAGACCCGATTAAATGACTCCATCATTGTCACAATGAACATACATAGTTTTTGTAATTGACGATTGTTCCAAAACAACCGATTTCGCTAATCCTGTATAGACCATCGGGACATCCCACCACCTCTATTTTCATCCATGTTCTCTTGAAGGTTCGAGGAAGCTTTACAAAACATATAGTATAGACAATCACACATTCATCTAATAGCTTCCTAACAGAAAATGAGTTACAAATATTAAAGAAAGAGAGCTAATTCGGATGATATTAAAAACCTTAAAGAAGAAGATTGGTCGTTGAAGCGCGATGAATAGACTTTGATGAGAAGATTTGTTGTGCATTGATTTGTTCTTTATCAGGGAGTATTCTGCCACATTCCTACCCTCGAAACTCATTTCCGCTGTTGGAAACTATCTGCCATGTCAACATTTTACGATGAATTTATGTTAATAGTTTTATTCTGAAAAGTCAATAGAACAAAAACAATAGATATAACCAATATAGAAGCAGAGTGTACAATTTAATAAGGAAACGAAAATTATATGAAGTTATATGCAATTAACAAAACATTCACATAAGAAGCAAAGATCATCATAACTTAATTTTTTAACTCTCCAAAAATCCACTGTACTAGCACGTTCTATATTTGTCACTCACCGTTAAAGATAATTAAAACCCAGAGCACATGCCATAGATTAATAAGTGATTTGACATTTTTAAGAACAAAAGGCTTCTTATTTGAATGTTATTTTTTTCACATCTGACACCTCTAAGATTATTAATGGACATCAATAAGTCAATATAACTGGTTGAAGTTGAGTTTATAACCTATTGTCATAAAAAAATTTGTATTACATACAATACCAATACTTTTATACATTTCTATTTTAAACATAAGTCACAACCTACATACATACACAACCAAACTGTACAACGTATACCATATAACTTTTTAAGTTTGTATCATCAAATCTAATACAAAGATGCTTATTAATCAAGGTGAAGTTCACCACTTATCTTTATAGTTGTGATCAATCCAAGCATTAATTTTGATCATGAGTATAAATATAATGCATTATTTCTGAACAGAAGCATCATTAAGAGAGAACATGTTAAACTTGAACTTATAACAAACAATGAAAACATTGTAAATAAGAAGAAATAGTGAGGAAATGACTTTAGAGATTTTGGATAATCATTCATGCACACAAGTATCCCACTTCTCCACAAATTTGTTCCAACATTCTAGCAATGTTAATTTTATGATCTATTAACTGAGACAACTTTATATGATAAGGCTGATAATGTTAACTGTGTATGTACTATGTTTAGGGGATGCAAAATTAAGTGGCTTCCTCTAAAGCTACTATTATGATAAAAAGAGGCCAACTACGTACAAGATGGATCCTCTTAGTGCTCATTAGAAATGGAGAGAGCTACTATCAGGGAATTCAAAATGGAAGGAAGTACAAAAATAGGAAGGGTAATCATCGACAGTCAATAAGATGCAGAAGTCACACAAAAAAAAACAGATGTAAGAAATCCTTAGTATAGTCATATATTTGTTTTGGTCCATCGCAATTTGCAATTGAGGATAACCTTGTCTCTCCTTAACCCTGCTCAATTCCAGCTGAGTAAAAAGTTGAAATTCATAATTTCTTAATCTTAGGAAGAGATATCAACCACAAACTATTACTTCATAAATTTTTATTATATATTAATTTTTAATAGAATTTTTTAAAAATAAATAAAACTCGTTTATTTTTAAAAATATTAGTATTTTTTTAACTAATATATAAATTTCAAATGAATCCTTAAAAAAATTAATTAGGTGCAGATAGTTTGTAATAAATTGAAATCCTAATTTTGATCCATTCAAAACTAAAATAATTAAGATGTCTACTCCTTTAATGGGGAAAAGGAAAAGCTTACAAATAATTAGCCGATTATTTACTAAAGATTTTGTATGTAATAACACAGAATCAAATGGCATAAGTATAAATCTCACGTAAGCAACCTCATAAAGCTATAGTCCATGAAAAGAAAGCCGTACATAAAAATGAAAAATTATTAGAGCAGCCATCAACATTATCTATGGCCGTCATTGAATGCATTTAGATGAACCAATGGTTAAGCAACAATATGTCACTACGTACACTAGCCACCACCTTGCCTGGTATCCCTCACAAAATTACACCTCAGACCTTCTAAAAAGAAAGAAATTTCCTAGGAAACCTTTCTCTGCCTGTCTACTTCTCGCCTATATAAACCCTCTCCATCAAGACCCATTTGCCAAACCATAGATCACTCTCTCAGAAAAAAAAAAAAAAAAAAAACCAAATACGAACATGGGTTCGCTTCCTCTCCTCCTCGAAGATTGCATGGGAGTCCTCCAACTCTACAGCGATGGCACCATTTTCCGGTCTGACAAGATAAAGTTTCCCATGTCAATTGTAAGTGACGACTCGGTCCTCTTCAAAGACAGTGTCTTTGACAAACAACTTGACCTCCATCTCCGTCTTTACAAGCCAACTTCACCCTCTAAGGCAAAGCTTCCTATTGTAGTTTTCATACATGGAGGTGGTTTTTGTGTCGGCTCGCGGCTGTGGCCTAACTGCCACAATTGTTGTCTCCGGCTAGCCTCTGGTCTTAATGTCCTTGTCTTGGCACCTGACTACCGTTTGGCTCCCGAGCACAGGCTTCCGGCTGCTGTCGACGACGGAGTTAGTGTCATGGAGTGGCTGCAAGTTCAAGCTTTGGGTGAGAATAGTGATCCATGGTTGAATGTGGAAAGGGTTGACTTTGACCGGGTTTTTGTTATGGGTGACTCTTCTGGGGGTAATATTGCACACCATATTGCAGTTCGGTTAGGGGCCGGTTCAACTCAACTGGCACCGGTTCGGGTACGAGGTTATATCTTGATGGCTCCTTTTTTTGGAGGTGTTGAAAGGACAAGGTCAGAGGAAGGGCCTAGTGAAGGAATGTTGAACTTGGAGATACTTGATAGGTAACTCTCTTGATATCTAATCTTACAAAGCAAATACAAGAACTTTTTGATAATTGGTAGGTAATTACTCTCTTTAATTACTTGGCGCACCTATAATCTTACAAACAAGTAATTCACTGGCCGGGTAAATGTCTTGTCCAATAATTCAACTGAACTCTCAACACTACTAACTACTAAGATGTAGTAGTTTAAGGAGGTGTGATAACATTCATTAAGGTTCGTTTTCCATGCGTCTTTCTATCTTTGAACTTTCAGTCAGTTAAGGAAGTTGTTCCTGAAATCTGTCCTTAGAATTAGAATGAGTTCAGGTAATACAAGCCTGAGAAGGAAATGATTGTCTAAACCTGTATTGTGATCATTTCAGCTTGAGAAGAGAATTAGAGATGAAGAAAAGGGTGAGCACTAGCGTAAGCTAGCATCCATTCTGTTTCTGTGGAAAGTAACTTCATACGTGTCATTGGTCATAGTCAAAAGATACGACTTTTACATTAAAATCTTCGACAAATTGACAGCCATCTTTTACGTCTGGCAATTTTGTCTCATTATAATCTTATGAAATGGACTGTAGGAAAGAGTAAAAAAAAAAAGCATTTTTTTTTTGTTGCAAAGGAAAGGAAAGACAAGAGAACTAAATTGAGAAGAACTAATCCCTATGACTGACATATCTCTCAATTCAATTTCTCCTCATTCAATTATTAATAATTGCGTGACCCTTCTATTAATTACCTGATTTATAGAATTCAAACCTTTTTGAGTTTCAAACATAACTTGCCTCTTCTACTAATATTAGTAAAAAGAAATGTTTATGAATAACAAATGTTTCATGTACTTATCCTGTGCCTACCCAACAAAAAATTATCCTTAGAAAATGTATACACAAGAGGACAGAAGACAGCCGCCAATAACGACTAGATTGCATGTATGAGGAGTACGATGTTAAACATAGAAGCAGCCCGTACGTCACTTAATTCATATCGTACAAAGAACATTTGTAACTACGAAGTTTATAATGCTAATACTAAATTAATTAATTTCATTTTCAAACGGGTATTCTTTTAAGAAGCTACACTAACCAAAGCATGTATAAACATACCACCTGTTGCGCAGATTTTGGAGGCTTTCTATACCTGTTGGAGAAAGTAGAGACCACCCAATGGCGAACCCATTTGGGCCGGGTAGCTTGTGTCTTGAGCCGATTGCTCTTGATCCAATCTTGGTGATTGTTGGCGGCTATGAACTGCTCAAAGACAGAGCCGAGGACTATGTAAAGAGGTTAAAAGACATGGGTAAGAGTATAGAGTGCGTAGAGTTTGAGAAAAAAGAGCATGGTTTCTTTACGAACAATTCCTACTCAGAAGCTGGAACCGAAGTCATTGAAGTTATCAAAAAGTTCATGTCTGAAACCGCTCTTAAAATTTAAGTTAATTTTAAGTTCAGTTCAAATAAGATTGTACCCAAAGTATTTTTAGTTACTAGGCGCCGATAATTCTTTTGTCCTTTACTATTATGATTACCACATTTTTTTGTGTTGTTGGAGCTTTCACGAGGTGGTATTAAATATGTTTGATCTTTTAGTTCAATTAACACGTTTTCCTTTTTCCTATACTAGTCAATTTGAGCTCAACAACAAAATTGGCTCTTTAAAATTAGACAAAACATCAAAAAGAAAACTACTAAAAATAAATTAAAATAATGAAAAATTTTCAACACCTTACCCCTCGAGTAAAATAAGAAAAGCCCCTTACATTCAAAGTCCCCTTTTCACCATTAGCAAGAACTCATTTTAATTGTATATCATAAAGCATTCGAACAACTGCTTCAAATATAGTATCAGGAAATATCTCCTGTGCAACCTCAATGTCCACTAACTTATCAGCCAAATGATAGTTGGCACATATAATACGACCAGTTGTTTCGCGGAGATTTTCATAATCCTGTTATGCAAAAATGGGATTCACATTTAGTTACTTTACCCCTTTTTACTATTTATGATAGATTGGCGAAACTATTAGATATCTTATGATTAACATTTTATAATTAATATTCTATATTTTAAAATTATGTTACAATTCACTCTATTATTACTAAATTGTTAAAAGAAAGGAGACATCTATTGTAACAACTATAAAGGAATCAAATTACACGGTTATACCATGAAATTACGAGGGGAGGTGATTGAGAAAAGAGAGAAAAATGATGCATCTATCTCTGAAAATCGATTTGGCTTTATGCTAGGACGGTCCACAATAAAAGCTTTACATCTCCTTAGAAGTTTAATAGAATACTACATGCTAGGAAGGTCCACAACAAAACCTACATATGTTTTTATTAATTTAAAGAAGGTCTATGATAGGGTACCTAAGGAAATCACGTGGAGGAGTTTAGAAAGTAAGAAAATTCCTATGACCTATACATGGGTTACTAGGGATATGTATGAAGGTATAAAAACTATAGTAAGGATGATAGGAAGAGATACAGAGCATTTTTCTATCGATATTGGGCTATATCAAGACTCCTCTTTGAGCCTCTTTTTTTTCACAGTAATGATTGACGAGCTTACCAAGAATATCCAAGGAGATGTGCCTTGATGTATGTTATTTGTTGATAACATTAGTTTAGTGGATGAGACAAAAGAAGATGTCAATGTCAAGCTTGAACTTTGGAGAGATATGTTAGAGTTGAAGGACTTTAAATTGAGTAGGACTATGACTGAGTATGTAAAGTGTAACTTTTCATGACATAGGGTGGCTACCTATGAGGAGGTAAAGATTGGTTCATAAATTATACCATAAAAGAGTATTTTTAAGTATTTACGATCTATCATATAGAACAATAGAGAGATTGATGAAAACATAATTCATCATATCAGATCAGAGTGACTTACATGGAGAAATGCATCAGGAGTTCTATATGAGAAGAAGGTACTACTCAAAATTAAAGGTAAATGTTATCGTTTAGCAATTAGGCCAACCATGCTTTATAAGACAGAGTGTTGATCTATCAAATAGGTGCATAGTCATAAGCTGATGGTGACGGAGATGAGGATGTTCCATTAAATGTACAACCTTACTAGAAAAGATAAGGTCAGAAATTTAATGGTAAGAGAAAAATTAAAGGTGACTAATATTATTAAAAATTAAGAGAGATAAGGCTTAGGTGGTTTGGACATGTTAAAAGGAGGCACTCAGATACTCTAGTGAAAAGATGAGAGAAGATTGTACTTAGAAACTATAAAAGAAAAAAAAAGGAGGCTTAAGAAGAATTGAGAGGAGGTGATGAAGAAGAATATGACTATGCTGGAGCTTACTGAGGATATGACTCATAATAGAAAACTTTAACATACTAGGATACGAATAAAGGATCTCATATGGAGGACTTTGGAGAGATATGTTAGAGTTGAAGGACTTTAAATTGAGTAGGACTATGACTGAGTATGTAAAGTGTAACTTTT
>JANZLC010000005.1:32368449-32390960 GCA_026413385.1 Erythroxylum gracilipes
GAATTTTTGGTGGTGAAATTTGGGGGAGCTTATAATGCAATCATCGGAAGAGCCACTCAGAACGCCCTCAAAGCAGTTGTCTCGACCTACTACCAGGCAATGAAGTTCCTAACTCCCCATGGCATCAGCAAAGTCAGGGGACAGCAGAGAATCGCCATGGAATGCTACTTGGCAGAGACAAGGACACTTGATAGAGAGGTCGTCTTGACTAGCTCTCTAGATGTGAGAGCCGATGAGGAAACTGAAAGGATCAACCCTGTCGAAGAGACACAACAAGCCATGTTGGATCAGGAAGACCGATCTAAATTCACAAACTTGGGATCCGAGCTTGAAAAGGGTCTGGTCAAGGAAATTACTGATTGCTTGATAGAAAACTAATCGGTCTTCGCCTGGGATTTCTCGATTGGTAGCTTCGCATGCTCTCAGTATCCGAGCTGGGTGCAAGCTAGTTAGACAAAAGAAGCATTGGCAGAGCAAGGAGAGACAAGAGGTCATAGAGACAGAGATAAAAAAACTACTAGACGTCAGATTCATTTGGGAAGTTAAATACTCTGAGTGGCTGGCGAACGTGGTACTCGTGAAGAAGAAAAACAACAAGTGGAGGATGTGCATCGATTTCACCAACTTAAACAAAGCATGCCCAAAGGATAGTTTTTCCCTACCTAAAATCGATCAACTGGTAGACTCTACATCAGGGCACGAGCTCTTCAGCTTTTTGGATGCCTTCTTGGGGTATCATCAAATAAAAATGAGCCTCAAAGACGAAGAAAAAAAAGCTTTCATAACCGATCAGGGCATGTATTGCTACCAGGTGATGCCGTTCGGTTTGAAGAATGCAGGGGACACTTACCAACGACTCCTAACGGAAGTCTTTAAGAAGCAGATCGGCAAGACGGTTGAGGCCTATGTGGATGACATGGTAGTAAAGAGCAAGACAGCCGCCGAACATGTAGAAAATCTCAAAGACGTCTTTCAAACTCTCAATAAATTCCAGATGAAGCTGAACCCGGAGAAATGCGTCTTTGGTGTGGCTTCTGGAAAATTCTTGGGATTCATGATTACTCAGCGGGGGATTGAAGCGAACCCAGAGAAGATCGAAGCACTCATCCAGATGCCCTCGCCGCGATGTTTGAAAGATGTTCAGATATTAACAGGGCGGATAGTTTCTCTGAGCAGATTCGTCTCTAGGATGGGGGACAAGTGCCTCCCATTTTTCAAAATTTTTAGGAAAGCGGATGTAACCCAGTTCCAATGGCAAGCGTTTCAACATTTAAAGAAATATCTGACTAGCCCACCCGTCTTGCAAAGCCCCGCTGAGGGGGAGAATTTGATAGTTTATCTGGCGGAGACCGAGGGGGCGATCAGTGTTGTTCTCGTTCGGACAGATGGCAAGGACCAATTCCCGATCTACTATGTCAGCAAGGTGTTGAGTGGGCCAGAAACGCGATACGCACCCATTGAGAAGCTGGCCTTATCATTGGTAACTGCAGCACGAAAACTCAGGCCCTACTTTTAGAGTCACACTATCGAGGTATGGACCGATCAACCCTTAAGACAGTGCCTTTAGAAGCCCGAAACTTTCGGGAGACTGGTAAAGTGGGCGGTCGAGCTAGGAGAATTCGATATACACTACAAGTCACGAACGACGATCAAGGCCCAAGTATTGGCAGATTTCGTGGCAGAAATGAGTCAACCTAACTCACATGGCGAACAACGCCCCACCTGGAGCCTCTTTTTGGACGGATCGTCCCATATTGAGGGTTGCGGAGCAGGAGTGGTGTTTATCAGCCCGCACCAAGAAGAAAGGGTGGAGTATGCTCTCCGATTAGAATTTAAGGCATCCAACAACGAGGCAGAGTACGAAGCGTTAATAGCCGGCCTTCAACTGGCAAGAGAAATGGGGGTGGAGCACATAAAAGTGTATAGTGATAGCCAAATAGTGGTCGGCTAAGTTACTGGGCAATATGAGGCCAAAGGGCACAATATGATCAAGTATTTGGAGTTGGCAAAGCAAGAGTTGAATAATTTTGAAGAATACTCGATTAGCAGAATAGAAAGAATGCAAAATGCTCGAGTAGATGCGCTTTCTAAAATGGCTTCCTATCAAGATGCAAAAAACAATATCCTGGTCGAACGACTGGATCGGCCTAGTATTCAGAGAGCTGATGAAGTCTTTGAAGTAGATGCCAAGCGGTCGGGCTGGATGGAACCAATCAGACAATACCTCCTTCAAGGAGTACAGCCCAAAGTCGCCTTAGAGGCCAAGAAACTTAGGGTAAAGGAGGCTGAGTTTGTGTTCATTAATGAAGTCCTGTACAAGTGATCCTACGATTGGCCGCTACTACGCTGCTTGAGCGAAGAAGAAGCAGAGCAAGTGATGGCTGAAGTCCACGAAGGAATGTGCGGAAACCATGTCGGAGGCCGAATGTTGGCTCATAGGTTAATCAGACAAGGGTATTACTGGCCAACAATGAAGAAAGATTGTCAAAAGAAGGTTACCCAATGCGAAGCGTGCTAGAGGAATAGTAACCTGTCTCACCTGCCGACCGAACGATTAAAGATTGTAAGCCATCCTATCCCCTTCGCTCAGTGGGGAATGGATATACTAGGCCCTTTTCCTCTCGGCCCGGGATAGAAGAAGTTTTTAATTGTGGCGGTCGAATACTTCACTAAATGGGTGGAAGCGGAAGCGGTCGCTACCATCACCGAACATAAGATGAAAAATTTCGTGAAGAGGAATATACTAAGCCATTTCGGGATGCCCATGGTGCTGATTACAGACAATGGTCGGCAGTTTGATAACGACAACTTCAAAGATTTCTGCGATCGGTTAAAGATAAAGTTACAATTGACTTCAATAGCTCACCCTCAAAGCAATGGGCTCGCAGAAAACACTAATAAGAAGATAATGAATGCCTTCAGGAAGATTTTAGACGGACGCAAGTCGTGGGTAGACGAGTTAGACGAAGTGTTGTGGGCATACCGAACCACCCCAAATGGGGCCACAGGGGAAACACCTTTCAGGATGACTTTTGGGGCAGAAGCTTTAGTCCCAGTGGAAGTAGTGCTGCACAACCAAAGAGTGTCGGGTTATGAAGAGGAGCAAAATGATGAATTTGGCTCGGCCTCAGTTTATAAATCTCCAGCCATTCGGAGGAATTTGGCTCGGCCTCAGTTGGTAAGCGCGGCACACTTCGTCAATAACCAGGGCATACGACAGCTTCATACCACCGACTGTGAAAAAGCTGTCTGAAATAGCGAAATACCCTCCCGGACTGTTATGAAATCTTTCATTCTTGAAGGCCAGTTTAGGCCCCCACGTCGCGGGGATGTTATGCTTGATGACCAATTGCTTCAACTCCTTCGCGGTCAGCGTTGATGGGTCACTCGGTGGGTTCTTGACAATCAGCCCATCTTTTCAGGCACTCACCCCAACTTCCTCAGTTCCCTCTGTATCAGGCGCCTCATTCCCACCAGCCTTCGGCACCTCCACCATTTCCGCCGCTATCCCCAGCGGCCCAACCTATAAGGCTCTTTCGGCGTGTTCCCCCTAGGACTAACTTCCCCTCTAGGGCTGGTTGACGACATAATTACAAAAAGAAAATTTACAGGATGAAGGGAAGAAAAAGGACGTACCTAGTTTAGTGGCAGAAGTTAAGGATTTGAATGACGGCGCAAGTAAAACCCTAGCGCCCGCAAGTAAAGAAATGCAAAGAAATGAATAAGGAAGGTAAAAACAGGAAAATCCGGTATGCAGAGACAGAAGCAGGGGAAGAATATCGATTCCAAAATTTATAGCATCAGCTGAAAGGGAACACCAATCGGCTTTAGACACGCGGTAAAATCCTAGCCAGAGTTGAACACGTGGCAAAATATGAGCTAGGGTAGACTAGGGTTACAAAAGACCCGAAGCGGCACGACAGTCGAAAGGACAGGTATGACAACGCATGACAGCTGCACGACAGTTAAAAGGAGGTGTATTTTTAAATTTTGAACGACCCCCAGAAAATACGTATCGTCGAGTAATAATTAGGCTTAATTACCCGACAAGACGTCAATGTCCAATCGATCGCCCTGACCAACCGATCGCCTCGGTATGGCGCGAGTCGATCGATCGCCTAGACCCAATGCAAGCTAACCGACCGGTCTTATGTCCTAATCGAAGCTGTTACACAGAGGGCATTGATCTCCGACCGATAGACCTAATAGCGAGTCGTCATAACAGACGAGCCGCACAATCCTGATGTACTCTTTCGACCCTTCTCTTTGGTCAGAGCCGAGGAGTAGGGGGGCTTATGGTTGGGTCGGCCATATAAGGCCCAACTCCAGGCCCAGGTATCGATTACCCAGTCATAAGTGATCTTCTCCCATGCAAACATAAAGACCTACGTAAAGATCTAAACCTAACAATTATCCCATATATAAGGTACTATTTGCCCATGATATAGGTACGATACTGCAACCCTAGTATTCTCTATTCTTGGCAACCAGAACCCTTACCAAATGACTGACTTAAGCATCGGAGTGGCCTCCCAGTGATAACCCCCGGTGTGCCTTTTACTATTTTGCAGATGTTTCAGAGGCCTTACTTACAGACCTTATGGATCCGAACAGCAATGTCCAGCCTCAACAGAATCTGGTTGAACCACTCTTTATCCAACCTTCTGGAACATACCTATGATCTGTGCTACTGCGTTGTATGGCAAAGTGATAGTAGGAGAAATGAAAAAGAAAGAAAAAATATTTTTTAGCTTTGAAAACCAATTGTCGTAAGTTGTAAAAATAAATATGTTTATGTAAACTTGTTATGATTTTTTTAAAATGCAACATAAATAAAATAAGCACTCTTTAATAATGTATTTCCTTCGATATCTATTTTTGTCAATTTGAATATTTGTATCATAACGTCAACTACTTAAAGGTGTAGGTAGTAGTATGTACAATCAAAAAATAATTCCTTTTAATTTGTCTATAAAAGAGTATAATCTCAGACATCATTTCTTTGACTATATAATATCAATTTTCAATAAATAAATAATTTTATTTCAAATATTAATATCAATTGTATTACTCTTAAGTTGTATAGTAACTATATTAATTAGTTCAATTTTTATTATGTGAAATTAAGAAGAAAATTCCTTGCCGATTTAATTTTCTTTAATCTTGTACTCAAAATCTTTCCTTTAAATTAATAATAATAATAATAATAATAATAATAATAATAATAGTTTAATTAATTTACTAATATAAAATAAAATTTGAAAAGTATAACATCTTAATTACGCATAAATTTTAGTAAGAAAATTTTTTATTGAACTTTTCTCTTAAATGATAAAACTAAAAACTATTTTTTTACTCAACTAGGATTGACTTTACTATTTTAAGGTTTATTATAAATAATTAGGAAAATTAATTTTTCTTTTTAATCAGGTAAGTGGGAAAATACTTAGTATATTTACAAAATTTGATTCTTTTAAATGTAATCAGAAGACGAGCTGATTGGGATCATTCTAAGTAGTTTCTTCCATTCAACTTCTGAATTGAAATTTGTCATGAATTTTTTGGGTGTATGTTGGCTGAATCGGGTTGATTTCCTGATTCAAAAGAAGGGGTTGCGCTACTGGTGGTCTTGAAGGATGAAGATCAAAACCCTATCATTGCAGCTTTCTAATTCATGGAAGAGTGTGAGGCTCTGATACCATGTAATAATTTAGATGTATGAAGAAGATTGTTTTCTTATTATGCTATAAACTCATAGGTCCTTATATAAAATTAGGGTACATAATTTTGGTAGTCTTCCAATTTAGGAAGACTCCTTATTAGGAAATATTCTACTTCCTAATATAGCTAGATATTACAGTTAAAAATAATCTCTAAGAATAATTCCTTAATTATGGGATTATCTGCAATTTGTAGATTGTCTACAATTGTGTTAATTTTATCAATTTAATTTTATCAGATTGCACTACTTTTACTATGTTACAACACGGCAATATAATTTACAATGTTTGACATTTTGTTTTATGTTTTTGTCTTAGAATTACGGTTTTTAGTTTTATCTATTTCTTGTCTTGTGGAATTAAGTAATGAAATCTTAGAAAATACTGTAAATGCAGCTGAGAGCATGACAAGTGGGGGATATTTATAAAGGATTTTTGAAATTTCGGTCTGATTCTTTAGCGTTTGTCAAACTTCGCCGCTGGAGTTGATCCTAGTCCTATCACTTCCAAAAGCATGCCTCCGCGTGAAACATGGATCGAAAGTCAAACACAAAAAACAAGAGTAGGAAAAATTTGCGAATCCATAGATCTCAACCATCCAATTTATTGCATGGGATGGTTGAGATCTATTGAGAGTTGGAAAAAAAAAAATAACAAAGATCTGTTCCCGAAAAGTTTATTATAACAAAAACTTTTATATTCTAAAAGTTATTTTTGTCTTTTCCTCGATAAATTTTTTTTACAAAGACCGTTTGATCACCTAATTAAGAATGAAATCATTCAGAATCCAAAAGATTAAAAAGAATTTTTGACTTGGTTGCATCTATTCAACACTTCCGCCTGCTCATGGATTGGGATCTCATCTAGTTGTATTCATTTTCTAGTGTTACTGTTCTAGTTCTGACTGTGTCTGTTTGGGTTTGGCCGTTGCTATTACTAGCTAGTTAGCTGGTCAACACGAGTGTCAAAATTAATTAAAATTACCCACTTGTGGAAATACTACTCAATCGGTTGAAATTACCATAACTAACATGCATACCAGTTATCTAATTTTTATATTTAAAAAAATTGTGTAAGATTAACATAAAAGGTCCCTAAAAGCCAGGCACAATACCTGTCGCGATCCTCTGTTTATTTTACCCTGTTTTATGAATTTGAGTCATCTATTTATATGGATCCCGAATAAATAGATAGCTGAGATTCATGAGACAGAATAAAAAGAAGGTAAAATGGACAAAGAATCCTGTCTTGCACAATGCGGTGTTAATTTTGATCTTCAGACAAACTTTAAGTGGTCAATTAACTTTTTTCTTTGGTTTGTATTGTCTATAAGTCTTTCTTCTAAAAATTGTTTTATAAGGTTTAAATAAGAATTTTTTATACTTGTTTGTGGAATATTTTGGTAATTTATATTTATATTTTTGGTATTTTTTATAAGTAAAAGAGTCACATTTATATTATTGAGGCACTTCTAAATATTCATTTGTCCCCTCGTGTTAATTAGGCTAATTAAGGACGATAATCGACGGAGAACAGAAGATGTTCCTCCATTATTGGAAATTCACTTTTACAGGGCTTATACATTAAGGCACCGCTAAACCATAATCACCTTAACTGATGGCAGCCCTCTACTCAGAACTACGTTTTTATTCTTCTTTCTTTCGAGAGGACATGTCTTATCATTGGATAACCTTATAGTTGTTAGTAGTTACTATGCACATCTCTCACATTTTGTCTTCGCCCTTTCGATTTTTCAATGTATCATTCCTTAGCACCGTCCTATTTGATCCAATTAAAATTTTAAAATTAATGATTACTTATTCCAACTGCCAAAATTGTTTCCTCATCCTTATGGAATCATTAATCTTTTGTTGTGTACTAGTATTTTAATACGACCTCAATTAATAACAAGAAAATAATTTCTTTTTAAAAAAATTTGATGAGCCTATTATTTTTAACTCATTGATAGATTTAGAACTTATCTCCTACTTTTCTTAATTGATATATAAAATTTATATGCTAATAAGCTAAGATCCTCTCTTCCACGGAGTCTCTCCCAGTAGTGTGGCAGTGTTACTAGCCCTGTATGAAGTTGCTGAACTCCCTGCAAGAGTTCTTAGGGAACCTTATTGCCTATTCCCGTCGGCGCTGAAGGGGAGAGAGTCCTGAGAGTCGTTCCAATGCATGTGGATCCAGTCCTGGGTTGAATCATACTCCGAATTCTCAATTTATGGGTAAAGAGGAGTGCTTTAGATGATGATTTGCCAAAGTTAGATTTATCAAAAAGAAAATGGGTATTCATAAGGAATTATAAATGTAAAATGAATTCTTAACTCTGGTCCATTCAAAACTAAAATAATTAAGATGTACAGATATAGCAGAGCAGCAATTCAATAGTAAAAGAGTGAGCTTAATTAGATGTAGATCATTTGCTAAAGATCATATATCTAAATGCAGAATCAAATAGCGTAAGTATATATATATATATACCTCATAAAATTGGAGAACTAGGAAAAGAAGATCTTATATGAAAATGAAAACTATTAGCACAGCCACCAACATTATCTATGGTCGTCATTCAATGCCATAAGATAAAGCAATGTTTATGCAACAACATGTCAGTATACACTAGCCACGACCTTGCGTGATATCCCCACAAAATTACACCATATAGACTCTTCTCATTAAAATTCATAATTAAATCTTTCTCTTTCTGTCTGCTTCTTCCACTATTCATCCACCATCTCTCCCCTTCTCACCTATATATACCCTCTCCATCAAGATCCATTTGCAAAACCATAGATCACTCTCTCAGAAAAGGCAAGAAATCAAAACGCGAACATGGGTTCTATTCCTCTCCTCCTAGAAAATTGCATGGGAGTCCTCCAACTCTACAGCGATGGCACCATTTTCCGGTCTGACAAGATAGAGTTTCCCATGTCAATTGTTAGTGACGACTCGGTCCTCTTCAAAGACTGTGTCTTTAACAAACAACTTGACCTCCATCTCCGTCTTTACAAGCCAACTTCACCCTCTAAGGCAAAGCTTCCTATTGTGGTCTTCATACATGGAGGTGGTTTTTGTGTCGGTTCGCGGCTGTGGCCTAACTGCCACAATTGTTGTCTCCGACTAGCCTCCGGTCTCAATGCCCTTGTCTTGGCACCTGACTACCGTTTGGCTCCAGAGCACAGGCTTCCGTCTGCTGTTGACGACGTAGTTAGTGTTATGCAGTGGCTGCAAGTTCAAGCTTTGGGTGAGAATAGTGATCCATGGTTGAATGTGGAAAGGGTTGACTTTGACCGGGTTTTTGTTATGGGTGACTCTTCTGGGGGTAACATTGCACACCATATTGCAGTTCGGTTAGGGGCCGGTTCAACTCAACTGGAATCGGTTCAGGTACGAGGTTATATCCTGATGGCTCCTTTTTTTGGAGGTGTTGAAAGGACAAGGTCAGAGGAAGGACCTAGTGAAGGAATGCTGAACTTGGAGATACTTGATAGGTAACTCTCTTGATGTCTAATCTTACAAAGCGAATTCATGAACTTTTTGATAGTTGGTAGGTAACTCTCTTTATTGGGACGAGATTATTTGTTACCATTACCCTATTCCTATTATGTTTTATGAACATCCAATATTCATTAATAAATAGAACCCCAAAAAAATAAATAGATAGGTGCTCATAAAATATAATAGGAAAATTATAATATGATCAGATGATCTAAAATTCTCTTTCCTTAGCATCTAATCTTATAAAGCAAATCTATACACAAATAATTCACCTGAACGGCTTGTCCAATAATTCAACTTAAATCTCTACACTATTAACTATTAACCAAAAATTAAAAAATTAAATTGATCTGATTAGTTTAACTGCAAAATATTTAAACCAATTAACTTTTCGGTTTAGTTTAACTTAACAATCCTTATTATTAAAAATATGCCGATTTATTAATTAAACGGTCGACATTCATAAACTAATCAATATTTATAAACAAAATAAGCTAATTAATTTTTTTTTGAGGGAGAAAAAAATTAATTAGCATATTTTATTTAAGGATTTTTAATTAAACTTTAACTTTTTCAATTAATTAGAATATATTTTTTTAAATCTTATTTTAAAATCTTTAAATTTATATGTTTATTTTATAATGATCTAAAATCGATTGAATCGTTAAATTAACCTTGCATTTTTTATTTTATTAATTTAACTTTCAGTCCAATTTTTAAAATATGTTATTAATTTCAAAGATCTAGTTGCTAAGTTGTTTAAGGTGTTATGATAACATTCATTAAGGTTCGTTTTCCATGCTTCTTTTCGTCTTTGAACTTGAAGAAAGTTAAGGAAGTTGTTCCGAGTAATACTGAAATCTCTTCGTAGAATTAGAACAAGTTCAGATTATACAAGTTTGAGAAGAAAGTGATTGTCTAAACCTATACTGTTCATTTCAGGCTGAGAAGAGATTGAGAGATAAAGAAAAATTAGGAGAGCACTATCATAAGCAAGCAACCATTTTGTGGAAACTAACTCATTATGTGTCTTGGTCATAGTCAAAACATACGACTTTTATATTAAAAACTTCGACAAATTGACAACGTTTGTTTTACGCCTGTCTATTTTGTCTTAGTATAATCCTACGAAATGGACTACAGGAAAGAGAGAAAAGAGAAGCACGGCGGCTTAACGAAGTTCTCTTATTCTAACCAATTAATGTAAGAAATTTAATTATGTCCCATCTTCTGGCCTTGACTTGGAGGTGACTTCGCACACTCACATAAGAAATAAATAAACATGTTTGCTGGAGGACGAAATTTTTTAAGGCGAAAAGAATTATAATACTCTATATTAGCTAGGGGTTAGAATATTAAAGAATTTCAGTATATTTTATGCATGTTTTGCATATTTGAATATTTGTTTATTTGTGCATAAACATTTTGGACACATATAATAACTGTATATGTATTCATGACATTTTTCGGATAAATTGGTTTATAAAGGAAAATTATGGAGTGATTTGGAATGTATTTTTAAGTTGAAAATTTTACTTGCAGAGTCATACTATTATTTCGAAATTTTTGGTAAATTTAGAATTTTTTTTAAAAAAATCTTGGTATATTTTCAATATTTTGAAATACTGTGGCGAATTATTTAGCTGAAACTTTTATTTGGAGACTAGTAATAATATTTTGGATTTTGAAATTCGGACCGGTCATCGAATCGGATGCCTTATTGGTCACTAGTTTGACCTATTCAACCGGTTCAACCACTGGTCGAATCGATGTAACGTCATAATTATGCAATAATTATATTTAATTATATATAATATTAATAATATTAAAAATACAAAATATACCAAAAAATAAAAAATAAAAAATAAAAAATAATTGAACCAGTGGTCGGACCGGACTGGTTCGACCGGTTCAGACTGGGTCAATTAAAAACTGATTTTTTAGGGTGAATCGGATCGAATAGTCGACCGATTACCGATCAAATTGGTCAGACCGACCAGTCCGGTCCGGTTTCTAAAACAGAGGTTCTATGTATCCTACAAAGTTAGATATATAATTCAAGGATGAATTGTCTTTTCTTCTGGTAGACAATCCCTAAGTAACGCTGTGGCATGGTAATAAGTTAAAAAAAAAATATAATCATTATTTCAGTAACTTTCTTGACATTTAACTGATATTAACTAAAATATTTTGCATATTTACGTTACTTGATGATGTTTAAGGGTGTTTTAAATAATATCAGTCATGATAGCTATGAAAAATTATATTACTTAGAAAAATATAGAATAATACTAATCAATGCAGATAAGGGTGGACAGATGACAAAATCACCAATAGCTAACAGATTGCATCGATCTATGAACATGATGTTGTACATAGATGGCCGCCTATACGTCAATTATACATATAGTCATATATCGTGCACTACATTTCGTAGAAGAACATTTGCAACCACAAACTAATCAATTATTTAGCTTAAGACATAAATTTGCTTCGATCATGAAATTGATCAGTTAATACTGAAAAGCGTAATTTCATTTTCAGAACTAACTAAACTTTCAGAAGCTGCATCAATTAGAGCATATATGTATGGTTACTTTTTATTTTTTTTTAATACGTACACGACAGATTTTGGAGGCTTTCTATACCTGTTGGAGAAAATAGAGACTACACTTTGGCGAACCCATTTGGACCGGGTAGCTTGTGTCTTGAACCGGTTGCTCTTGATCCAATCTTGGTGATTGTTGGTAGCAATGAACTGTTGAAAGACAGAGCCAAGGACTATGTGAAGAGGTTAAAAGACATGGGTAAGACTGTAGAGTACATAGAGTTCGAGAATAAAGAGCATGGTTTCTTCACGAACAATCCCTACTCAGATGTTGGAACTGAAGTGATTGGAGTTATCGAAACGTTCATGACTGAAAGCACTCTTCTTAGTTAAATCATTTAAAATAAGAATGAAGTTCAGTTAAATAAGATCGTACCAGTTTCTACCCACTGATAATACTTTGTTGTTGTTAGAATATATTTTATATATTCCTTAGTTGATTTTGACATTTTAAATTAGACATATAAGATGATTGAAATTATTATATGGATTGAAGATTGCATCTACGGTAGTAATTCAAAAGATGTGTGTTGCTACATATCCTCATTCCTGGTGAAGTCTATCAGAAATATGCATCCTATTTACAGTGAAATCTTTGAAGTCTATCAAGATACGTGAATATCTCTAGATACGTGAATATCTCCTTATTGTGGATGAAGTCTATGTGATTACGCAAGTGGAAAAAATCCTGCGTGTGGAAGTGTGCGTGACTATCGTTTTTTAGGGTTTTGCTGGCTGCGTATGGTGATTATTGGTGCACCTTGACGCACGATTTACATATGAAAAATATAGAGTGCATCTGTCTATTGAAGTTGCTGGTGTTATATGTTATTGAAGATAAATGTTTGCAGCAACTTGGTATATGTTGGTGAGCCAGTGGGTGTGACGCATATCTTTTGATTTATTGAGAAGACAGTAATGAATCTCAGATGTTGGTGAATCGTTGCTGCATGTGCATCTCGGAAGCTAGCTGAATAACGTCAGATCTATTTTGGAAGAGCTTAATAAAATGGGAAGTTGTCTTTCTATATTTTATTTATTATTGTTTTGAGAAAAAGTAGTTAAAAAATCCTCTAACGAAATTAACATGTGTTAGTCATATTATCGGTTGTGAAAATCTTTTACGGATAGTTAGGTTGTGAGATTGTTACAAAGATTGAGTGGTGATGTTTTAGGTCAATCTTGTGCAATTATATTAAACTACTGTGAAACTGATTAATCTAGAGAAGGACCTCGCAGACGTAGGCAGAGTGTATCAAACTGCGTTATCAAATTTTGGTGTTTTTATTATTTCAGTTTTGCTTGGTTTTATTTTATTCGTGGCAAAGAAGTTTACGGAAAGTTAGCGAAATAATTAACCCTCTTCAGTTTTTCAGTTGTGTTATTAGTGAAGTTACAAGCGGCTTGTAGACGCAACTGAGTTTAGTGGCGTTAAAAGATATTCTCTTTTAATTCAGTGTTTTATAACCAAACTGGCTTTATAAAAGTAAAACAAACATCACCTGACCTTTAAAGAAAATAAATAAAAATAACATGTCACAATTCAACAGAGAGTCGATCACTACAACATAAACCTCATTTCGCTACAAAAAAATTTGTCGCTACAAGTCCCAAAATTATCGTTAAAAGTCTCAAAATCGTCGCTAAAAGTCATCAGTAATAACTTATATTCCTCGTAAAATACATCGTCAAATTCCCATAGCTAAAAACAATATGATTTATATTCATCGTAAAATACGTCGTCAAATTCCCCATAGCTAAAATCTATAGATAACATTTTTCGTTAGTCGTTACTAATAGTTTTTTTTCCGTCCTTTATTTTTATGGAAAAAGACGATTAGAGATGTTTTGAGAAATTGTCGCTAATACCTTTTGGCTATGCTTAGTTTTTGTAGTGAAAATTTGTTAGCTACGTGATGCAAGCACGACCATGGTACCTTGTAAAAGTTATGGAACCAAAGATAAGTTAGTAATATTGGAGGGACTAATAACAAAATAAAGAGCTCAGAAATTTAAAAAAGCGCTTCAATCCTACATGGGTCGAATTATAGATAACATTGAATCTCAAAATGTAACATCCCACTCTCGCGTGACCCGAACCCGACATCGATGGTGATATCCGAGTCCGTGCCCTGCGAGGGTAGCCTGCTACATCACTCAGTCAAAACTCAGTATAATTTTGTTTCTTTTTAAAAAACACAACTATACACTATGCGGAAAATCATTAACATACATAATCACAGGTAAATACAATGACCACGGGGGCCCTTTTTATAAATACAACTTACTACAGTCCGTTAACTTTACAAATTGACTTAATCATTTGTACAAAAATTCAGAAAATACAATTTTATTAGATACTAATGTAGACAAGAACTGATCCCGACCTCCTCTTTCACTCACATGCGGTTGTTATACGCCTGTGGCCTAACGGGGTATTCTTCTCGGTCCTGAAAAATATGTTGCAATTTTGGGTGAGTTTGCGAACTCAGTGAAGTAACCATCATCGATGGTTCACTCAATTCATGCAACACATCATGTCACATAACATATACTCACATTGTTGCATATTTGATCACATTTCACAATTTCGCTTAAACATAGACAATTGCACTTAAGCATAGACAATTTCACTTGAGCATAGACAATTTGTACATATCATTCAATTAGACATACATAACCAAATGAATACATACAACACTCAAGCATAACACAGTTGTTTCATAATCCACATTCACATTCAGAAGTACCACATGATTGTTATCACAGAAGTATAAGGCATTTTGCCTTTCACTCAATCAAAAAGATTAAATCAAATGCATATGACATGCGCATGTGACACTTTTTCAATTTATTTCGGTGTTGTGACCAAGCGCCTGAACTATCCCAATATGAGCACATTAATCATTGAGCCTGAGGCTCTGAATCACTGTGGAGCTCGAGGCCCAAATATAAACGTTGAGCTTGTAGCTCTCGGTAGCTGCTCCGGTCATAACTGTCATTATCTGATCATGCATTCATGCATGGAATGCACATGTCACAATGATTCAATACATATGTCATAAGCAAGACATATGTCACAAATGCTCACATCTTAAGCAAGTAGTTCACAGAATCACATAGAATCACAAACAAGTAGCACTTCTATATCATCGCTTCCTAATACATCGGACCTTCTGTCCGGAACCCATAATCAGAACACAATCCCACCATTATCCACCACAGAATTATAAACAAAATAATAATTGAGAAACTGTCTAGGTCACTCACCAATAGCTTTCGAGCTAATGCCTGAAAGTCTCGGCAACGTCGGTGGGCTGACGTTCCAAAAGTGCCTCTATAACAGTCAAAATATATAAATATTACCAAATGTACAATCAAAGATATTAAATAATGCACATGTAGCGATTAAAATGTGTACAATGCATGTTCGTGACATTCCCGACATTATTCCAAAAATTATCATTACAAAAATTCCGTCTAAAAATTAGAAATCTAAAGACATCAAAATCATTTAATTCAGACTTCTATAGATCCAAAAATTAATAAAAAAAGGACCAGAAAAATAATTACCCAATCCCCTCATTTTGACCTAATCAATAAACCGATGCCTTGAGAATCAGGTCAATCGGATGTCTGACGGAAAAGTTATAAGCAAAAGAATGGAGGAAGTAAGAAAAAAATCAAAAGTAAAATCACACAGAAGCTAGCTTGCAATCGCGAGTTGCGGAAAAACTGATCCGGCTCGCGATCGTGGGTCACATGAAAAATAGCCATCTCGCAATCGCGATTTGCTATTTTCTTCCTTCTCTTCTCCCCTTCTCCCATCTGAAATTCCAACATGCATAACTTTTCACACACTTTTCCAAAATCACAAACTTGGTATCAATTTAAATATAAAAGAGAGCTCTATAAGTTTTATGAAGGACACAAAAACCAATTTCACCTCTAAGGGTGTCAAAAATGCAACCAAAGGTACTGCCTTCACATGACCATTCACAACAGGATAACATTTTTCAACAATCATATCTTTCCATTCCCTTTGCCGAAAATTCCAAATTTATGTCAAAAGAAAGATCAAAACATGTTCTATAACTTTCATGAACAACTTGGAAGCAAAATCAACCTATAAACACTTCAAATTTTCAACCAAAGTTTCTGCCTCTATAAGTCATCCTCAACAGTAATACAAACTTCCAAAATTCATAACTTCTTATATCCTTGTCCAAAAATTCCATATTTTATAGCCATGAAAAGATCAGAAAACATACTACAATTCTCATGAAGGACTTAGAAGTAAATTCCATCTCTAAGTAGATGAAAATCTCCATTTATTGTGACTGTCCTGTTTAAGGGTGTTAAGTCAACATATGACCTAAACCATATCAAAACTTTACAAATTCATAACTTACAATCCATACATCCAAAATTCGCATATTATACCTCATTCTAAAGCTGAAACATTCTTCTACAACTTTTCATAAGACCATTTAAGATAATTGAAACCATAACAGGCCAAAAATTGGCTTCAAAGTACAATACTCACAAAACCTACATTTAGGCTTAGGTTCCAATACAATGTATATGAACAGCTGAAAATCAATAAGTCATAACTCTCAACCTAGATATCGAAAAATTTCATACTTAGTGGCAATAGAAAGATAACAAGACAATCTTCAACTTTCGTTAAGACCAATTTCACAAATTCCACCTAAATCAATCTAGAAAAATTCATCAAAGTTTCAGGTCACCATTTTTAGTTACTGTTCAAGCAGCACACTTCTATACCATTTTTCATTCAATTCACTTCACATATCAACTATTACTCACTCACATCCCATCCTTGGACACAAGTACACACATTTGCAGCAACTACCCTCAACTATCTCCCATTAATAAACACTCATTTAACAACCTTCCTAACCACCCAAAACAACTTAATATAACATAACATCTCATCCATTAGCTTCTAAGTCATCATTTACAAATCATCAATTAATCAAAGAAGCAACATACCTATATAGTCAAAGCACAACTTCATGCAATTGATATACAAGATGTCACAATTATGCATTTAACTAACATAAAATATGATCTTACCTATATAAACTTCAACCTTCTTCAATTTCTCTAACTTCTCACAAACTTCCTAAATTTCCCTACCACCAACGATCATCATCTTTGAGGCTTAGGTTAGTATTTTCTTTGTGAACAAGGAGGAGAAAGCACAAATCATAGGAGGGGTTTTTGTGTAGTGAAGAGGAGTAGCAATTTTAGCTAAAAAGAGGGAGAAAATTCGATGAAGAAGAAGAAGGTAGGAGGTTTCAGATGAGAAAGAATCAAAGACAATCTTCATTTTTTTTTCAAATTGTTTTGTTGGCTTTTTGTAGAAGTGTCGTGAATGAGGGTAACCAAAACAAAGCATTTAATGAGTTTAGGACACTTGTCATTTAAGGAGGAAAAAGACAAAAATCAATTTATAACACTTAATAAAAAAATCCCTAATTGAATTTAATCTTTAATCTATCCAATTCCAATGGCTCTAATTACAATCCCAAACTCATTTACTTCAATATCCAGTGCCATTGGACAGAAATTTCCAGTACTGAAACCCAATCGGTCCGCCGCCTGACGATTTTTCTGATCTGAAAAATTTCTCAAAAAATTTCAGAAAAATGCCTAAAATTCCCCAAAAATGAAAAACACACAAAAATCACTCAAATTAATTTTTCAAACACACATACCACATTTTCCATAACAAAATCACATTTAGGCACATATACCGAGAAATGTCATGAATGCATGTACAGTTATTTTCATGTGCAAATGCAAAAATTCCTATTCACAGATATATAAAAGCGGTATTATACATGAACATGCCACAAAAATCAATTTATAACACTTAATAAAAGAATCCCTAATAGAATTTAATCTTTAATCCATTCAATTCCAATGGCTCTAATTACAATCCCAAACTCATTTACTTCAATATCCAGTGCCATTGGACAGAAATCTCCAGTATCGGAACCCAATCGGTCCGCCGCTTGACGATTTTTCTGGTCCGAAAATTTTCCCCAAAAAATTCCAGAAAAATGCCTAAAATTCTCCAAAAATGAAAAACACACAAAAATCACTCCAATTAATTTTTCAAGCACAAATACCACATTTTTCACAACAAAATCACATTTAGGCACATATACTGGGAAATGTCATGAATGCATGCACAGTTATTTTCATGTGCAAATACAAAAATTCCCATTCACAGATATATAAAGGCGGTATTATATATGAACATACCGAGACTGATTTACACACTCTAACCGGTCCCAAATTACTATTTTACCCTTCCCATTGGTGATGGGATGTTACATAGCATGTCAATGTTTAGGAGGATTTATTGCATGGATTAATGGAATTGAAGTATAAATGTTGTAAGATTGTATAAGGGCATTTTTAGAAGATCACTTAAGTTTAAATAGACATAAGGCATACATGAAAGGGCAAAAGGGACATCTTACAACCATTAAGGGTATAAAAAGAAGAAGTTGTTGTCTTGCTTTAAATTGAAGAAAGAAACGTGAGTGAGGGAGAAGAAAGGAGAGAAAGAAGAGAAAACAAGCTAGGATTTTGGAGATTCTTGAAGAGTTTGAAGGCATTGAAGCTAAACAAGTAAGTATAAGCATTAACCTATCTTGATTTTTTGGATGAAGCATATTTAGTGATGTTAGAAGTGGAAATGAAGTTGAATATGTGTAGGAAGTTGTTGATAAATGGTATATGTAAATGTTTTATTTTTGGTTAATGATCAAATATAGATTATATATTGGTTTGTGAATGATATTGGGTTGGAATGAAGTTGATAATGAAGTAGAAGAGATGGTTTAGGTTTAAGATCGGTTATAGGTGAAATGTGGGAAGTTAAAAGATGGAAAATATAGAAAAATATGTTCTCGGAGTACGTTTCTGTGAAAGTTCACCGGGGCAAACTTCTGACTTCGCCGCGGCGAAGTCGAACTTTCCTACACAAAACATACTTCATTATTTTGGGAATAACTTTTTCTGTAAATGTTCAAATGGAATGATTTTTGATTTTGAGTAAACTAGAGACATATGGCTACAAATTATATGAAGGAATTGAGTCTTAATTCAGTCTCTAAGAATTTCAAGTTTTGGATGGAAGTTGAGCACATAATTTTTGTTTCAGTATAATAACAGCCCAAATTATTGAGATAAAACTTTCCGATTACTAAACCAAATTGAATGATTTTGATGTCATTAGAAACTTAAGACAATGGGGAACATTTTTCTAGAAGGAAGTGTTATCAATTTCTTCATTTACTTGATTAGAATGATCATGGAGAAATGGACCTGAAGGTTTGGATTTATGGAAGGGTTTTGGTACATGAAGCTTAGGAAATGCCTGGGTTTAAGAACTCTAAGATCTTTTTGGTGAATGTATTTTCTTAGGGTTCTCCAATTAGAATTCCTATTGAATTGGGATTTGTTATTGTTAAAGGAAATCAAGAAGGGAATCAAGAGAGGCAAGAGGAGCAAGAGGAAAGACATCCTTAATCCAATTTCTTAAGCAAGGAATTCAAGGTGGGTACATGTTTATAATAGAGTAAATAAGCCACTATATGTTTTCTTTGAATCAAGAAATTTTAATGATTTCAACTGCATCATAAATATTGCATTTATTTTTCTTGAATGAAGTGTGAAATTGTTATGTGTTTGATATATGAATTGTATTGATAATTTATGAAAAGACTTTCAAAATGTTTCTTTTTGAAAAGATACAATTTTATGAAATCAGGTTTTCGGAAATGGTTTTCGAAATATCTCATGTTCATGAAAAACAAGTTTCTAAAATGTGCCATTTGGTCAAACTGTTTTCAATTCATGAATTACATGTTATGTGAGTTTGGTGTAGTCCATTCAAGAATGTCACGTGCACTTTGACCAAGTTAAAGGCTTCTCATGCCTGCTCGCTAGTTGGACTCCCTCATGTTTACGTCTACGCAAAACCACTATGTGGGATTGTGATAGTATGTCAAGTTTACGACTACACATAATTATTATGTGGAAATATGTAGTTCGTCATGTTTATGGATCTACTCAAACCATTCTGATATGCTTATGACATGTTAACAAGTCTGATGCATACATGATTTATAGTTTGTGAATTTTGGTTAAGAATTTGAGAACAATACGTTTATGAATTCAATTAGAACTTTGTATTGGCAAATGAACATTTCAAAGGTTTTGCTTATTATTCCGTTATAAACTGTTACTCACGAGCTTCAAGCTCACCCCCTCCATTCCCGTCCCATCTTCAAGTGAAGAGCATGTGATCGAGTAACCAAGAGTTGAGGCATCACGCCACTTTTGAAATGTTTTGTATTTTAATCTAGTTTTGTAAAATCAAGGCTTTAGTAGCATTTTGAGCAATCCTAGATTATGTAAACTTTGTATTTTTTTTGGATTATGATGTATTGTGGCTCAAAATGCCCATTAAAGCTTTGTAAAACTCTTATCTTTTGATATTAATGAGAAATATTCCGTTTTGCTTATGGTTTTTGTTCTTACAAGGTATTTTGATTTAGAGAGGAAATTAAAGTTTTGAAAAGTTGTTTATGTTTATGTGTGTTTTTGTCCTTGGGATTGAATGAATGAGGGTGGTTGAAAGAATTTAAGTTAGCATTAAATATGGTAGGTTGTGAAAGATTTTGGGTTCTGGTTCGTGGGTTTCGCTATGGTGTAATCGACCAGAATGTGTTTTACCTTCATGCAGCGACTTCCGTGGCGAAGATAATTTCCAAGGTTTGCGGAGTTCGCCGCGGCGGCCCCGCCTTGCTTCTGAAAAGTTTTTAGCTTCCTCATGCAAATTCTTCCTCTAAGCCCAAACTTCAAGCTTCATGATCTCATGTCCGTTGTTGGGCTCCAAAAATGGGGTCCAACAAGCACAATAGTCTTTAGCCATCAATTTCCATAGATGACCTTGTAAGCAACTAGATCGACTATTTGGAGGTTGTTACACTGTCAATTAATCCCAACATGGAAATTCTCTTACATGTATGCTATCCAACCAACAATTATGACCATATGACATTATCATATTTCATTTAAAATATCTCCCCATTCTCTCTCTCTCTCTTTAATATGTACCACCTTTAAATCAATATTGCTCACCAATGATCCTGACATGTTTGTTTTTTGTTTTATATGATTGTTTTAATATATGTCGCTTTCTAAACACTACATCTTTAAAGGTCAACTTAAAATTTTACTAGGCATATAAAACTTACAAAAGTCTACATCCTTCAATATGCTCCTCTTATGAAGTTTTGTCACCCTTTGCTCATCGAGATAACCTATCCGTATATGATATAATATAGTACTATCTTCCTTTAACTTTACTGTTGTAACTTCTCTACCTAAAATTATGCTCATTATCATTTTATAGATTTCTTTTCCAGTATTGGCCCTTTCATTATAGTCATTCTAATAACACCATCAAACATCTTAATCTTGACCTGTCCTATTTTAAAAAATTCATAAACTTTATCATTCCTCATTCAGATAATGCTAAAGTTGTCCAATGTATATGACATAAATCAATCCTTATTTTGTGTCATATAATGTGAGCATCATGTATCCAAAATCTATGAGTCCTAAAATTGACTAATTGAAACAGAGAACATATCTTTATAATTGATACATTTGTAGTATCAAACTATTATTTTACCTTTAGATCATAGAGATGCCGTAAAGGTTGACTTTGAACTCCACGAGTTATAGAGTTAAGACCCAAACTTGGTTTTCAACGACTTACATCATGAGCTTAGATACCTGATGACAGCATACGATGTCCTATGATTAGCAACTAAATGGAGAGAAGATTATTGTTTTCCTGTAAACAAGTTTTAATAGTTCCATAACTTAAAAACAAGTAACCAAGTACATCTAAACTCTTGTCACTGCAAAATTTTCACCAAGACAAATAACTTTAATATAAGATCAACAAAAAAATAAATAACAACCAACAACATGGATAGCAATTCACGAGAGACAAATTAGTATTGGATTTTCCCACAGAAAGCACAAATAAGTATTCGTAACTAAACAACTTCAGTTTCTAAAGGTGGTCGTAAACCATAGGTTCATAAATGTTCAATGTTGGATTGCTTTGTTTGTGTGTTAATATCATAAAGATTTACATTTTTCACATTGCAACTTATAGCATGGAATAAAAGTTGGGTCTTGAATGGGATAGATTTGTAATTTTACTGGCTAAGATCTTATTGATTATTACTTGGTGGTAGGAACTCAATTGTTGGCAGTATTTCTATTTTGAAGGAGATTGAAGAGAAGCTTTAGCAGGTATTCATTTTTCACATTCATTTCCTTTGCTTGTCGATAATGTCAACAATGATTTTCCACACATTTTAATTGAATTTGTATCTATTTCTATATTTTGCAGCGTAGTCATTTTGCATCTTTTTACTTCATTGAAAATAGAACTTTTATCATCCTTTTTATGATTTAAAAGGCAAACGATTGGATTTTCTTGCATGACATGGCGGCAATCAAATGTTAGGGATGGGAATGGAATGAAGATGGATGCTTGGTAGGGAAGTATGATTGGAGGGGTATGAATTTGATTACCCATTTTGGGG
>JANZLC010000005.1:32407029-32428479 GCA_026413385.1 Erythroxylum gracilipes
TTATTATTATTATTATTATTATTATTATTATTATTATTATTATTATTTACTAT
Organism: Erythroxylum gracilipes; assembly: GCA_026413385.1. Lineage (NCBI taxonomy): Eukaryota > Viridiplantae > Streptophyta > Magnoliopsida > Malpighiales > Erythroxylaceae > Erythroxylum > Erythroxylum gracilipes. The sequence continues at coordinate 32,407,083 of JANZLC010000005.1, forward strand.
TACTACTATTACTATTACTGTTGTTGTTGTATCTGCTACTACTACTACTACTACTACGATTATCAACAGTAATACTACCAACACTAGCACCACCACCACTACCATTACCTCTACTACTACTACTACTTTCATCTAGGAGGAAGTGCATATGTGTTGAAAAGTTGTTTATGATTAATGCATCATCCTAAAGTTGTATTGAATGGGTTATTTGAGTATGTTAGATATAAGGTAGATGTTATCTTGGAAGGTTCACTCATTGTAGTTTAAGTATTGTTATCATCAATCCTTATGAGTGGTCCTTTTTGATTAGTTATGCTTTATGTGATTTGTGTATAAGAGCTTGAATTTAAATTATGAAACATCGTTTTTGCATTCATCTTGATTGATGTACACAATTGTTACTGAATGTTGGTTTTTTTTTTTTTGCACTTGATGTACATTAGGTGTTGTTTTTGTTTCACTAGCTTTGATGACTTTCATGTTATTTAACCCAAATACATCTCACCTTACCTTTACCCACATTACAACCTTGAAAAGTCCTTTAATTCATGATTTTGCATATGAATTCTAGTGGTGGAGAAATGAAATAATTTGCAAAGTTATGGACTGACATGATCATAAATGGTGTTGAGTGTACCCATAAGCATATTTTAGTTAAATACACTTTTCAAGTCTACCATTAGATTTCTCAGTTTTTAAAGGTATTGAATGTTGATTGATCATGAGTAAAAACTTAGAATGTTGAATTCTTGCTATAATTTTTGAAAGTCATTCATCTTTGTTTATGATTATGTATTCTTAGGAATATATGGAAAACGAGTTAATATTTCGAGTTTTTGAGCTTAATTTTGATGTTTTGCCTGAGGACAGTCAAAAGCTAAGTGTGGAAGAAAATAGGTGCTTAATTGATTATGAATTTATTCCGTAGCACTTAGTGATTATTGCTACAAAATTGCTTAAGATAGTCACTTTAACTCATATATGAATTTAGGTACAATTCGTAAGCAAAGAAGCTAAAGTGTGTTGAAAGTATAATATTTGGACCATTTTTTGAAGATTAATATTTACTTGTCTTTGTGGAGTAAAAAGAAGACAAGAAAAGCTATTCAAAATAACCTTTGTTGGATTAGAAGGAAATCTGAAAAATTCAATCCAAAGGAAGTAGAAAACCATCATGTTCCATGCAAGAATGGGGCCATGCGGAATGTGAATTTGGAAGGTGGCAAAACGATAGCAGCATCAGGAGGAGATGTAGCAGAAACACAGATGTACAGCCACAAGCAGTAAACGACAACGCACGGCCAACTGAAATGCAGATTTAGTAAAAAGGAACATAAGGGTTTTAATATGGGAGGTTTTGAAAAAAAAAAAGGAATAATAGTAGCAGACATAATAGATGCAGAAGGGGTTCTTCGGACGAAGGGATGAAAATAGGGGCTGAAGCAATTTTTGAAAGACTCATGGAAGGGTAGCTTTACGACATCTGTTCAAAGGCGATATCGACGCCGACAATCCGGTTAAGTATTCCTTTCTTGTATTTGTTGTTTCTTTATCTTTTTAGAAATTGTTTATATTATCCTATGTGTATAGATTTGGGTATTGTGAAAAGATGATTTTAATGCATTCATTGCATCGTTTATTTGCAAACCCATTGCCAGAATATTCATTATAATCTGTAATTGTCATGTTGAAAGTCATTTGTAGCGACTAATGGCTCGTAATCATTAGGGATAACATAACCTAGGTTAAATGACGCATCGTATATGGTTGTTGCCTTGATTAATCGGTTTACCTAATTTGTAATGCGGTACCCAATTGAATCTAGAAATCGTATTCTAAGTTATTAGGTGGCTAGGTTTAATTAATGATCATATCTTGATTAAAGACAACCTAAGGGAAAACTCGAGTTAATAGATTAACTTACTATTAATAGTTTCTAGGAGAGGTTTGAGAACAAAAAAACATCAAAATACGTTTAATTAAGGTGTAGGTCGAGATAAAACTAAAGAACCATATTCCTAATGAATTCACCACTTTTATCACTTTGCATGTTTTATTTTATTTGTTTTTCTTAGTTTAGTTTCATTTTATTTTCTTATTTTAAACTAACAAAAACACTGATTAATTTTATTTCAACAACTTTACACACACTCTCTGTGGGATTAACCTAAACTCACCATTGCTATAGTAATAGTCTAGTTTTTATTTTGACTAGTGTTACAATGCATTATCAGACAACCTATATGGTAACTCTTATGGGAAAAATCCTCAAACTCCTATAATAATGACACAATAACACTAGGCAAAGAAGGCTTAAGATTGTTAGTAGATAATTGATTGTCCTTAAACAAATGTACATGTAGTTCTTGCCTCTCCAAAATTGCACTTTTAATCTCACTTTTTTTCAGCCAAAGCAAGGACTCTCGTATTTGTCTCTTTACATTCATACATAGCTCTCCTTTTGCCATCACTCATAGCTCTCCTTTTGCCATCACTGAACACTCTATTTTTCTCACCTTACTGCAATCTCTCAATTTACTTTTCACTTTCACTCTTCCTTTCACTCATCTCCTTCTTGATTACACTTAGTTCTTTTTCTCTCAATTTATGCTCTCTTGCTATCTTAAACTAATTCTCATAGGCCTCCAAGGGCTTTAGAGTTGCAAGTACAATGATGAGGTTATTCATTACAAGTTTATATCAATTTTGATACATCATGTGTATCTTTTCTATCAAACTACAAAGGATGCCCCAAGAGTATATGACCAACGTGCACAAGTGCTACATCACACAAAATCTCATCCTTATAGCTACCTATAAAAAAGACACCAGGACTTATTTTTTCAATTTAATTTCACCACACTCATTCAACCACTGCAACTTATAAGGCTTAAGGTGTTTTAAGGTAGGCAAATTCAACTTCTCAACCAATACGGTAGTAGCAACATTAGTGGAACTACAACTATCAATAATCATACTACATACCTTATTATTCACATCACTTATAGTTTGAAAATATACTTACATTACTCCTCATCTCCATCCTCCTTAGGCTGAATGTTTAGCACTCACCTAGAAACCAACAACTCTCCATAAACAAGTTTTTCCACCTTAACGTCACTATAATCATCCATGGTGATAATTGAGAAGTCTCATCCTTTGAACTCACACTCTCCACATCACCATTGTCTAAAATCATCATAACACGCTTATTTAGACATCGAGTAGCCATATTCCTAAATCCTAACACTTATAGCACTTGATATCATGTGATTTGGCTACTAGTATTGATAATTTTGTTTTACCCTTTAGTTTCGTAGTAGCTAAATCCTTACGCTTCACTTCCTCCTTCAAGTCACTAAAAGTTGATCCCACCAAATACTAGGATAATCTGTAAACTTTACAACAGCTAGCTTCACTTTCTTCTCCTTAAGAGTAATTATGGAAATAAAAAATGTGTTCCACCTTTAGCTCGCATTATAGGTATAGTTTGAGATCATTATTGTCTTAAAAAGCATGAATTTTCATTTTTATGCTCCCCATATTGCCATCTTGTTTAGACACACTCTATTTTCCTCTCTGGTAACTACTATCGTCATCATTAGAATTTTCCTCATTTTCTCCTTTAAAATCATATCTTCTGGAAGTTCAGATTTAGAGGTTGACTCTATGTTATCCAATCTTACATTCAATGCTCAAACCTTGCACCACCTCTATGAAAAAATTAATAGCTAATTCAACATCCTTCTTTCTTTCACTGCTTATATTAAAATTTTTAATAAAAGAAATATGCACAAAAAATGTTAGTGAAAATAAAAGTTCCTTTCCATTCCCTCTCACGTGTTTACGCTCAGAAAATGGTCTCTTATGTTTCACTCAAATTCTCTGGCTTTTATCTGATAATATGCTTACACTCTCTACCTTTTTAAACTCAAAAACCTATTATTATAAGCCTTTTTAATTCAAACCTAATCAATGATCCTATTGATTCTATTAGCAACAATCAAACTGCGCTAGTTTAATGGATAAAAAGATAAGCAAGAAAGGGCAGCACTAATTAAGACAAAAATTGCAGAATGTTGAGAATGCAAATAAGATTAGAAGTGGGGTTCACAATCAAAATATAACTCGTATAGGCAGAAACTACAAAAATAGACTAATTATGTCACAAAACAATGATTCAATGAGATATCAAAATTATTTGGAACACAAATTATATTTTTCTTATATCAAGTCAAATTCCTTTTTTTTTTACCTGGTACTTTTTTTATGTAATTATTTTCTTAGTAAGAATAAACTTATAAGTTGAATGTAGCAAAATCAACACAAGATGTTTTAGTTTTATAAACAAAAGTGACGGAGATTAGAAGAATAATAACACTAAAAGTAACCTACAAAGCTTGACAAAAACATGAAAATAACAAGTAGATAGTACCTAAATTTCAAGATAACCTAGGCTTTGATACCAACTGATATGAACCCTAAACAAATAAAGCTTAAGACCTAAAAAATTAGAGGATAGAAACCCCCAAGAATTGTCTTGATAATTTAGTTTTGAACCCAACCCTATATAAATACGTAATATATAATTGAAGTTGTAATGAACGAAAGCCCAACCCTAACTGAACAATGCCACTTAAAACTGAAGACTATAGATTGATCACCATGAGTTTCCCCAATTAGATCAGATTGTGTTCCTAGGAAAAGAACTAAGAGCAAGGCTCTTTACAATTTAAGAAACACACAATTTTTATTAATCAAAGTCTAAATAACAAAATAGAGGGCAACCCTTCATATAGGCTTAATAAAACCTAATAACATAATAGAAATCCTATAAATACAAGGAATAATATCCTTGTCTATTTTGATAACTAATGACTTTAATAAAAGATAGGAAAGAGAATCAATCAGCTACTAATATGAATCATATTACAATCTAGTTGACTTATTTATTTTACTAAAATAGGAAATCCTAAAATTAAAAGGAAACTAAATGTTTGATTCCTAATATGACTAAATTATTGACTCAAATAATGCTGAAACAATATTGTAAATGTTGAATATTGTGGAATTCTTTGAATTATGGTTGTTCTAGACCTTTTAGACTTCAATTGACACTAGAGATGCACTTGGTGTGTCTGATTTTGTTAGACTTAACTCAAAACACTGCAAAATATTAAATATTTTTGAAACTCCAATTGATTCTTCTTTGTTATACTCTTGACCTTGCAATTTAGATACCAATGTTAGTAAAGCCTCCATCATTTTCTTGGCTCTCGATCTAGTCACAGGACCTTTTATGCCTTGTAAAGGATCTGAGGAGTGCTCAACATTAGCAGCTAGTACTTGATTGCCATCATATATCACAATATCTTTTCTTCATGTAATATGGGCTTTAATTTGATTGTGTAGTAGATTGTATCGTCTTTACCAATGTTCCAATATAGAATATACCTTAGAATATAGTCATGTGTTATGTTGTTTCTGGTCTTCTCTCCATCTATTGTTTTCCACAGATAGATATGGGCACAAACACTTCCTGTGTTTGATATTGTATTCAACCAAGCACGATTTTTCTTCTTATTTTCCTTGTAAAATCCTTAATTCCTTGGTTAAACTCATTTCTAAGCAACATATATTCAATTACTTGAAACATAATATAAAATCAATTAAATCAAGGTAATTTAGATAGAAAACATAGCAAAAAACTAAGTAAAATATATGTATATCATTGTTACTAATGACATAAACCCTAAATGGGACATTAAAATCCTCAATTCATTAATTCACTATATCATGTGATGGTAAGTGTTGATGGGGAACTGTTGATAAAGTTAGAGGTGTAGTTCCTAAGATTGAAGCAACTAGAATTTGACTCTCATTATAGGTATTAGAATCCATATCATATGATAGCTTACAAATTAAGTTCATTGAAATTGTCTTGGGCGATTTATCCTGTTCTTAATCCCAACTATTAGAAATTTGATTAATTAATGGTTTGCCACCACGAGGTGACTTTTTATCAAAAATATCATAGTTGAAACTATTGGGTAATATATGTTTCTCACACATTGTAGGAACTACTTATAAATTATGTCTAGTTGACTCTTTGTGAAAGAGTCTTTAGGTGCCATCTTTATTTCATACATTGAAAAATTAAAACAAGTCCAACAATGGGGAAGAGGCACTAGTACTAGTTAGAAAATTTTGTTTAAATGGTTAAAATCTTTTGCTACTTTCTTAAACTATTTTTAAAAGACATTTGGATATTGATACTTAAGGATATTTAGATTCTTCCTCATTATCTTCCAAGGTGAAAACTATAAAGGAGTGGTTTTACCATCTTCCTTATGCTTCTTCTTATTGATATTGTTTCACCATTTCGTAGCCATATCTTTTACTCTAGAAAAAGCTAACTTCTTATACAGTGTAAGATCATTCACAATGACTCTTCCCCACTCTTAGTAAGTTTTTTGATTACTCCTTATAACATCCTTTGTTATAAGTCTCAAAATTCAAATAATAGAAACATGATATAATTCTCGTTCATGGGAATTTAAGTGTACTTAATTTACAATTACTCAAGTTTTAGCATTTTCTTAAAAGCATTTTCTTAAGTGTACTTAGGATAATGAATTACAAAATATTAAACCTTGTTTTTTTTCACTTTAGTTCTCTTCTTTTTAAAATTTTCTATTAAGTTTTTAAATTTTTAAAAGGTGTTTATATTAATTTTTGCTAACGTTTGTGATGGAGCACATACAAACAGAAATTTAGAGGGTCTATATAACATCTTCCTCCACCGTATGATTTTTTAGCGTCAAACAAATGGGTACATTTTGAATATATAACCACCAATATATTTCACAAAAGACTTAAAAACTATGTTGACAAAGATGAATGGCCACATATTTTGCTTATGTGGCTGACAAAGCATATGAATACTAACATTTATAGTAGAGGCAACATTTAAAATAAGTTTTTTAATTTTCAAAGTTTAGACACTTAAGTGAAACTTTAAAAGGTTGAATACTAAAATGAATAAATCATTACAAATTTGATAGTTTTTAGTTTATTATCCCTTAAAATTTTAGTAAAGTTATAGGAAAATTCTATTAATCGATAATGGTTAAATGATAAACCCTAAGTTTAAATAACATAACTGGTCAAGTATTAGTTAGCCTTAACCAATGTTTGGCACTCAGATTTCGTAAAGATGAAATGTAAATATGACATGTTGATGAGGGAATAATGCAAAGACTTACAAGTAGACAAGCAATGTCAATGAAAGCTTGAGAGTAGGTAAGTGTTAATAGACATTGATAGTTTGAAGGTGTGTGAAGGCACTTTACTTTGACAAGGAGGTTACAAAGTATGAAAATCTACAAGGTTTATTACATAGTGGTTAAGATTTTTGCTAACTTAAGTCATGGAACAATGTGACTAAACCATGGACATACTTGGATGGACCATATACAAAGATGGCTTAGGGTGGCTAACCAAAGGCTTATCAAGGAACCTGTTAATTTAAAAGGTGATGATGTGCCAACACATAGTAATTTACAAAGTGGGGACACCTCTTTAAATGGTGGGATAGTAGTCGATTAGCCTGACAATGGAGTGGGTATATTTTAAGACCTTATTATATTTTAATTAATAGTCTTTGGAATCAAATCAAGTGAAGTACAAAAGTGTGAAAAGTAAAGCAGTCCAAAGAATGAAAAAGCAAAAGAGCAAAAGGCTACCTTTGAATGACACGGAGTAATTCTTTGATGAATGTCTGGTTATAAACTTATAGTAAACAACAGATTTTTATTTAAAAGTGTCTTCCTCAAGTTTCAATGTAATTGAATTCTTGTGCTTGGAGGAGTGAATTCAATTTATAAAAAATATGAGTTTCAATTACATACATGAATTGAACCATCTATTTTTTGTATTTTTAAACACCTGATTAAATTCAATTCACATCTTTCCAAACACTCCCTTAGAAATTGTTGGTTGATGGATTTGAAAAGGGTTAAATGAGTATGAAATGAAAAAGGAGTGGCTAGTTATATATTATAATTATAGCGACAGTATTATAATATCAACTTTTAGGTATTGAGCTATACTCTTTAATTATGAGAGAAATGTCAATTATTACTAAGTGATAATCATTTTATCTTTTATCTTATCTTTTGTATAATTAAGTATAATTAATTAATTTAAATATAATTAATTAATTAAAATAATAGTATAATCAATTAATTAATTAGAATATAAGTAATTAAAATAATATTTAATATAATTAATTAACTATGTTTTAATTAAGAGGCTAATAAAGAGACTCTCTAGACTAAATAATAGAGAGGACCTTATGATTATAAATAGAATAATATAAAATACATATGCATAGTAAAAAATATTATAATTTAATAATTTAAATTGAATTAATTCTATCGAATTCAATTTAAAATTTAATTAATTTAAACTTTAAGATGGTCTTTTTAAATTTAATGAAATTCAAATATATAATATTATATTTACCAAAAAAATAATATTATCAAGTGAGGATTAAAATATATTTAATATTTTTTGGTAGTTTAAAGCATTTCAGATAATTTAGAATAAAATAAAATTGTAGTATTCACGATGTTCAGGTTTTCATCCTCACAGCACAAAAAAAAATCTTGTCATGTAGGAATTAAGCGTGTATGCTCGAAGTTCAACGGGATAATGAAAAAGAAAAAAGTTGATCTGTGCCTTAGTCCTGCCAGGATCCTCAGGATGCCGTCCCAACTTAGTCATAGCTTGGGATCATATTCGACGTTAGCCTCCCGCAACCACTGACTTCCCTGAATCAATTCCTCCACCGAAAATCTGGCAGCCTCTTCCGTTGTCAGGTTAGGCTTAACACCAGGCCACCTCACTCTTCCACCAATAGCAGAACCAGGTCCGTCGTTACGAAACTCGCCGTAGAATGTCGCCGTCGGTGGACCACCATCTGGCTTCAACTCTACCCATCCTAAAGGGTCCAGAAACCGACCTATGAACGACTCCATCACCACCGTCGTTGCATAGTCCCTCCAGGGTCTACCCAGGAACGCAGGCATCGCCAGGTCGGCGTCTGAGGTTATCTGACAACGTTGGAGAGAGAAGCCCGAGTTCTGATTCGGGTCAGACTTGCCTTGACATGTGATGACGTTGAACTGGTTTTCCAGCGCCTGTTTTAAGTGGATGCTACAGTTCTGGAAAACCACGGCGGCGTTGCCAAAGATGAAATCTATGGTGCCGGAGATTCGGCAGTCTCTGTAGAATTGGCGGTTTGTGTGAGTGTAGAGTGTGTCTTGGTATGCTTCGAATGAGCATCTGTAAAAGACCGATCGGTCTGACGATGAACGTAAGGCTACAGCTTGGAATTTCTCGGGACCTGCCGTGTTTACGAATCCCATTTCTCTTGCTATAAACCCTTGTCCCTCAGCAGCTACACATGTTAGCCAAAGTGGAAAAAAAAAGGTGGAAAGATGATTAGAATTTTCCTATGGTTCTTTGGTTTCTGTCACTGATCAGTACTTTCTTGAAGCTCTAAGACCTAAATTTGGTTGAAGTAAAAATCTATTATTTTTCATCTGACATCGAACAGAAAGAGAAAGATCTTTACCGAAAGTGGCGGAGTAATAGGTAGTGACACCATCGGCCATGTTTTTGCTGCCGGAGACGATCGTCTTGTCCATCCCATCTCCATACATCATTACGTTCCAACTATATACGTCTATCGTAACGTTCTCCACATACACTCCCTCTTTAACGTATATAACAAACCTTGACGAGCTCATTCCGGGAATCAATTTCAATGCCTCATTTATAGTCTTGAAATCTCCACTCCCATCTTTTGCCACCGTCACGTTAGGCTTCAGATTCTCCTCCCTTAACAATCTCCTCTCGACCCACCGTGGAAAGCCAGCAACAGACGTTAAAAGCTTGCGATGAAATGGGATATTGACATCATTCACGATTGCCCAAACATTGGAAAAAATTGCCAAGCTGTTGCTGGTGTACTGGGTAGAGATCGCCACAGCTTCTGTCATTTCATCGGTAATGGACTGTCTACCGGTCTCCTGAACTCCATCTATGCACGTTTCATGATCTGTGATGGCTGTGCTTAGCCAAGTCCTGATATCGTTAATATTGGAAGTGATCAGTACCATGTTGTTGTCTCCTTGGCCCACTTCCATAGCTGATATGGAATCCTTGATCCGATCAGTGGCATCCATGAATAGTTTCTCACAGGCATTCAGTGCAGACTGTACGAGGGTATCACTAATCTCGTTGAAATAATCATCAGAGGACATGATCTTGGTGGGCAAAGTGGACAACTTGGAGCTCTCATTGAGCGCAATTTTCAGAGACAATAAGAACAGCTCTCCTAGACCTGGTTCTTTGCCACTGGTACTGTCGTTGGAGGAGGTGGCTCCGAGTTCGAGAGCCGAAGAAATGCTCGAGTAGCACAACTCCTGATACCCTGTTACGTTACACAAGGCACTGATGACCTGCGACGATGAGTTAAGCAAAGAGGAAGAGCTTTTGTGGTCGGATCTGGAGGAGTCAAACGTGGAGATTCCGATTAAGAAAAAGGTGGCGACACTAATCAGAATGATGGTGGACATTGTTATTACGATTGCGTTTCTACGCTTCTTACTGCGAAATTCCTTCTCTGCTTGCTCATCTTCTGCCGCTTTCTCATAGCTCTCGTACGAGTAACTTTTGTCCATTGCAATGCTCTTCTTCTTCCTCCTATTGCAGGCTGTTTTATTGGTTTCTTCGATTTTATATGACTATCATCAGTCAAAGCTATTATGAATTGAGAAGAGTTACTCAATTTCTGATTGACCTAGGCTAGACATAAACTTCTAAGGACTCGTTCGTCATTTCATTTTCTCGTATTTGTCAATTACGAAGGGATTTCAAAGAAAGTTTAAGAACTACTTGCCAAGATAACGTCGGAGAAACCACATTCTTGTGCCATGTTACTTGTACTAAAATTGCTTTCCTAAGTTCGACAGTTGTGACAATGTCTAGTAGTCAACGAAGGTTCCAGTTAGATTATCATCACACCAATAAACCAACTTACAATGTTGTTAGCTGCTATTAGTTATCAATTAAGTAAATTGATTAATGAACTTTAAAGTTTATCCAAACTCAAAGACTTAATATTTAGTTAAAAGTATAATAAGTTTATTAACTTTAAATTAAATTTATTAAGTGCTTTACTTGCTGATTAAGTACCTATTTAGATGGACTTTTAGGAAGTCAATAAGCACTTTTCTCAACTACAAAAACTTTTTTTAAAATGAGTGTTTGGCTGCACTTCTTTAATAGATATGACTTTTTTGTCAGCTAAAATACAACTTTTTAAGAATCTCAAATATTAAGCTTCTCAAAAAAAACTTTTTCAGATAGATTTTTCAGATCAATCAATGAGCCTATTTTTTAGTCCCTTTTGTCCTTATTTTTTACACATAATTTTCATAATACCTATAAATTTATCTTCCCGTTTATTATTTATTTAACTATTTACTCAATTTGGATATTTATTTTGGGATTTATACAATATTATTTAGCTTTTTTATATATTTTAATATTTATTTTATAATCTATATAAAAAAATTAGTTAGATATATTTTCATTTATGTTTCATATGGTTTAAAATTATATAATAATTAATAGATTGTGCTTTGCATATTGTTTAATATACTTTAAATAATTTTTATATACATAAATAATTTTTATTACAAAATAAAATATAGTTAAAATTAAAAGTGTTTTTTATTTTTATGTTGCCAACCAATCTATTGTATGAAGCTTATTTAAAAAAGCTTTTTTTTTTCTAAATGACTGTCAAGTAGTTAATCAGTTTTTTTAAGAAAGTTCTTTTTAGAAAATGTCTACAGAAAAAAAAATCAACTAACAAAAATTCTAACATATAAGCCTAACTAATTAGAGACTAAATCAATCTAAAATTATTAAATTAATCATCGTCATCAACTTCTGTGCTGCAACTAGTCATTCCCCGTCAAAATTGTCAATTAAATATAAACAAAGATCTTACGATGCCGAGGATGAACAAGAACGACCTAGGTAGATTCTTAATTCTATCAATTCTCAGATACGAATATAGGTTAAAATAGTTAAAAAAAAGATTTAAGGTTTAAAATTAAATACTGATTAGAAATTAAATAAATTTTAAAATTTTTAAATATAATTGAAAGAAATTTTTTTTATCAATCAAATAATTTAAAATTAATTAAAAAATAAATTGTTAAATAAAAATCATTAAAGTATAAGAACTTATTAATTTATAAAAATGAATCAATTAACTAATAATTATATGACCGATCATTATATTATATTGTTTTATGATCTTAGATAAATTTATAATAATAATGATTATTGATATTTACTAATGTTTACTTTTAACTTTTTTCTTCTTAAATTAAAAAGTAGAATTTCACAATAAAATTTGGTAAAGTGGATGTTATTTTTTTAATCAACCAATAAATTTGTAATAAATAAAGATAAATTGGCCGTACCAAAATAGATAAGAAATGAAGATGAAGTGAGGATTTGCAGAATAAATAAATAAGAGGGGAAAAGAAAAGTAGAGAAACTCTTCTTTTGTCTAAGACGATGAGGCTACAGTTTCCAGTTTCTGAGTGCTAAACATTGTATATTTTTTAAAGGCACTGATGTGATTTAGGAATTCTGAAAAAAAAAAGAAAATAACCAACAAAAACATAGTTGGACTTATCAATGGTTTAGCATATTTGCAAATCATACAAAATGATTATACCGGTAAATGTAATAAGCCAACTTTGTCAATGAACGCCCAGTTTTATCAGGATTTTTCTTCAGATAAAGAATATGGCAGCCAGTGGAGAATACCCTTTTAAGCAAACAAGCCAAAGTGAACAGGAGTCCCCGTCGCATTGATCCATTCTCCGGACAGAAACGGTGCTCCTAGTGTAAATTTGGCTGCCACCTCTTTGTTGATGACATGGTAACCCGGCCACTTAACTCGTCCTGTCGTCGGTGCACCAGGTCCTTCATTGTTGTACTCAGCATAATATAAAGTACTGAGTCCTTTGTCTCCTTCCCAAGCCAACCATCCTTCAGGGTGTATAAAATCTTCAATCTTTGATTCCATTATAATGGTTCTTGAAAATTCCTTCCAGGGTCTTCCCAGGTAACTCTTGAAAGTAGCTTTAACAGGTACAAGGTCCTTGTCGGGCTCTATCCGACAGTTCTGGAGCACAATTCCTGTTGTTTCGTGTTTGTCAATCCTTCCCTGAGCTGTTACGATGGTCTGTTGGTTGGCCATTGGCTTCCTTGTCAGGATTTGGCAGTTCTGGAAGATAGCTGCAGCATCACCGAAGATGAAATCTATGGTGCCTAGAATGAGACAGCTCCGGTAAAATTGGCGGTGAGTTTGTGCATATAAGGTATCTTGGTATCCTTCAAAACGGCAATTAAGGAAGATGGCACGATCTGCTTGGACTCTTGCTGCCACTGCTTGGTGCTTCTCTGGACCCGCAGTGTTTCTGAATCCAATAGCTTTTGCTAAAAATCCATCTCCTAATGCCGCTGTAAATTAAACGTTTATTACTTATTAAGATCAGAAAGAAAGTGTCTGCAAATTTCTACAAGCACACATCAGATGATGTCAGTTTCTGAAAATAATACCATGTCAGGGAATGTCGAACCTTATAAGTTTAAGTTGTAATCTAAGGCCTACACGTGGATGAAACATTGCCATTAACATGGTTTCAGGAGGAAAGAAGCAAAATGTGAGTCATAAAAAGTTAGATGGACATACCAAAGCTTGCAGTTCTAAAAGTTTGAACTCCATCTACAAAATTTTTGTTTCCAGTGATAATGGTCTTCTGTGATCCATCACCATATATTGTAAGATTTACCATCTTCTTTGTCACCATCACCTGCTCATCATAAACTCCTTGTTTGATGTAGATAACGTAGCTGCATTGCCAAAATAGTTGTAAATCCAATAGCTAAGGATCGTGAAAGATGTAAACATTCTGCAAAATAATAACGGAAATGGAGGCTCTATGTACATTACCGTCCGTCATATTTCGCTGGTATAGCTGCCAATGCAGCAGAAATAGTAGTAAAGTTTCCGCTACCATCCTTGGCCACGGTGACATTTGGTGTTAGCTTGTCGCCCTCTTCGGCCTTTAACATTCTTCGATCTTCTTGACTCATCCAAGAAGGGATGCCATTGTTGTCCAGGTCTGCTGAATCGTATTTCTTCTCCAAAAGACGACGACCAGCTCCTCCTGGAACATCGAGTAACGAGAGCAAACTACTTATCCCCGAAACCAAGGCAAGAGAATTGCTAGTGAGCTCTTTAGCTGCCTTAAAGACCTTTTCCATGTCAGTCCTCAGTTTACCCTCAGGAAAACCATCAATGCAAGTTTGCTGGTAAGACATGACTGCACTAAGCCAGTTATTCAAATCTGGGACATTGTCGGTTAGGTTCTTAATATCAGCGCCTGCACCGACAATGGACTCTTTCAGTTCTTCTTTTGCATCTTCAATCAGTTCTTTGCAATCTTCAAATGCTGCTTTCTCTTTCGGGCTATCGAACTTGAACGTGGAGGCCTTGTCTAACACCTTCTCGATCTCATCATCTGCTGCTTGAATCGCTATCTTGAGAAAATCTTTTGGTTCAGCAGAAGAATTCTTTTGGACTGCACTCTTGAGCGTGTCCTGACATGTTACAGCGTAACTGGTCCTATTACACACAGTTTTGATGACCTTCTCGACCCGTGACACGGACTTTGGTGCTTGTTGCTGAGATTGAGGAGCTTTGTGTTCCTTGCTTGTTTCGTTGGTTTTCTCGTTGCTGATCACGACGGCGACGACACCGGCAGCAACAACACCGACTAAAAGGAAAGCAGAAACAGCCGCAATAATAACCTTTTTCCTGAACTTTCGCTCCCTTTCTAGTCTTCTTCGCTCTGATATCTGATCAAAGTCTTGAAAAACCATTTTTGATGACTTAAAACTAAAGGCAGAGATCACTCTGCCTTAGAATCAAACTAAGGCAGAGGGGAAAAAAAACACAGGATGATCCAAACAGCCTTGGAAACACCTTCTGCTACTTTATGTTCTCCTCTTCCTCTAAAGCTCCTTTTTGTGTTGGTTACAATATTAACAGTCTTATTGTTATTCATGGGACAAAACAAATCTGGTCAGGAGGTTTTCAAGGTATTCTAAGGGTCAAAAGTTAGTTATTGGCTCTGCAAAATGGGTGACACACATTTTGTCCTTTCCAACCGCATTACCCGCTAATCCTTTTGACCCTTGGAATGTTTTGTCAACTTCTCTGCAGCCATTTCTGCACCCACCTGTCAAAGTTTCTCCAATCCCTTTCTCGTACCAATGTTTTTCAGGTTCTAGTCATTTTTAACATATTGTTTTTCTTTTTCTGAACCCAAAACAGATGCCGTATTGTTAGCGTTTTGTTGCATGCTTCATGCATGGCTGTGATGAACCACCAAGTTATATTGGGTAAATTACGTGATTAGGCTGACAGCTGCTCGGCGTAATATCGCAGGAATCCCTCATCAGCCCAAAGTATCGTCAGGATTTGGCATCTATCGTACCATAAGGGGTGCAAAACAAAAGCAAACGGGCCAAGTTTGGTTTTAATGGACTGGACTCAAATTTAAATATTTAAATCTGACTGATTTTAATTTAAAATTTAGGCTAATTATAAGAAATTGAGTCAGTTCAACCCGTTTGAAAGTAAAATGAACATATGAACTCAATTAAAATCAATTAAACCTTTTTGCCATGTACAGTTCCATTAGGGGTGCAAATTTCAAAGTAAACAAAGATTTTTTTTTTCCTCTATAAGGTGTCCTAAGAAGGTCCCAATTATAGGAAAATATTTTTAAGCCATTTATACTTAAACTAATTCTCGTTCGAACCAAGTAGATCCCTTACGGGAGGCAAAACTCTGGTCCCAAATTTTAAACAGTTGCATACATAAGAGCGAGTTTGAACCCGTAACTTCACTTAAACCAGGAAAACCCCTTACTAATTTACCGGCCTTGGGGTTAGTCAAGTTTAGTTTTAGTAAGCTAAAACTCGAACTTAAATTTGAATATTCATGCCATAAGATATCAATGATGGGTGTTTTGTTTTTCCCCTTTGAAATAGGTTAGAGTTTTGGAAGTGATCAGTTTTTGTAATGTCTATGGATTGCTAAAACCCTTTACTATAACAAAGAGAGGAATTTCTCTGGGTTAAGCCTTTGGTCATGCATCTTTGGATCAGTTTTGTAGAGACATATGCATTATGGAAAGTTCCAATGTCTCAAATTTCTTTGTCCTCTTAACCTAATCTGCAACTCAATTCTACGTTATGACATGAGATCTTATAAATGCACATGGCCAAGGCCAGGCTAGCGCGAACTTGAACTTCGAACCAATGCAAGTAAAACTTAGCAATGGGGTTGGAGACATTTCATCACCTTAAAATTTAAATACAGAGAAAATGGTGTTTAATGGTTCACATTGCCTTTCGGGAAAAACTACAAACCAAGAGTTCACGCTTTTCTCTTGTTTGAAAAATTATAATTTTGTTCTTCAAAATGGTATAACGAGTGAATCTCATCATATCCATAATTGCACTTTTCTTTTTATTCTACTCCTGCAAACCTGCAGTGTAACTGACACCTGTTGCTGGCAGCCACAAGTTTCCTTCAATGAATTGAGCCACCGTGAAATTACTAGCCTCAGCAGTAGTGTTCAGGATATGAAAACCAGGCCACCTAACCCTGTTTTTTAACACAGCCCCTGGTCCGTAATTTGAGTACTCGGCATAGTATAGAGTATCCAGATATAGATTCCCATTCCATTCAAGCCACCCCTCTGGGTTTATGGCATCACTCATATAATTTTCCATGAAAACAGATCTCGAGTAATTTTTCCAGGGTCTACCCAGATAAGTATTGGTGGAGTTAACATAAGGCAACAAGTCTCTATCTGCTGAAATGTTGCAGAACTGAATGGAGTATCCTGTTGGCTGATAAGGGTCCTTGCGACCTTGCGCTGTTATGCTGTTCTTTTGGTTAGGCAGGCCTTTCTTGGCCAGAATCTGGCAATTTTGGAAAACCACAATCCCATCACCGAAAATGAAGTCTACGGTTCCACTGACACGGCACTCTCGGTAGAATTGGCGCATGGTGTGAGTGTATAGTGTGTCTTGGTAGCCTTTGAATTCGCATCGGTAGAAAACAGAAAGATCGGAATCACATCGAAGAGCAACCGCCTGGTGTTTTTCCGGTCCTGCAGTGTTTTCGAACGTTATGTCTTTAGCTATGAATCCCCTGCCGTTAACGGCTGCAATTTCCATCAGAAAAAGATCACGTCAGTTGATCTTGTCAGGATCATGAAACACGATACGATTATGGCATAAAATGTATCAGTTTAGCATTTTCCATTGTAAGGTCAAAGTCCCATTTCAGTTAAAAAAAACAGAGTTCTCAAATCCAGATGACACATTTAACACTTACCAATAGTGGCGGAGCGAAAGGTGGTCCAGCCATCGATGAAATTATGGTTACCGGTAATAACGGTCATACCAGTACCATCTCCAACCATCATAATGTTCCATTTCTTCTTCTTGATCTCCACATACTCGTTATACACACCCTTCTTTACGTATATGATGAAACGTCGCATACTATAATCAGGGGCTGCTTCTACTGCATCCATTATCTTGGTGAAATTTCCAGTTCCATCAGCTGCTACAATAGCATCAGGTGTCACCCCATTCACTACTAACAATTTACGGTCCTCGTGCTTAACCCAAGCAGGAAATTCCCCATTTTTGTCTCTGTTGGTGCCAGAGAATGTGTTTGCAGGAGACCTGGGTTTGGTGTTTGGGTCCACTTGAACGAGAAGTTCATGAACCAAGGAAGTGATTCGGTTAAGTCCACCAACTATCAGGTTTTTGAGGATGCTACTTGTACCTTCAAACCCATCAAGGCATGTGTCCTGATTGACAAGTGCAGCACTTAACCATGTTCTCAGATCATAACTCAGATCACCAGTACTGTTGTGTTTGCTACCTGCAATGGAAAAGCAAATGCTCTCGTCAGCTGTTTTTTAAGTGAAAAAGGAGGAAAAATTAGGCTAATTTTCCAGTTCTTATTACCAGACCAATCAAACAAGATCTATGATCTGCAGAACATGGCTTTAGTTGCTAAGTTCAAAGCTTAATACAAAGAGTACTAAGCACAAAAACCTGCATGTTAGTGAATACTTCGAGTACAATTGCTAAACCCGACCACCGACAAAAACCTGCATGTTAGTGAATACTTCCGAGTACAATTGCTAAACCCGACCACCGAAATCCTCAGCAGAACAAAAAGCGAAAAAGAAGCAGGAGAACTACTTACCCTTTGGATTTTGTGAAGCAGATATGGACCAGCGTAACTCTTCAGCAGAGAAGTCAAGCAGGTCAAGACAATCGGATACGGCATTGGTAAGGCGAAAATCGGGGAAGAACTTGCCAAACCTCAAGATAGTAGAAACTACATCTTCTATAAAGCGAAGAGTGGTCGTCATAGAGCCCACGAACTCAGAAACAGGCACTCTCAAGCACTGAGTTTGCAAGTATTCACTTTCAGGAACAGAACATGAAGGAGCGCATAGCGAAAGCAAGAGAGTGAACAAGAAAACGAGGGGTACGAGAGCTGAGAATCTTGACATTCTTCTGGGACTGCAAACCCAAGAAGAGATGGGAAGGACTTCAACTTAGCAATGCAAAGGAGAGGAGGAGCATGCAAATATTTATGGCAATGGACATGGGGACAACTCACAAAAGGTTGGATGTTAGATGGAGAGGTAAGTGAATTCAACAGGTGATGAGATGAGCTCAATGTCGTATACAAGCGATGTGATTGATGATCTCTTTACTTTATTCCCTTTTCCTGTAAGATTGTTTATTTTATTTTATTTAATAGAATATAAATTGAATTTTATAATAAAAATATTTTATTTTTAACCAAAAAACTCACAATTATTATTAATAAATTATCAATTACATATAAACATAATGAACTACCTTTTTTTATCAATTAATTTTAGGACCAAACCTTACTTAAATTTACGTATGTTCTAACTTTTCTTGTGTTCCATGTTTCTCTTTGTGTCGGCGGTCACTATGTTGACTTGCCGGATGGCCGAATCCAGAAGGTGAGGAAACTGCGGGTAGCCTTTGTTTCTTTTTGCTTTTTTCAGCAACGTGTCTCTGCAGTTTTCTTTACTGTGTTGTATTCCCGACAGATCTCTCTTCCTCGTTCCAGTCCAGATTTTTTTTTTCTCCTATCATTTTATCTTATCCTATCTCACAAAATTTTAGTTATTGATTTTACAACACTCACACAAAATACATACAAAACTCACGTAAATAGATAGCTGAAATTTATTAAACATAATAAAATATCATAATATTAAACAAAAAATCTAAACTGATATTCTAAACATATACATGTGCGTTTTTAATTTTGCTTAAATTATAAGTAATCTTTGTTTACGTATCTGGTAAGAGTCAAGCTATAAATGACTTTAATTTGAATTAATTTTTAAAAACTAATTACTGGATATTTTATGAATTCAACTTTTAATTAGATGCACTGCTTTTAATCACTCAGCCCTCTTAATTGCTAAAGATGGTTCGTGTGCGGGGACCCCATGACATGTTCATATTATATAATTTGAAGCAAGGCAGTCCATTCCATTCCCCTGTTCTACCTTTCATTGCAGTTTCCAATGTCAATATTATTGATACGACACCGCGATCTTGTAAGAGCACATCTCCAGAGAAAATGGACGGTGACATGTAACCACGTTTTTTTATAATGATTTTAAAAATTAGAGGTATTAAAGAGGTTGGTTTTCATTTTTTATTATTAGAAGTTAGTACTTAATTCGACATAGGATGAAGTCTAGGATATGATAATAAATAAAATAAAAGTTGAAATTTAAATTTTAAATTTAATAATTAATATTTTAAATTAAATAAATATTGATATAATATTTGATAGATATATTACATCAAACCATGATCATTTAATGTGAAATTGAAAATGGGGAAGATGTGTACCTTTCGTTACCATTTTTTGTGGAAAATGATTAGATATGAATATGCTAAAAGCATGTCAAATCTATACCTAACCCAATAATAAAAGTTTCGTAAGAGAATTGAACTATGAGACAAAAGTTCTTTTTATAAAGAGTTTTGATTCGAAATTATTATATATGTAAGGTTTAATGTTAAAAACTTAAAATAGTTTGAGTTTGTTCATTTTTTCTAAATTTTTTTAAAATGATATTTAAAATTTTTGTACTAGAAATTTTTGTACTATTTGCTAGTACAAAAAATTGTCTATCTCTAAAATAATAATTACATAAAAATATAAAATTATTAATTTTAAAATATTATTATTTTGTTCAAATACTATATTATTATGCCAAGATCCACAAGAAGAATATATGTAAATAACAACAATAATACCTAATAAAAATTTTGTTGATACGCGAATTTTAGAAAAGTTTATAATACGTAATCTTATTATTATTTAATAAAGAGGTCATCTCTAGATAATCTACCTAAAAAAAGAATAAAATTTAAGAAAAATATATGTATAATAGCACTAAAGGCATAAAAGAGGAAAAAGTTTCTATTTCTCTTATCATATTCTATTAAATCTTGTTTACACATTTATGTGCCTGTGTAAATAAAGAGATAAAATTTAATAAAATAAAATTGGTTCGTTCGAAGAAAAGGATTCATATGTATCCATTTGATTTCATTGTCATATAACAAATTAGGAATAAAGAAAGGCTGAAGGAAGGAATAGACTTCATAAAGGGCACGTGAAAACGCGTTATGTTTTACAGCTTGCAGATGGTGAAAAGACAAAAGTACGTAACATAAACGCGGCCTTTCGCGTCCTTTTCTATGGATTTTTAGATTCTTACAAACTCTCCAAATTAAATGCATTATCATGAATTATGAAATGGTCCTTTCGGTTTTGGTGAAATAGTCTATATACGTTTATTAGCTGCATTCACAAATATTCCTTATTCTAAATGTTAGAATACATGTTACCGCATTGTGACGGACTGGACTATTATAATTACAATTTAATTTCATAGCCGGACCAATTACATAAGTTATAACCATAATGGGATGGTTACTTTACTAATTGCATTTGAGGCACATGGTAGTACCCCAATTACTATATATTGGCCCATTAAACTATAGTCCAGATCATCCAATTACTACGGTAACAATTAACCAATTCTACCCTTTAGGGTAGAAA
>JANZLC010000005.1:32486208-32502261 GCA_026413385.1 Erythroxylum gracilipes
TTCTCTTCATCTTGTTCATGGTTTTATTATCCTTATACCATATCATGTATGGATTGGCATGTTTATTTGGATATGTTGCTTCCGCTGCAAAATGATTTCTTAAAAAGTTTTGAAATCTACCGTTTCTCCAAATAAGGCATGCTTTCTTTTTCCGATCCAACAATAGTCCCTACCCATATGCTTATTTGGTGATACCCGAAGCGTAAATTCAGTTTGAACTACCAGCTAGAGCTTTATACCTCATCCAAGAGCTCTTCGATGAGTGGGACTGGGAACTTGTCCTTCACCATATATCAATTTACTTCACGATAATCCCTACACATACGTCACAAGTTATCCTTCTTTTGAACCAAAACGATTAGTCATGGGTACAGACTCACAATGTGGTGAATAAACCTTTATTGAAGCAACTCCAACATTGCTCTTTCAATCACATCTTTTTGTTCTCCTGATAACGACAAGGCCGGACATTCACAAAATCCACTACTTTAAGGTGGATCCTATAATCCTGGTCTCTATTTGAAGGAAGTTATTGGGGTTCTTAAAATAGGGCCCTAAACTCTGGCAGGGATTGAATTTCAACTTCCATAGGTTCTTATTCTTCTAACCTCATTTGTTGAAAGTTCTCCTTGACTAGAGTAGTAAGTTGTAACATGTAGAGGCCCCCAACCTTGGCCCCTTTAATTAGGTTGGTTAATCTCTTCCTAGAGCCAACATCGTTCTTGTACTCTTGTTGCTTATTAGTGTGATTAAGTTCCCTTCCCGTGAAAACTTCATGATTTGCACCTTGAAATTGCACAGAATATCATCCAAGATTACTGGCCATTGCACACCCAAAACAACATCACAACTTCCAAATGGAATGATCAGTGCATCTATAATGAAAGAAACATAATACATGTCACATGTGAATCCTCGAAAACGTTGTTGGCAGTTGATATGAAGGCCCCCTCCTATTGTGATACTAATGTCAGGAATAGATGCTAAATTCTCTGGACTCATCTGAACTAACGCTTCATTGACAAAATTATAAGTGCTACCATATTCAATCAGTATCTATATGGGCCTATGTGCGTGATACCCCATCACTTGTATTTGTTTGTACTCCATCTTCTCAGTCCCTTCGATCAACGCTTGGAATAAGATGTTAGGTTGTTCCAGTTCCATCATCTTTTCCTCCTTTGATACTCAATTCCTCCTCAGCTTCTCCATCCTCCTCAACCATATATAAGTGATGCTACTTCTTCTGACACTTATGGTCAGGCACGTACCTCTCATCATACCAGAAATATAAACCCTTCGCGCTACACTCATCAAAATCCCTACTGCTTATAGTTTTGATTGGCATTGAGTTACATGTTAACTCTCCCCGACCAACTATACCTTAGGAGTTGGGAGTCGAAAGTATGTCCTTCTGCAATTGGGGTCGACTTCACCCACTTACATAGGAACCCATCTTCCTGGTCAGATTACCTATTCCTGAAGGAGGTGTGACCCGCTGAGACCCTTTAGTTAGCAGGGTTGTGGCATGAACAGTTAATACCGCTTCTCGTTTCCTTGTCAAGGAGTATGCCTGATGTAGGGTGTGGGGTTCTAAGAGTTTCACTACCACCTCTAGCTTAGGCTTCAACCCTTAGAGGTATTCTTCAGACAATGTGAGCATATTAGAGTATTTGTCAAACCTCGCACAATAATCTTGCACTGATCCATCTTACTACACTTCCTCATCAAATCATTGCGTTATTTCGTCCTTATAACTCGTCCCACCCAATCGCTTTAGCGGTAGTTGGTCCCCTTTTGAGGAGTTGATACCACTCCTATGCGTCCCCTTATAAATGCATTGTCGCGATTCCCACCCATTTTTCCATCGATGTAAGATCTAGTGCAAAAAATTGCTTGCACTTGTAAAGCCATCTTTTACCTCCACTTCTTTCAAACAATGGGAAGTTTATTTTACTAAATCTAGTAGGAGTCGTGTAGACCTCTCTTTAAAGTGCAGCTCTAGTCGGTGGTGCTATACGTTCCTTTCCAGGTGTGCCTTGTTTTGTCGCCCCACCGTGGTAAGCATGAACTGATGGAGCATGGTCTTTAGCTCCCCTAATTCCTTCTCCTATCTTTCCATTCTCCCTTTGTTTTCTACCAGCAACTTCTCATTCTCTACCTGGTTTTCCAGCAGAATTTTCAAGTTTTCCTCCATTCGCCGTAGTTCAGCAGCTCTAGTTCCTTCAGCCATGGTGCTCTAAGGTTCATCCTACTCTGATACTAAGTTGTTATTTGTAAAAGATACAGAAAAATGGCCAGTATATAGTACCCAGAAATAGAGAGAGATGAAAGAGTCTGTGAGAGACAGATGAAACACGGACAATATTCCTGTCATTTCATCGTGGTCGTCTGTTACATCATATAGATACTTACCTAAATTTTATAGACACGCAACTGTTATACATAAGGACAGCGTTGTAAATAGTATACGTAAGAATTACAATATAATTAAGAGTAAACAGTGGCGAAATAAAAGTATGTTTGAGGACGATTTTATCTGGCCAGAAGCTGGAGTTCACCTCATAATGGAATATGTTAAATAGATAGACAAGGCAAAGGACGTGGCAAACCGAGTTTTTCCAACAACAGGTTTTCCAATGGGAACTAAAACTCCAACAACGGGTTTGCCAATGGGAACCTTAGTCGGATGGACGAAACCGATGGCTGGATGGGTAAAATTGAACACTGATGGAGTAGTAAACACAGACTCTTACATGGCGACAATTGGAGGACTAAACTGGGATAACACAAGACAATAGTGTGGAGGCTTTATACAACATATAGGAGAGTGCTTGCCACTAACCGCTGAACTCTAAAGGGTCTTCTCCAGACTAAAATTGGGATGGGATCTCGGCTTCAGATGAGTGGTAGTCGAAGTGAATTTTTTGGAAGTAATCAATATTCTATCTTCATCGGTACAAGTGTTGATTGACGGTCACATGTTGGTATTGGGCATCCATGAGTTGCAATGTCGACAATGGACACTCTAAATATAGCACGTCTATCAAGAAGGGAAATAGGAGAGCCGACAACTTGGCCAACCTAGCCTCACTATCACATCCTGGTCTCTATGTTCTCCATCATCCTCCAATGGCATGTCTTCAGTACATCCACAAAGATCAGCAAGGAATCCTATATCGCCGACATATACGTTAGTTTGTATTAGTCTTTTCTTTTTTGTAAATAATTTTTTTAAAAAAAGAGTAAATAGTACCCATCTTTTTTTTTCTGTTTCTGCGTAGCTTTCTGCATTGCCTTTCTTCTTTGACGTAACAGAGAAATGCAGCAGACGAGAAACAGTCATTTAGAAGGAAGAAACAGCGAGTAGCGCAAGGAATGATATATTCTGACAGTGAGATACGCATCCTTCAGGAATTGCTCCTCATGTTTATATCTATGTAACGAGTCGTAACAAATTCAGTAATGAAAATGATTTGTTGATTCTCTTCTCTCTCCAATTCTGTCTCCTTTTATGTATTCTCTCAGTTACCTACAGAGAGACGTCACTAAAATTTCATCTATCGTCAGGCAGGCTACCGGTAAATTCCCCCCTTTTAGATGCTTTCATGATCTGAATTCCCAGTTGAGTAATGCAACTTTCTTAAAACACCAACATAAACAAGCAGATGCCTGGTTGAACCAACTCCAACCTAATTATTGTTATGATTTCAATCAACCTTCAACTACCTATTATGTTAACCAAATAATTAAGAATTGAGTTACTAATGGCAATCACATCTGAAACATGAAGCTAAAATCTCATACTGCAAAAGAAAGAAAAAGGAAATGGAATTTTCAGTTGATCATATTAAGCAAAATAAGTTATAGCTGACAGACATTTCAGGAAAAGCGTAGGGTCTGTCACAATGAGTTACTTTCGTGAAATAAGATTATACACGATAAAGTACAAAATTTCTCCCCTCTAAAATCTCTCCTGGCTCATTCTTCATCGGAATCATGCACGTTACATCTTTTACATAGATCACAAACACAAAATGCTATATGGGAGACAAAGAAGCTGTATAAGAACCATCATTGTACTTCAAACCTTTTAAGAAACCTGACTGCAAGGAATGAGTAACAATAGCTTCCAAGCCAAAAGCATGACTGCTCTGTTGCAAACATTCAGTTGTTGAAGCTTGAAAATCAGATTTCTGACAGATTGTTCCGAGGGCCACATTCAAGCCAGTTGAGGTATGTTCTGTGATGAAGCTGAAAATTACCAAAATCATAGCAACAGTTTAGTACCAAGTTACAGAGTTTCCTGCTCCATTTACACAAGCTGAAGATGCTATATCAATTTTATCTCACCTTGCCTCAAAGTTCTTCCCTTCAGAAGCCAGGAGAGAGCAAACACGGCAAATAATCCAAGAAGGAACATAGTCACCCTTAATTTCGATGCTAGAACAGAAACCTTGCACTGATTCACCATGATCGGTTCTTTTCATCTCCATGCATTTTATCTGTGAAACAAGGATACCAGCTGTCAAAGAGCATACTAGTATCAAGCACAAAGAAAAGGCAAGTAAAACTTTCCATTGGAACAAGACTTTTGTAATGACAACAAAATTGAGCTTCTATATCTTGTGAAAGATTTCTGGCCACAATAGCAGAGAAAATGTGGGCAATTGCATTGAAATATCACGTCAAAAGAAGGCATGCCTTTACAACACATCAAAAATCATGACTAAGCAAGAAACCAAAATATAGGCACAATCATGATATCAAGTCTTTTTGATGTTTAAACTCGAGTTGCAGTGAATCCAACTAAACAAATTAAGAAGCACAGAGCATAATATCACCCACCTCTGGAGTAGAAATGGAAGCATTTTGAAATGGGAGAGGAGAATATAATACAGGAACATCTGTTCCAGACAAATAGGTAAGGAAAGACCTGAAGACAAGCCACACAAATAGGTAAGGAAATACACTATACATAAAATCTTTTTAAAAACCAACGCTCATCAAAGTAGAAACTGTACCACCTGTAGTTCAACAAAATATCATATAATCCGTGCACACTCTTATTTCCATAGAAAGCCAGCAGAGACTGAGGGCTATTATCAATATCAAATAGTGAACTTTGTTTTCGAGTCTGCACATTTGGAGAAAACACCAATTAATATCCAGCAGAAGAAACAAATTAGAGTGGAGAGCCTAAGGATCTTGAAAGCAGAACCATCCAAATTAGCTGCAATCTTAATAATCCAAATATCAGATAAAGGAATTTATTGTTAAATTAGGTACTGAAAAACAATGAGATAGGCTAATGTAAAAGGAACAACAGCAAACCTGGCCTAAATTCTGTTTCTCGATCTCTGACAGCTCAAGTAGATATTCAGTCGTGACTTGCTCTTCCTTAGAATTGCAAAGTGGCATAGAGAAATAAACATCCTAATCAATACAAAATTAAAGGTGGTCAAACTTTAGGACTTTCAGAATTCAATGAAAAAGCAATCATATCAGAACATTCAAATCCTAAAGGATATGTTCTATCGAGAAGCAGTTTAGTTCAAAGCTATTCATGGCCACCATAGGAGGACAAACTGAAAAGGAAATGACCAAACAGGGAGAAAAAAAAAACCAGAAAATTCATCAATAACCAGAATATCTTACATGCTCCTTCAACAATGACCTCAAACTTCTTGTTGACTGAGAGATGTATGCATTGCATTTGGATTTCCCTGGTTCCTCGCTAGCAATGAACATCACCACAAAATGTGAAGCACAAACTACAAAATTTCCCAGAAAACAGTAATTCAATGTATGGTCAATGTAATAGGGACATAAATCTCAAGTTTAATGTAAAAGTTCATAATTGAAAATTGCTGTCTGATTAATATTTTGTGAATCCCTCAAATTACCAAGCCCAAACCAAAAGGATGGCACGGAAAAGTGTTAATAACAATTAGATTAACAAAAAAGAGACAGGCATAACTAGAAATCTATCTGCACTCTATATGCAAATTCGACCATGTCATAAGCACGACCATAAACATGACATTTTGTAAACATTTTTAGAATTTCTTTAGAGAACTAGTGTTTAATCTGGGAGAACAATTTAAAATATTGCACAAGAATCAGCATTGGAATTTACCATAGAAGATATTGCAAATATTCTTTCGTAGCATGTAATAAAGACTGCGAAATGACTCTTCCCATGACAGTTGCCTTTTCCTCAAAAAATCTGTTTCCACATTGTAGAAGAAAAAAGTTTGGAAAAGAAATGAAATCAGAGGTAAACTTATGTTCACACTTAACAAACCTTCCTCTGCTCCTGCTGAGGCCAATACAGTTATGACAGATGGTGGTAATGTAGATTGAGGATAAACCCAGGAGTGTAGAACATTAGACTTTAAAACTTCAGTAGATAATGTTTGCTTTAAGCTACCATGATCACCAGAACCCAATTGAGGGATGGCACATGGCACACCAAGGTATGTACTGCACATAATTGACCTATGAATCCTGCAAATTGAAAAACTTGGTGTCAGCCAACTGTGACAAGTTTACTGTGAAATCATAAACGTTTGTCGACATAGCATATCGGATCCCAAAGATAAGTCCTTAAGGAAAG
Organism: Erythroxylum gracilipes; assembly: GCA_026413385.1. NCBI lineage: Eukaryota > Viridiplantae > Streptophyta > Magnoliopsida > Malpighiales > Erythroxylaceae > Erythroxylum > Erythroxylum gracilipes. The sequence continues at coordinate 32,492,828 of JANZLC010000005.1, forward strand.
GTAGAGGATCTAGAAGAAAAAAGAGATCATAGATCTGAAGTTCAGGAACTAGCAGAGCTCTTCAAAAGTTGGCAACAAACGCATCAATTACGTAAAAGCCATTAAGTCCAAATTCAGCACAGGACATATATGAGCTACATGAAACCCTACAAATAAAATAAAAGAAGGAATAAATATCCAATAATAGGAGAAAGAAATAATAGAATGGATAACATCCGTGGTCAAGATTCAGCAAAGGGAAAATCTGCAATTCTTAAAATCCGATGAACATTGCAATACTACAACTGAAAATATTCACCAGATCTTTACTATTTAGGTGTACCTGGGATTCAAATAATGCAGAAGAGAAGGAAAAAGAAACAAGAAAACACATAGCAAGGTACAAACACACATCTGTGGTTAACCAGAAATCCCCATAATAAAACCATTTATTTATCTCCACAAGATCAGAGTAAAAGTTGAATAGCCCAGGTGTATAGCTGCTATAAAGCAAAACTGCTGTTTGTCGTTACATAAGCTGTTCATTTAACATTATCATTCAAAGATTTCTCAAGTTAGAAAGAGAAGTCCTGAAAATATTCAACAACAGATTTAGAGATGACATTGAGCCAGAATCTAACTTAGCCCAAATTCAACAGGCCGCTGCCGCTGGGGCCCAGGCATTACAGCCCAGCTTGAATCCCCAATGTTTAAGTACAAATGATAACATTTTAAGCAAAACGTCATTTTCAAAATGAAACTAAATTAATTTCAAAAATAGAAGGTTACCCCAGCCAAGTGGGCCCAAGCCCAGCCCAGCCCAGCCTAATGCCATCTCTAGACAGATTGACTTAAATAATTGCATGTTCTTTTACTTTATGAATGAATATCAAGTGTGTGTTATATAATACACTAATACATATCAAAATGGCCAATGACCAGTAGCTTAATGGCATAACACCTTCCTCCCTTGCATCCACTGGTAAGTTACGAGCCTCAAAAGAAAAACAAAAGAATCAAATTGGATATTTAGACAACTATGCATACAAGCAGGAAGAATTTAAAAAAAAATAGAATGAAGAAATTTTCCTTGTTTTCTAGAAAACCACTTATCAAAATATCAACCAAAAAAAAAAACATGTAAGTGCCTCAAGAGTTAATTGGACTAAGCACAGACAACAGGGTAGAATAAAGGGATATAGGGTATAGTAGCATACTTACCAACTAACTGAACAAGAGGATAGCACTCTCATTTTGGTTTTCAAAGTAAGATCAAGAGGAGTCTTGAGGTCGAGTATACAGAACTCAGAGCAGATATTCCCTGAAGTTGAAGTATTATTGGCATGTTTTTCAAGAGAATCCACAGTCACTACAGAACTTAGAGCAGGTGCACCAGCAACAAGTCCTTTTAATGCTTTATTCTGAAAGGATATTTGCTCTTAAGCATGGATTTTTACTTAAATTAAGGAGAAAAAACTCTTCAAAAACCATACCATGTCAACAACTGAAGAGCCAGAGAATTTTTCTACTCCTGATGAAATCTCAGTAACACTGCGAAATATACTTTGACTACACCTCTCAAGTGTTTGGTGTGCTTGCATCATACCATCTATGGAAACTTCAGTAGAGGAGACAGAATCCTTCTCACTGTTGGGAGACATATGAAAAAATTGTGAGAAAATTTGAATTGATGCTTGCTTTAGATTAGGTACAAAGAACAATCTGTTACATCTACCATGAAAGTTGTCTCTTGGCAGCCAAATTTGAAAGCATGGAGAAACTCTTTTGGTTGTTAGGTTGTTCAATGGATGTATTTCCCTGCTTTTAATAGAAAACAAATGTTATACAATGAAAAGAGTAAATCAATCTACAACAACATCCACATTCAAAAACTTAGATCTTTACACCAGTCATGGCTATTACCTTTGAATTTTCTTTTCCAAAGAGCATCCTTAGCCTGGATTTTCTGGCAGGAAACACTTCATCCACCCTAGTGTCATTGTATCTAGGATTCTTTGGTAAATCTGGTTTCTTGAGCCCATGATCTACTTCAGTGGAATTACTGAGAAGCAAGAAGACACTGGTAAGCAAGCCCAGCCAATAAGATACAAGCGTTAAAGAGAAAAAGAAGAAGAAGAGTAGGAACTTACGTCATTGAAACAGGTGATGGAGCTAGAGATTCATCTACAAGCTCTATAGGATTTTTCCTCTTCAACTGTTCTCCCTGCAAGCCATCAGAAAGGTTCAAAAGGCAACAGTTATTCCAGTAACAAACAACTAAGAAATTGAAAATTAGTCCAAGGCAGATGCAGTGATTGTCCTCCTCAAGCATTAAGCTAAATTAAATGATTCCACTTCTTATGAAGCACAAATTCTACAGTCAAATGTAGTCTTTTGCATTTGGAAATCTAACTAGGGGGTAAAAGAAAGTGTTATTATGATAGTATGAGATTAGGTATAATCTATGTTCAAACCCCTTGATTGGCAAACAAAGTGGTTTATTTCCTTTAAAAAAAAGAAAAACTAAATATCCAACAAAAGAAAGGGAAAACAGAATTATATGAATGCTTAGCATATATAACAAAAGATGAGAATACAATCTACACTTGACAATTCATTCTAGTATGAATAAAGGACCCTGTATGACAGGTGTCAAGCATGAAATTGCAAAAATATATTGTCAACATCATTCCAATGAAACAGTTACCGATCACTCTCAGTTATTATGCTGCCAGGCTAAACAAACTTTATAAATGATCAGAGTGGCCAAAAAGTAAACACCAGTAACGTTCAAGACAAGGTAATGAAACCAAAACTTACTCTAAGTTCAGATGGGGTCTTTCTTTTCACCATCGGGCCAACTTTCAGAGCACCAACACCAAGTTGAAGGGAAGTGGATCCTAATGAACTAGATGCAGCAACTTTTGCCATAAAGTGATCTCGTGTGCTTACTTCCACAGCAGTTTCGCCTCTCAGCTCACGACCTAAATTTGCTTCAATTATTGCAGAATCAGAAGCATTAAGGGACAAAAACAACTGGATTCTAATCGGTTAACTGCTCATTTCTGTATTTGATTTAAAATTCACAAGTGCACCTTAGGTCAAAAAAAGAATCAGATACACCAATTACTCATTGCAAATAGGTTTCCCCTTAATGGAAATGCGTCTCCATATTATAAATTACCGAGGATCATGCAGTTGTGTCATAAAATAACCGCAATCCAGCTAACACCCAATCACTTTACATGTCTGAGATGTTGAACTATGACCAGTAAAAACACTTATTGTACGTCAAATTTTTAGATGCAAGTAACCTAAAATAGGAAATATCAACATGTCTGAAATTATCAAACATTTCATTTCGTTGAATCACTAAGAAAAAGTCGGATAGCACAAGTCAGGTAACTGCGATGAATAACTTAAAGACAACATATTCAATGATGCAGTAGTGACTACAAGAAACCTATGGCAAGTCCTACCTCGACATTTCGATAATCAAATCAAGTGTAACACGTAGCAACGAAATAGTGAGTCAGATTTAAGTTTAGATTTAGATTTACAATCCAAAAATCAGATGCTAGAACCTCAAACGAATCAGTTAAATAGACGGTACCTATAGGATGAGAACGAAAAGCATATCGAGAGAGAGAAAGAGAGAGCGCGCCCTATGTAGTCGGACAGTAACTGAGCCCACTGTAACCCTAATTTTTAGGGCTCCAAACGATTTTGCCCTAGATTACAAGTTGAGGGCAAAATGAACCACAGAGAAAGCGAGAGATAGAGTGGAGCGGGCGGGGAAACGAAGAGTTGCGAGTGAGTGTGAAAATTGATTTTTAAGTTTTGGCTTTCATCCATTTCCCTCCAGTACGTTGACAGTGTTTGGATGCAGATTTAACGGTCAAAACATTAAAACAAAGGGGGCCGTTAAGTAGGAGGTGTACACCTGCTTTTAAATGTTAAGACACATTTCCGGAGCGTCGTTTTGCCCAACTTGCACAGTTTTCAGTTCAACCTTCTTTTATTTTCAAGAGCTTTTTCTTTAGCGTCGCCGCCTGTTTTTGTCGCTGTCGTCAACAGTTGCTATCGCCTCTCAACTTCGCTTATTCGTCGTTGTTATCCCCTTAGTGTATGAGTGCCCCTCTTATAGAAAGACTTATACAAAGACTACTCGTCGTGTTAATATAGTATGCGAGTTAAAATATACCAACTTATAATTTTAAAGAATTTACTTGGCGTGCTTTGCGTAATGTCTTACCCACTAAGGAACGTTTGCTTAGTCGAAGCATTCCACTCAACGCAAGCTGTCAGTGTGGTTCTGGCCTCGAAGACGTCAGTCATGCTCTGCTTCATTGTGACGTTGCTCGATCCGTGTGGGATCTTTGGGGTAAGGGCAGTGATTTGCTTGCCTTGCCCTTTGATGAGTGCTTCACTCAACTTGTGGTCGTTTGTGATAGAACTACTGTTGAAGAATTTTGTGTGATTGCTTGGAAACTTTGGTGGATGCGTAATCAGCTGCTCTGGAGCAACACGTCTTACACTGTGGATTTTATCCTTTCACAAGCTATTGCTTTTTTGCAGGAATGGCAAGACGTTAATCTGCTCCCTCCTACCTTTCCGTTGGTTGCTGCTATTGATGACGCTGTTCACCCCACAGTGACTTCTTGGCGCTGCTTTGTTGATGCAACCATTTTTACCGAGCACCGTCGAATCGGTTGTGCCTCTGTTCTTTGTGATCTGCATGGTCATTTTGTCCAAGCTTTCTCTTCCGTTCGTGATGGTGTTCTCCTTGCGAGTCAGGCCGAGGCTGTTACATTACGCAATGCTTTACAATGGCTTGTCCACAGTCATCTCGGCCCTGGTATGATTTTCATCAACGCTCAATCCCTATTTCTTGCTCTTCGCAGAACTGATTCGGAGGACCTTTCTGAAGTTGGTTTACTTGTTGATGACTGTAAGTCTTTGTTAGCTTCTCTTCCCGACATTCGCGTTTCTTGGATTCTTAGAAATCTTAATATCACCTCGCACTGTTTAGCACGGGCTTCTTTATCTTTCGGTTCCTTTACGACTTGGAACATCATTCCAGATTGTATTCGGTTTCTATTTGCTTAATTGAATTCGTATTCTTCCTTAAAAAAAAGAACATAATTTGATGTTGGAAAAGTTAGTTAAATGTGTGATAAGTTTTGATTGATAATTGATATTATACTTTAAGGAAAAGAATGTTACATAATAATGCATCTAAGTTTGAAATAAAGGAGTGTTAATGGAATGAAGATATTCATATGAATGCAAATGTATTTGAAAGGATATTAATAATGCATTAAGAATGAATGAATGAGAATTGTGAATTATGTGAATTATTTGTAATGCTAGAAAAGAGTTAGTAAATGTATGATTAATGAATGGAGCATGATCAAATCTACTGAAGGTATTAATCTAAAAGCAAACAAGACATATATAAGTGACAACATGTGAATGATTATGAATTATGATTAAGGAAACATACCCGAGATAGTCATTAGGCATGCACTGAACATGACATATGAATATATGTGCACAAATGAATAAGTATTTGATTGATCGATTTTGTAATTTGAATTATGTATGAATTGTATGATTTTAGATGCTCAAGTTGGATGCCATTCAGACATTGTCAAATAATCTAGGCAATAGCATAAGCGAATTATGAGTCAACCTAGACGATGTTACTATGATTGACTTTGTTTCTATTTAATTCCCATTTATTAAATTGATAATGATTTGATTATGATGATTCCATACATTAATAGTCTGAGGAGTTTGATATTTGGGAATGTATTTAAAGTGTCTGCTTGCATTTGAGTTATGACTAATTTATGAATACTCAATGAAAGTTGAATGCCGGACTGATGTCTGATGAATATGACGTTTTGTCTGTGCATCATAAGTAAATTTTTTGATGGCATATTTTGTTATTTGATGCATTTCATAAAATGCCTATTCAGATAAAGGCATTGTGATTAGAGTAGCCAGTCCGAAAGAACTTTAAGCTCAGAATTCTACACGTAGAGCTTTGCTCCGGATTTCTTTATCTGACTAAGCCTAATGGGTCAGTATTTGTATCTGTATCTGAAAGGTGCTTGATCATAACAAATAATAACGAATCTAGAGTCTCATATGCATATGCATATGCATCTGCATCTGCATCTGCATCTGCATTTGTATATTTATGATTATGAAATATATGATTATGAAAACTTTTCTAAAATTGTGATGATAAAGTGATATGCGATGATAATGTGATTGATAGAGTTATACATGTTCCGAAAGAATGTATGTGAGATGTGTGGCATTCATTATGTCTTATTGAGATGGAAAATGTTTGTGAAATTGGTTGGTTGTGTGATATTTGTGTGACTTGAGTGAGATCATCAATGATGGTTTACTCATTGAGTTCGCAAAACTCATCAAAAATTGCAACGTGACTTTTTAAGTACGAGTCAAGAGACCTAGTTCCTAAGATTTTCTAGAGGGACATTTTGGATTAAGATATGGCTTAAAGGTTTGTCGAGGAGTTATAGATTGTATTTTTATAGTTTCTTTGACATATAGAACTTTTGTATAAAGGATTGTAAACTCTCTCATGTTTGGTAATGTAAATATTTGTTTTATTGACTACAATGTAAACTTTTGGTGAAGGAATGAAATGAAGTGTTGAGGTTTCAAGTATTGTGTATTCTTTATGATGACATTTAAGTGATTATGTTTGCTCTAACATACCATTGTCATAGGATATGTTCTTGAATGTCCTTAAGATGTTTGGGTATATATTCCATGGTAGTGGGATGTTACAACGATCGTGGCACAACAGGCCACGATCGTGACAGAAGCACCAGAGTTGGCTTAAGATTGTGGCCCACATTCTATGATTGTGACAGAAGCCTAGGACATGGCCTATGATCGTGGTTTGTATGCCACGATTGTGATAGAAGGCTCAGATGTGGCCTATGATCATGGCCTACATTAGGTAGACGCACATACTCTCAAAAACGTTAAGTTTTGAGGAATTTTTTTTATACCTTTTAGACCCCAGAAAAATCCTAAGGATGCTCAAAACACAAAGGATATTAAAGAACAAGAAAAAGAGGCAGAAAATGCTTTTGACATTAGCCACCTTGAAGAAACCCTAGAGAGAATTCATCGAGAGATTAAGAAAGAGAAGAAGGAAGAGAGAAGTGGAGAAGAAGCTGACTCGACATACTTTCCAGATAAGGAGTTTCCTGACGTCGCTGCCTCCCATCATCTATTCAGATTGTATTTCCTATTTATTTTCCATTTTTATTATTGTATATAATTAAGAATAATAGTTTGACGATAGGATTTTGAATGTTGAGATGTTCTAAACTCACCTTCAGAGGTTTGTCTTTGAATTAATAAAATTTGAACATTTATGTGTTATTGGATTTATTGTGGTTTAATTTTGGACGTGCATAATTTGATACTAAACTGAGAGGGTTAATCGAATGAAAAATAATTAAATTGAGCTGACTAGAGTTTGGTGATTTAGTAGAACAAGAATTAAATCAAATAGGTAAATTGTGCGAAGAGGATCTTGCATAAGTTTTCGATAGTTTATTAGACAACTTCAGAGAAAATTAGGGTTTTGGATAGGTTATTAATCGAGAGATTGCAATTTCCATAATCTGGTTAGGGTTTATGATTTAGAGCTAATGGTTATAACTTGAGAGATAGTAATTAACCCTAGAACCATCTAGAACCAATAATCTAGCAATTCATAATCGATTAGGTTAGCATTAAGGATAGGTAAAATTTCCTTTCTTTCAATTGGTAATTCCCTTAGGTTGATTATTGGTGTGTGTTGCAATTGCTAAATTATTAATATTTTCGTGATTGATTTCTAATTTGATTTGATTGACTAAATTGAATTCTTGTTTTAGTTTCATTACATTTTGAATTTCTGCGATTTATTTTGAACTTAGATTTTAGGATTAGATTATCCCTATTTGTGGGATCAATACCTTAGGTACTATACGAATGAACTGTGCGCTTGTCGATTATCGAGGGTATTTATTATACTTTACACACATTAAACATCTTGATCAAGTTTTTGACACCGTTATCTGGGAGGCGATAAGTTTAATTATTTAATTTAAGGCATTATAGTTAGTTTTTGTTTTATGTTCATTCTTTCTTTCTATTTCTGAATTCGTTCTCTTATATGAACATAAGAGCCACGAGAAGTTCAAGTCGTGCAACTAAAACCTTAGCGATAGATATCACTCAATTAGAACGAACCATTAGGAAAGATCTTCGTGAAGAAGAAGAGGCAATCATGAAAGCAGTAATGGCCAAGGAATTTCAGCAAGATTTGGATCATAAAGTAAACCAAGGATGTCAACAACGAACACTTATGGACTTCATGAGACCAAGGTTAAATGCGGCTAACCAAGGAGTAGCTAGGCCACCTATAAAAGTAGCATCTTTTAAAATTAAACTAGCCCTCCTAAATATGCTTCAATAGAACGTGCAATTTTATGGACTAACAAATGAAGATCCTAACGTACACATAGTGAACTTCCTTGAAATATGTGATACCTTTCCGTACCATTAGAAGTCAGAAGATGCGGTAAGAATTAGGCTCTTTCTTTTTACCCTTAGAGATAGAGCATAGGCTTGGTATCATATCTCTCAACCCAGCCAATGTCACCATTTGGGATCAACTAGTTCGTGCCTTTTTAGACAAGTATTTTCCCTTTACTAAGACCATGAAAATTATCAAGGAGATTACTAACTTCCAACAAAGTGATGGGGAGTTGATCTATAAAGCGTACGAAAGATACAAGGATTTGTAACGGAAATGCCCACACCATAACCTACCCAAGGAATTCTTGTTGGAAACATTTTATAATGGAGTAACCCCATATACAAGAGACACAATTGATGTAGCTTCAAGAGGATCATTGATAAGAAAGACGATGGATGAACCAAAAGAGTTGATGGAGGAGATGACAAGTAATAGCTGCCTATAGACAAACTAGTGGAAGAAAAACCACTTCTTTTTGAGAATAAAAAGGAATTGTGGCTGTCGATCAAATGATGGAGATGTAAGATAAAATTGAAAACTTAACTCGACAGCTCAACAACATGAAGGCTTTGTCCTCAGCTTCAATAAAAGCCATACAACTTAAGTGTGAACTATGTGGACAGATGGACCATGATACGGTGGACTATTTTTTGATAAAGGAAAGCAATCCAGAGCAAGTGAATTATATGGGAGCTCAATATGGACGAGGAGGGGGAAACAATCCTTATCCAACACATCCAACCTCGGGTGGAAGAATCACCCTAACTTTTCGTGGACAAACAATGTTGGAGGATTGATTGAGCCAAGTTTACTCTATAAATTGGCCTCACTTTCACAGCTATTTATGCACTTGTTGACTCCTAAATGATGA
>JANZLC010000005.1:32505401-32517214 GCA_026413385.1 Erythroxylum gracilipes
TTATTATTATTATTATTATTATTATTATTATTATTATTATTATTATTATTATTATTATTATTATTATTATTATTCATGAAATTTGTTTTTTGTCTTTCCACAAGTTAAATGACGTTTTCCCTTTAAAACCAATAAAAAAACCTTTTTATATATTTATTTATTAAATTTATTTTTGTCTTTCCACAAGTTAAAAGTAGTTTTCTAAATCCAGGATATTGATTACAACAACAAAAAGATTTATCAATCTTATAAATGTCATGGATCGTAACTAATCTAATTAAATTATGGTTTAAATAGTTAAAAGCTAAAGGTCGATAGTTTATTTGATAGATAATAATTAAAGGTGCCAAAAGTTCACATGAAGGTATTTTCATCATTGAAAATCCATGTTTATAAATATACCCTATATTGTATAAATTTTACTAATTAATCAAGATTTTGTGTAAATGGATGTCAAAAGTCATCCTCACCATCATTTACATTCAGTTGAAATCCTGTTGATGCGTGGAGTTTGGGAAGACTCGATAATACGCAACCTTACATCTATCTAGTAGAGAGATTGTTTCTAATAGACCCACATGCAATAAATCATGAAGATACTACAAAGTTAAAAATAGGTGTGTATATGTGCCAAACAAAAATAATAAAATAAAATAACAAAGTAAATAAGTCAAATAAACATTAAAAAATGTAATAAAATAACTAAATACATAAATACAAATAAATAATAAAGAGAAATAATAGTAACATTAATAATAAAAATATGTAAGGTAATACAAAAATAATGTATATACAGAACATTTCAAATATTAACAATAAATAGTAAGATAAGAATACATACCATACAAGAGTAAACTCTAACCAGGTCAAAAGGAAACAAAACCTGTATATGATTAACTTCGACCATACATACCAGAAAAGACCCTTACAACAGTAAAATCCAACTAGGCCAAAAGGAAACAAGACCTATATATGAGTAACTCCGGCCATGCCTATCACATTAATTATGCTAAATAGAAAAACTAAGCTAAATTAGCTAGGAGGTAAATATTACGCAATAAATGCACAGTACATGGATTCATATAACCTGCAAGATTGTGAATGCTCTTTTTAAGAGATATTCTTTACCTATATTCTAGTATGCCAACGTTTCTTATTGCTGGCCAAATCCTCGGTAAGATCCAATTATGTCATATCATTCTCGATCACTTTCCTCCAGTTCTTTTTTTCATTTCTTTTTTTCTCTTATAGTCTCTAAGTATTATTTTCTCGTATCATCTCACTTGAGCGTCAAGGTGTCTCCTTTTAATATGTCTGAATTACCTAAGTCTTGTCTCTCGTAATTTGTCATTAATACCTGCCACTTTAATCTGTCTCTAACCATAAGATTCCTAACCTTATCTCTTCTAATAAGGTTACACATCTATCGAAATATCCTCATCTCTGTCACCAAAAGCTTATTATTATGTATTTATTTGATGAGTCAACACTCCGTCTCATATAACATGATTGACCTAATTGTCAAGTGATAGAATTTACCTTTAAGCTTGAGTGGTATCTTCTTGTCATATAAGACTCTTGATGCACTTCTTTATTTGAGTCACCTTAATTTGATACGATGGACTATATCTTTATCGATCTCTCTATTGCTTTAGATGATACTAAATACTTAAATCACTCTTTTCATGGTATAACTTTGAATCCATTTTTTAAATCTACATCAGTAGCCTCCTGATAACCCTAAAAGTTGCATTCTAAGTACTTAATCTTAGTTCTACTCATTTTAAAACCTTTTGACTCTAACGTTTCTCTCCAACATTCTAGCTTAATATTGACCCTCTCTCTTTTCTCATCCATTAAAACAATATTGTCAGCAAACACATACACCAAGGCACATCTCCTTGAATATTCTTAATAAGCTCATCCATCACTACTGTGAATATAAAAGGGCTTAATGCGAAGCCTTAGTGTAACCCAATGCCAATAGAAAAATTCTCAGCGTCTCCTCTTATTATCCTTACTCTGGTCATTGCCCCTTCATACATATCTCTATTCACTCGTATATAGGACATAAGAACTCCCTTAACCTCTAAACACCTCCATATGATTTCCCTTGGAACTCTGTCATATGCCTTCTCTAAATCAATAAAAACCATGTGCAAATTCCTCTATCTTTTCTTGTAATATTCCATTAATCTTTTAAGGAGATGTAACGTTTATGTCGTGGGCCTTCTTGGCATAAAGCTAAATTAGTTTTCTAATATAGAAGTCACCTTTCTAACTATCTTCTCAATTACCTTCTCCCACAGCTTCATGGTTTGCCTAACTAGTTTGATGCCTCTATAGTTGTTACAATTTTGGATGTCCACTTTATCCTTCCATAAAGGAATTAACATACCCAATCTTTATTCATCTGAAATTTTGGCAAATTCAAGGATCATATGAAAAAGCTTGACTAGCCAATTAAGACCTTCGGCGTCTAGGCTTTTTCATACCTCTATGTTTATCTCATCCAGTCCTACTGCCCTTCTACTCATTATCTCCCTTAAAGTTTTTTTTAATTTCTTCCATTGTGATCTGTTTACACGGAGACAAGTTACGAAATCTCTAAGACTTGCTGAGGTCACCTAAAGAGATATTGTCAGCTATGCCTTCATTAAAAAGGCCAAAGAAGTACCTCTGTCATTTACTCTTGATGTCATTTTCCTCTATGAGCACCTGCTCTACTTCATCTCTTATACATCAAACTTGGTCTAAGTCTCTTGTTTTTCGTTTCCTAACTCTTGCCAACTTAAAAATATCCCTTTCTCTCTTTTTTTGTACCCAATCTCCTATATAAAATCTCGTAAGCTTCGTCTTTAGCCAGTAAAATGGTCTTCTTTGCCTCTTTCTTGTCAGTTTGTACCTTTCTCTATTAGCTTCTCTCTCTGACTTTTTGGTACTTTCCAATAGAGCTTTATATGCTCCCTTTTTAGCCTTCACCTTTTCTTGTACATCTTCAAACCACCCCCAAGATTCCATCTTATCACCACACGACCCTTTAGAAACTCCCAAGATCTCTTTGGCAGTATTCCTTACCAAAGTTGCCACTCCCTCCCACATCTGATTAGCATCCGCTTCCAATGTCCTTTTGGCTCCATTTCTTATTCTATTCTTAAATTGTTCCACCATGTCCCCTTTCAGATTCCACCATCTAACTTTAATACACGTCTTAGTATTTCACTTCTTCCTTTATCCCTTAACTTTAAGATCCAAAACTAACATTCTATGCTGAGTTGTTAAGCATGCTTTTGGAATCACTTTACAATAATAAAGAAAGGAAAACTGGTAATGACACTAGAAAATAAATAAAGTAGAGATTGTTATATTCTAGTCGAAGATGTAGTCCTTAATGAGCAACTCCCTAGCTTTATTGTCGAAGTAAGAGAAGAGTCCACCAACCAGGGTAGGATCTAGAAATTTATAAACATGTGGATAAAGAGAACAATACCCAAATAAAAAGCTGATGCAATTAAGGTACAGGAAGAACGTCAAAGACAATTGTTGATCTAAATTATCAATACAATAATCAAAACCCAAAAAGAAAAAAAAAAAGAAAAAACACGCAATTCACATTGGGATGTGAGGACTGAGGAGGAAGAAGAAGGGCCAGGATAAGTATAACCTGATGGAACAAATGAGCCTATGGAAGTCAGAAACTATAAGTATATGCAAAATTTTCTTAAATACAAAAAAAGAAACGGAAAAAGATTGGAGCTTTTTTCCTGTAACAAAGCTTGAAACTTGAAACAGAGAGAAGTAACTAACAAAAGCATAATCAACAAAACAATTGAATAAGCAGCGTTTGGAGATTCGAGAGAAATGAAAGAGAATCTCGGTCAGATGGTGAAATAACTCACTAGAATTGTAGGAAGTTGTTGTAGGAGGAGAAGTCTGACGACGACGACGATGGAGGCGTATAGAATGTGACAACCTAACAAATATAGAAGGTGCAATGGTAAAAATATACCAGTATTTAGAATAAAAAGCATAGACAACTCCCATACAAGAATTTTATATAAGACCCACAAATAAGAATCACAACGCGTAGTAATCTCACCGTAGAGTGTGTGCATATGAGTTACCTCAAAATCAAAACGAAGTTAGGATCTGCGTGTTAAAGAGAAAAAAGAAGAGAGAGAAAATGAGAGACCTCTAGGTCTTAGTATCAAAAGTATGTTTGATAAAAAAATTTAAGGTGCCAAATCGTCCTTTCAAATAAAATTTAAAAGACTATTATTGACTTTGACAGTGTTTGGCAATCAGCAGATTGCATTAACTATTAGCTGATTCTATTAACGGTTAGTTGATAGCGGATTATATCAGCTGATTTGAACAGTAGATAATATCAACTATTTATTAGAGATGTTTGGTAAAATTAATTATTTAGTATTAACTATTTATGTATAAAATGATTTTAAAAAACATATTATAAACTATTTTGTAGAATATTAAAGAAGGTTCATTTTTCTTAATTAATAAATGTAAAAAATATATCAAAAGTAGTATTATCTAGTGTTTTTGTAATTCTAAAATTTCATGTATCTTTAATTTTTTTGGTAGATCAAATTTAAATTAGCATAATATAGAAAAAATAGGAGTCAATTTTGAAATTAACTATGACTAAAGTTTTTAAAATTAAAGAGAGAGATGTAACTAAAATTTCAGTAAAAATTTGAGGATTAATTTAAATAAACTATCTTCTTTAGAGAAAGAAATTATAATGAAAACTAGGAAGAGTACAAAAAAGTTATAGGTGAACAACTATATTATTCATAGAACCGAGAATAAAGGTGAACAATTATGTTGTTGTATTCCATAAACTTAAAAGCCCTTATTTGAAACTTAAGTTTCCGGCAATCGTCATTAATGTATGTTTTGTGTTAGCTACTTACCAAACACATTTATTAGCTGTCGAAACTTTCAATAGGCCATTTTGTCCTTTCATTTTTTTAATACATTGGAGAAAAACAAAAACCCAAAATACAAATCAAGACTAGCGCAAAGTTCTACGGTACAACGTCCCCTGTTGGTCTCGGTGGAGGAGCTCCAGGATCGTCAGCGGCGGGTCCTGGAGAATATGAAGTCCTGGACTGGCAAGAGTGGCAATGGCGGCCAGTCTATCGGCATACTGGTTCCCTTTACGATGGACATGTCAAAATTCCACCTCCCAATCGCGCTGGAGAAGTCTGCGAGTATCAGTCAACAAAGAAGTGTCATTAGAAAAAAATGGATGAGAAGAGGATAATATGTTAATAACCTCGAGGGAATCCACTTTGGCGATGACTAGACGGTAACCCAAGGTCCACGCTAGGTCGAGTCCCGAGTAGACCCCCCAAAGTTCGGCCTGGAGGGGCGAGCTGTGGCCAATGTGTTGGATAAATCCACCGAACCACTGGCCTTGCTAATTGCAAATAAGACCCACGACAGCAACGTGGGTGTGGCCTGGCTTGACTGCTCCATCCGTGTTGACCTTGACCCAGGACTCCGGGGGTTTGGTCCACCCCACTAAGCAGCCCAAGGGGAGACCCTGTGGGGGGAACACACAGTTTTCTGCGATGCATGCCTGTTCTATCCATTCCACATAGGCGAGCACGGTTCTAGGCCTCGCTGCTGGCCAAACGAAGTTAGGCCCAAAAACACTCTTGTTGCGCCAAGTCCATAAGGACCAACAGGCGACCCCAAAAACCAAAGGCCAATCGAGCTGATGCACTTGAAAGGGCTTTGTTAAATTAGAGTGCATCCACAGGCTCGCTTCCTGTAGAAAAAAAGCAGGGTCATCCTCTATCAAGGAAAATTTGTCCCAAAAAGCCTTAACGCGATGGCAATCCCTAATGGCATGAAGAGGAGTTTCCTCGTGGCCACATAAGTGACAACTGCCGTCTGTGGTAAGGTGGCGGGCCACTCTGTGTTGATTTGTCAGAAGCTTGCCTGTGGCCAGTAGCCAAAGGAATGCCTGTATCCTTTGGGGCCCTGCCCATTTCCAGATTATCGCCCACAGACGATTGGGCTCGTCCGTGGGGCTCTTTTCGATGTGTGCGTAAGCGGATGCTATAGTGAACTGGCTATGAACAGTTTGGCCCCACTGGAAGGTATCTTCCGCCGTGGCATCAATAGGAGGGGGAGCTCCGCGATCTCGAGGCAAACTGAGGTGGGGAGATACTCCATGTGCGATCGACATTCTGATAATCCGCAATAGAGGCAGATAGGGCACCTTCAGGGACAGAGGAGATGGTCACGTGAAGCAGGGGTCCCTAGTCCTTTACCCAGTTGTCCAACCAGAAGTAGATTTTCTGGCCATTTCCTGGTTGCCATGTCATACCTTAGCGAACAACTGGCCAAGTCGCAGAGATGCCCCGCCAGGTGCTGGAAACCCCCACCCTAGCGATTGTCAGAGGGATATGCTGCAGGTCGAGCCGGTATTTAGCCCGAAGGAGCCAGACCCATAGGGCGTCTGGCTGTGTGAGTAAAGCCCAACCCAGTTTAGCCAACATAGCATCGTTAGAAGACCGAACTTTTTTAAGTCCCAGGCCCCCTGCTTTTTTGGCCTGACAGACTATTTCCCATTTGGCAAGATGGATTTTCCGATGCTCCCCCGTGGAGCCCCAAATAAAATCGCGCATGAGCCGCTCCAAATCATTGCAAAGCTGTCGCAGAAGTCAAACAGTTTGCATCGTGTAAATGGGTAGGACTGAGAGCACAAACTGAGTTAAAGTAACTCGACCTGCGAGCGACATAAACTTGGCCGGCCATCCTGCAAGTTTCGCGCGGGCATTATCCAGGATGTGTTGATACGTTTGTCTAAAAGACCTTTCGTGTAGCAAAGGAATGCCGAGGTATTTCCCCAAGTTGTTAGTACGGTTGATGTGCAGAGTCTGACTAATCTGACCCCCAAGAGCGGAGGAGACATTCCGCGAGAAAAAAATCCTAGTTTTATCAATATTCACTTTCTGACCAGACGCGGTGCAGAACTCATCCAGTGTTTGGGCGATGACTGGGATTTGCGCTGTGGTAGCTTTTGCAAACAGGACGAGGTAGCTTTCGCAAAAGATAAGGTGAGAGCTGATCACCTTGCCGAATACTGCGTGAGGGCCTGAAAGAATCAGTGAGTGTGCCTTGCCATTGAACTTGGAAAGTCACCGTAGTCACACACTTCATAACGAGCGAAAAGAGAGGTTCAGGGATCCCGATGTCCAGTAAAGTATGGTGAATAAAGTCCCAACGGAGCCAGTCATAAGCTTTTTCAAGGTCCACCTTTATTGCCAAATACCCGATCTTCCCCTTTTTCTTCCGCATCAAATGGATGACTTCCTGGACGATGATGATATTGTTCGTGGTTTGTCGACCAGGGATAAAGCTGCTTTGGGGGTCCTGCACGCGATGGGCCATATGGGGTTTCAGGCGATTAACAATGACTTTGGAAATGACCTTATAAAGCACATTGCATAGACTAATCGAACGGAATTGGGCAAGGGTCCTCGGGGAGGGAACTTTGGGGATCAGGACCAGGAGGGTTTGATTTAAGTCGGGTTCCCATCGGTCCTGTCGAAAAGCTGCCCTGACATACTCCAGCACTTTGGGGCCGACTTGGCCCTATTTTTCTAAAAGAAAAGGGCATTGAAACCATCAACACCCGGGGCTTTGTTCGGGTTCATGGCAAAAATTGCTGTCTGAATTTCAGAATCCTGGAGCGTCGAGAAAGAGCTTGCCCACTATCATCCGAAAGCGAGGGAAAAGCCCCTGATAGCGGAAAACTTGGCAGGGACCCCGCTGCCTGTGTGTACAGAGTGACGAAGAAGTCCCTTGCGAGCTGGCACAGTCGAGCGGGGTCAGAAATCGGGGTTCCCTAAGGATCTATGAGCTGAGCAATCTTGAGTTTTTTCCATTTGGAGAGAGTAAGAGTGTGGTAATATTTCGTGTTGCGATCACCCTTAGATAGCCAATCACAACGGGCTCTCTGATGCCAATAGATTTCTTCCTCACATAAAACTTGCATCAGCTTGCCACTTATGTATTCCTCCAAAACTAACAGGTGATCTATGGAGTCATTTGTCATGGCGTGCTAGAGCCTCTGATGTCTAGCTAACAGGCGTTTCTTCCGATGAAAATATTGCCAAATTCGGATTGATTCCAACGCTGAAGATGGAGGGAGAAAGATGCTAGCGATTTGCTCATCGTCTCGCCGAGGGGAAGCCAGTGTTGGGCAATTTCTGCGTCAAAGTTGGGATGAGTTAACCAGGCATTCTGGAATCTAAAGAGGGTGGGTCCACGGAAAGACGGAGCTGGGCTAGAAAGCTGAACGAGCAGGGGACGATGATCCGAACCAAGAAAGGGAAGGTGGTGGTTCTCCGAGTGGGGAAAAGCCTGTAGCCAAGTCGTCGATCCAAACACTCGGTCGAGCCTAGCTTGGACCATGCCGCGTCGGCATGTAAATTTGGAGCCGATGAAGCCCAGGTCGTGTAGGCTGCTCGCGTGCACCCAGTCTTGAAAGCGGTGGTTCACGAACCTCGTTCCCCGAGTACCCCCCGTTTGTCGGCGAGTTCTAATTTAGTGTTGAAATCCCCTCCGATAAGCCAGAGTCGACAGATGGAGTGGCCCACCCATTGTAAAAGTGGCCAGAGGTAATTTTGGGAGGAAGTTTGTGGACTGGCATAAACAATTGTAAACTCAAAGGAGCTATTGGTATGCTGGACCATGGTATGAATAAATTGGCGATGAGCGAAGACAATGGAAATATGAAATTCGTGCCTTCCGCCTTTATACACGGGAAAGATGGACTAAAATATCCAAAAGCAGATTTGCGGGCCTATACAGGGTACACACATTATATGGGGTACTAGTCTGGCGTAATTTAAAGAAGCTCAAACTTGGATAAACCACAATTTGGTTTTTATGCTTAACACGCACTTTGGCTTGGTCTTTAATTTTTGTTTTCGGGTCTCTTGATTTAGTAATTAATTATAATTTAAAGATTAAAGGTAAGTTTACCTTCAAATTTGTACAAACCTGATGGGAATTGACGTGAATCGCCTGTCCTAAACCTAAAACTATTTAGTTTGAATGGAGCTGTATTGCAGGAACTGAAAACGACCTATTCTTTTAGGCTGACTCCCTCGTATTTTGTATAGATATAGAGCAACAACCAAGTTCTAGAACAGTTTCAGAGGAGATCGACAATATGCGTCGGCTATAATCTTTAATTATCAATAACTAGGTACATGATTGACTTCCCGGTTGATCAAATTCAGTCCAGTCAGTGTAGATATTATCGAAGAAACTGGGAAGTGAACCCACTTGATCAGCACTGTTAAACCTTTGATGGCCTTCACCAAAATCAACCCTTTCGACACTACTATTACCATCGTCGTCGACATTTCTATGGACTGCCATTGAACAAGAAGGTAAAGTTTTAGTGTTAGAAACACCACTCATTTCTGATGATTGTTGCTTTCCTGTAAGACGTTGCACCAGACCCATGAATTCTTCTGGTCTCACATGAATAATATCCGGCGACTTCACATACACTATCACCGGAGGACGGCTCTGAACTGGAATTCTTGATTGTTTCTCCATGTTCTTCAAGGGTTCTTCGGCGCTGTCGATCACAAGCGGCGTAGGCCTCGGACCCTGCAACCCGCGTCTGGTGGAGGAGTTCATCATATAGTGGTATATACGTCGACGATGTATGTAAGTTATCTAAAGTTAACAAAACCGTACTAGATTGCATGAAGCAACAAAAGTATTTATATGTTGAGGGCATGCAATTGCCGCAGGTAAAGAGAGAGCATTTGGTTGTGGCGGTCAGCTTGGAAAAGGCCAAAGTACTTGGTCTGCCTTTTGAACGGGTCTTCCTGTATTGAGGCGCTTGTTTTCTTCTGGTTGAAGTTTGCCGACTAAAATTGATTGTAAAGGAGTTAGTAACAGTTTTTTAGGGAGCGAAATCGTTACTCGGTCAAGTCAAAAGCCAAGACCTTATTAATGTTAGGAAGTTCAGTTGACTGTCCTCTCCGTAAGTTCTGTACTTCTTACAATGCTAGATTATAACCAAAGCAAACTGATTAATAGAAGTTATACATGTGAATGGTCCCACGATAATGGTAATTTAGTAATTTGGCCATGGAACCGGATCAAGCATGGGCTTTAAAGGTAAGCTCGCAAAGAACTGGTCCAATTGGCTCCGTCATATAAAGCGTTTATAGCTATATAATTATTGTTCTCCGACATGGTTTGGTGAAGAAATTCAACGCGAAGTCGTACATTTGCATCATTAGAATTGTTCAATTCCAGGTAGAACTTGGCAGCTAACCCATCAAAAAAAAAATAGCAAACTTTTCCACAACGCCACCTTTATTTATATTAAAGGTTAATTATTACGTTGCATTCTCTTGTAATTTATTTATTTTTATTTCAGTCTCTTTTTTAAATTATTATTTACTTATTTATTTATTTATTTCAGTCTCTTTTTTAAATTATTATTTACTGTTATATTTTTATTTATATATCACTCGTAAATACTGACATTATAGTCTATTTAAAAAGTTATCAAAAATAGCGAAACAGTGACATATTAATTGTTTTTGGTGTTATATTATACTACACCTATTTTTGTTGTACCATATGATATAACACATGCAATACCGTCACTGCAACAAAGAAGGGTATTCACAACGAAACACCATAAGAAAATAAAGAATTGACAACGGAAAATTAACGAAGTTAAACAAGCTGTTGCAACTTACCAACGGTATTTGTTTTTCCGTCGAAACAAACCGTTGCAACTTACTGACGTTTTTTGTTTTTTCGTCGGAAAATTTGACATGAAAATATAATTTAGTAATGGAATAATTACCGTCAGCAAATAAGGTGAAAATTGATGGTAGAATTATAAAGTTATAAATTTTCCGACGGAATATTAGCGATGAAAAATTCTGTCGGTAAACTTCGAATATATACGTCGTTGTCTGGTAGCGGTTGAACGTATTAACTTAAATGAAACAACGTCGTTTGGTTTAACATCAAACGACTTCATTTCCTTAAACTTTAAACACACTTGAAAGGTAGTTTCCTTATAGGCAACTGTCGCTATATTTACCAATAGACACATAATAAGTGCATCGGTAAATTTACCTACGGCCGTTTTAACAACGCCTTTGTCCGTCGGTTGTTTCGAGCTAATTAATATTACTGACGGAATTCAAACGAATTTTGTCAGTACTTACCGTCGTTAAACAAAGTTTTTCTTGTAGTGAAATATAACGTTGTTGAAAGAAACAAAATTGTCGCAAAAAATATTTAGCGAAGAAAAAAATTGTCGAACAAATGGTCGAAAAATTCGGTAGCAAAAAATTATCTGCGACGTTTTAAAGAAATCGTCGCGCAAAATATTTTGCTACATTCATTTCTTCGTCGCTAATAAGAATATGCGACGAGAGGAGAAATAGTCGCATATCACTTATTGCCACGTTTAATTTTGGTAGGTAAAGGTAATTAGCTTCGTTAACTTAGGTGTAGATAATAATGTTTACTAACGATTTATTTTCATAGCAGAATATGTTAACTACGAAAATTAAAACGTAGTTAAATGTTATTAGAGATGTTCTAGAAAGCATAAATAAAAATATTTGGTAACGATTTTATATTTGTAGCTAAAAACTTTTAGTAACAAATATTTATTTTTAATTTACCTTTCTAATTACTAATTTGATATTTAATTGTAATTATTAACAACATTTTTAGTTCATGTTATTGTTTTTAACATGGTTTGAATTATAATT
>JANZLC010000005.1:32538859-32550937 GCA_026413385.1 Erythroxylum gracilipes
ACAATAGGTAGAGGTATTGGAGGAGGCTAGTGTGAGTTATATACTAGCTTTATGGAAATTTACAAAGGCCATAGCTTTGACTATGGATGTCAATTTCCAGTGCGAATCAATACAAAGTTGATATATTCTAGTATTCTACTTCAATTAGTGTAGGCCACAGAGGGTTACTATATTGCTATGATAGCTTATAAATTATAAACTTTCTCAAAAAGTGTGCCCAACCATATAGAGCACCATAAGGAATGGTAACTAGGCAGTTAACTTCTGTATTGTGTGGGCATTAATGATGAATATATAGACTTAGAACTGTATTCCAATAAAAACTTTGTCACCTCTCCCTTTAAAGAAAAGACCTTAATCACATCCCTTAAACTTTTTTTTTGGTGAAACGGATAAAGACAAAGAGGTCTAATGCCTCAAAAAAGTGACAGAGAGAACATCATTTAGTAAATACTGACGAAGCCCTGGCATTGGAGTCTCCCATAGATGCCAACGATGCGACAAAGAGGACCCATATTTTGCTAATAAATCAGCGCACTGATTCCCTTCCCTGAAGGTGTGAAGAAGAGAACAATCCCAATCTTTGTTCAGCGTGTATCTGACACCATCAATAATAGCCAAGTAAGGGTGTGATTAGGAATAGTTGGTTGTTACTAAACGAATAGCTTCGAGGGAGCCTGACTCCACAAGAACCCTCCGATAACCCTGATCCCATGCGAAAGAAATTCCATGAGAAATAGCTTGGAGTTTAGCTAGAAGATTAGTAGCAATACCAAGAGAACTTGAGAAGCCAACAATCCAATGACCAGCCTCATCATGCAACAATCCACCAAAACTAGCAGCATCGGGATTGCCAAGAGAGCTCCCATCAATATTAACTTTAACATAGTTCGGCCAAGGGACCTTCCAGGAGACCCACTTACTCTCCCTCTCTATCATTATAGCCTCCCCCATGCATGCTCGACACTCATCAACAAGCTTCAAATAGTTATGGTGCTGTCCAAAAACATACATTGTCTCACGCTGGAAAATCTCACGGTTTCTAGCACACTAGATGGTCTACGCACCAACAATGAATTTGATAGCGTGATTAAGAGAGCAAGGTACATCAAACACATGAGTGGTAATCCATGCATCAATATAAATAGTGAAGAAAAAAGCATTTAAGCTACCTAAAATAGCAATCCATACCCGTTTCGCCCATAAACAATCACGTAAGGCATGAACATTACTCTCCCAATCCTTACCACAACGTGGGCAAAAGGGAGAAGTGGCTAGTCCACGATTATAACATAACAGATTTGTTGGGAGGCATTGCCATCGAATCTGCCAGATGAAAAACCTTAGTTTTTGAGCAACTTTGAGTTTCCAAATATGCGACCAAAGTTTGCTAAGGGTTGGAGGATAAGGAAGACGAGTGATAAATTCAAAACTAGACTTCACCGAATAACAACTCGAACTATTTTCCCCCCAGATCAAGGAATTACCAGTTTTATTTGTTCGCGATAATGGAATAGCTAGAATAACATGTTGCAAGTCATCCTTTATCATTGTATAAATACAAGAAAGATCCCACTGCCCATGATCATCCAAAAGATCCTTTACTAATACCTGATTATCCCGAGGATCGATACTGAAGACTTGGTGACACAAAGGAAAATCACCTACCCATCTATCATGCCACAAGAATATAGACTCACCATTTCCCACTCTCGAAGAATACTCATCCCTTAGGAACGGATCAGCTCGTTGTATAGATTTCCAGCAAAGGGAAACAGCTGAAGAGATAGCGTGACTAAGAATATGAGAACACTACAAGTACTTACATCAAAGTATAGTGGCGCAAAATGTATCCTCCTCCTTCGTAAGAAACTATACCAGCTTACCCAACATTGCAACGTTATTATTCCGATCCATTCGTAAACCTAAACCACCTATAGCTTTAAGGCTACAAACTGAATCCCAATTCAACAGATGAATACCCTTCCCCTCACTGGATTTCCAAAGGAAATCACGACAACATTTATCAATAGTATTGCATACACTAGTAGGAAACCAATAAGTCTGCATAGTATACATTGGGATTGTTGATGGAGTGGATTGCACTAGTGTTAAACGCCCAGCTTTATGTAGGAATTTAGCCTTCCAACCTTGCAAACGGGTTTGAATCTTGTTAATGGCATCCTAAAACTCACTTATTTTATTTTATTTTTGCTAATAAGAGGAACGCCTAGGTACTTTCCCAAATTTATGGTAAAGTGAAATTTAAAAAAACGTCGCAAAGCCTCTTTGTGCCGATGTGAAACGTGATGGGAGAGAAAAATTTTAGACTTTTGCTCATTAATTTGCATTCCCGAGCAAGCACAAAACTGTTTTAAAGTATCCATCACAACCCTACAACCACTAGTTGATGCATGAGAGAAAAGCAGCACATCATCTGCAAATAAGAGATGAGAAACTGGAGGACCATTACCGGAAACCTGAATGGGCGGCTAGAGTTTGGAACAAACCCGGGTAGAGATAAGCATGGACAGTTTCTCCATACAAAGTACAAATACATAAGGTGAAAGTGGGTTTCCCTGGCGTAAGCCCCGCTTAGGTTCAAAAGAAGGAAGGCAAGAGCCATTCCACAAGATAGAGAGTCGTGAACTAGTAACACACGACATAATAAGAGAAGTAAGTCTCAAAGGGAAACCAAAATCCATTAAAGTCTGTTGTAAGAATCTCCAGTCCACTCTATTATAGGCTTTAGCTAGGCCAATCTTCATCGCCAAATAACCCTACTTTTCCTAGAATTCCAAATAAAATGAACTACCTCCTTAGCTAAGATAATATGCTCCAAAGCAGTTCTACCTGGAATAAAGGCTCCTTGCATAGGAAGAATAAGATTATCCAATAAAGGTCATAGTCGCTGGACAAGGACCTTTGTAAGGATTTTATAGCTGACATTACATAAGCTTATAGGGAGAAAATGAGCCATAGATATAGGTTGATTATTCTTTGGAATCAGAACCACCATAGTATCTGTTAGATTATCCGGGCAAACCCCAGTGAAAAAGGCATCCCGCACCATAGTAAAAACGCAATCTCCCATAAGGTGCCAATACTTTTTATAGAAAACTGGTTGAAAACCATCAAGACCAGAGGCTTTATAAGGCTTCATAGATTGAACAACAACAAATACCTCATCCTTAGTTATGGGTCTCAAAATAGCCAAAGCATCATTTTCAGAAATCAAAGGATGATTTGGAAGATGAGGGAAAGGCATAGGAGTATCATCAACAGTGTAAAACAGTTCTTTAAAAAAATCCATTGCCTCATATTGAAGAGTTGATGACTCAGTAATCCAGGATCCATTTGAGGACTGAAGTCACTCAATCCTATTCTTTTTTCTACGAGATATAGTCATGGCATGAAAGAAACGAGTGTTCCGATTACCATACTGCAACCATTGTATCTGAGATTTTTGATACCAAAAAATCTCCTCCTGTTGGATAATGTCATTATATTTAATAATAAGATCAAGTTCAAATGAAACGAGATTAGCACTTTGGTTATATGCTAAAACATGTTGAACTCCTTCGATCCTTGCTAGTATCCGCTACTTCCTTTGGAAAATATTCCCAAAAGTGTCCTTATTAAACTTTAAAGACTTTGCCTTTACATTAGTTAGGGCCTCATTAAGAGATGAATGTCCTTGATTCCAAGCATTTTCAAGAACAGTAAAAAAAATCCTTGTGAAATGTCCAAGCATCCTGAAAGTGAAAAGGTCTAGAACTCACCGAAAGAACAAAACCATGTAATTTTAGAAGAATCGAATTATAATCACAATGGGTGCGAGGTAAGTGGTGCACTAACATTTTTGGAAACAGGAATCTCCAAGCATCATTGCAGAAAGCTCTATCAAGACGGACAAAAGTGGAAAAAATACCACGACTCTGCTTACAATAGGTGAAAGGTGAGCCTTTGAAACCAAGGTCCATAAGATTATAGTCACCCTAATTCCTCTTAAAACAAGCAATCCTGCTCATAGAGAAACTCCTACCTCACTTCTCACTAGGGGATGCATAGTCATTGAAGTCCCCAATGAGCACCCATGGAAGGGTAATAAGATCACTAAGATGACCTATCTCACTCCATAGGCCAACATGACCTGAAGCCTGAGGACTAGCATACACTGCCGTTAGAAATCACACCTGACGTTGGTCATCACAGACAAGGAAATGAATAAATTGTTTATGTGTAACTAGAATCTCAAGTTGAATAATAGAAGAGTGCCATAAACACCATATTCCACCTGAAAAACTAAAAGCCTCTACTCTAGCAATATTCTCAAAACCAAGAGACTAAGAAACTCTATCTGCCCTCCCGCCGAAAATATGGGGCTCTAAAATAATTAACACATCCACCTTACTACTTCTCTTTAGCTCTTTCACACAAGCAATAAAATTGGAATGGGCTTCTCCTCGGCAATTCCAAGATAAAATATTTAAGCTATTAAACATTAAAAAGTTTTGAAGGAGGAGAGGGCAAGCAAACGTCCAAGCAAAACTGCTTGGCACCATATCAACATCCACACTGTCATCAGTAAGATTAATCACCAATAAACCTTCCTGTGTGAGAGCCAAGTTTCCATTAGAGTCTATCGCATCAACCTGGAGGTGGTTTTGGCCAGGGTCAGGTGGTTCACGACTTTGAATAACTTAGATCCGTTCATTACTCGGGCCTTGGTGAAGAATGTCAGTGGAATTTCGGGGAGAGGATGAGTTTTGAAAAGCCTGACGAAATTGATTGGCAACATTTTGGACTAACAAGCGGTCGGGTTTTGAGTTCTGAGGAATAACTCGATTAGTTTCTCATGCAGGCCGTCTAGGTGGACTTAGATTCAGACCACCTTCTCCGTCATTGATAACAATAGGTGCCTGATTTTTATTTTTAGATATTGGGCCAGTTCCAGTCTTGGGCATGTGACTTTTGTCGTGTTTCCTATTTTGCCTCGCTGGGCCTTTAAGCCCACCGCCACTACCAAATTCAAAAACACACCCAGTCTGTTTCGCCTTATCATGACCTTAGTCCACAAATGCTTGTAGCTCCTCCTTACATAGTCATCACCATTTAAAAGTGTGTAACAGTTCGAAGATTTGGCCTTTATTTCTCGCAGTAGTATCGATCTGTCTATGACTCTTTTTGATTTTTTGTCAATAACCATCCATGAACCTAGTCCGAGATTTACGTCATGATTAGTATCAGTGAATGTAGGGTCATGATTTGGCCGTAGTCCGCCCTCCATCCGTATCTCACTGACCGTAGCAGTTGGGGGAGGTGCGGCTTCATCCTCCTTGGCTTCCATAGTCAGCGTAAGAGGACAGGTAAAATCCTTGTGCCTATATTTCCCACATTTGAAGCAAATTGTATGTAGTCCCTCATATTTAACATAATAAGTTCTACCATCAATATCAATTTGTCCAATTAAAGGTTTGTCCAGATCAATCTCAACACAGACTCTCACAAACTGACCCCAATTAGCAAGCGTTGTGTTCTTATCTACCTTAACAAGACTACCAATTCCTGTTGCCAACGCCATTAACAAATCCTTATCATAATATTGCACTGAAATTTTAGGAAATCGAACCCAAACAAGAGTAGTATCTATAGTAGCTTGCACCGCTGAAAACCCTGGTGTCCAAGGACGTACAATGAGATAATGGTCAAAAACTAAGCCCTTCCGTGGCTACATCAAAATCAACAACATTATCTAATTTAACAAGAAAGTAATCATGCCCAAGATCCAAGACATCAAAACCTCCAACTGGCTACCACAATTGCTCGATTTTTGTATACAGGACCCTAAACGAGATAGAACGTCCTAACAACTTCACGACAACTGCTTGTCGCAAAGAGGCCTCCAATTGTTCCATGTACTTCGGATCAATATTGAAGGTAGGAAAATCCCTATTTCCATCCTTGAAATCCCTTTGGACTATCCCAGTAGCAATTAAATAAACTAGGATTCGTTCTTTAGCGTCATAAACCAAAGCCTTGGACTTCTCACGATTCAACACCTTGTCTTTCCAAGATGCCATTCTAACGCCATTGGGACTACTGCCCAGAGGGTTTGGGTGTATAGAGAACACTGGGGGAGGAAACCATTTACTTTTCCACTTCGAATTTAAAGTTAGTTATACACATTAATTTTATACTACTGATAAAGGTGGAATTGATTATCATTTTTGCTACATAGTTTTGGTAAAAAAATTGGTACTAGATCGGAACTTTCGCCTTCCAGGGTATGTACCAAATTGAAGAGATGTCAATCAATACCTCTATCTCGCCAACTTGCAAGACACTCAACAAAATAATTAGTTTTAGTTTAGTAAATCTGGGGAAACACATTTGTTGTATTTGAATGCAAAATTAACGTTTATTTGGAAGATGACAAACAATTATTTCTTGTCAATCCGTGGACTAGCTATTCAATAAATGAAAGGTAAATATTTTTTGTTGCGAATATAAATACTACTGATAATCATTGGTAATTGCTAAAACACCCTTAAACTGGTTTAGTATTGTTCATTAATAGTTGAATTTTCAAATTTCAATCTAAAAGATAATCATTAAATTTTGAATGAAAGTTAGTTTTCTACATATCATTTAGATATATCTTTCCAGGTGAATTCAACTTAATATCTAAGTAAGTGATATTATATATGATTATGCATATATTGTAATTTGATCCTTTTATAATCTACCTAATTATCTATTAATCTATCTATAAAAACAAAAACCTCTTAAGATTTATACTATAAAAACTAAGGATAAAAACATATTGGTTGATATGTAATAGAAAAACTAAAAACAAAAACATGTTTAGTTTTATTATCCTGTTTCTATTTTTTAATTATACTCTTATGTTAATTCTCATTACAGTTAAAAATAAAATATACCCATCCTTATTTACTAAAGAAATTTGTGCATTAATTGTATATAATGAAAATTTATAAATAAGAAAATTACATTTAATCATTTAATCAATGAAATATGTTCATCATATTATAATTCTTCAAAATATAATAGTACTATCATTTACAAAAAGAAACATAAATCAATTAGAAATAATATCCTTATTACACATTTATATAGCAATTTCATATGTTTTTCAAGACATACTTCAAAATTGTGTTGGAATTATATTATACTCCATTTGAGAACTTACATCTTCATTTTTACTTTTCCTAATTTGTTATTTATTTTCAACACAATTGTCAAATAATTCATTACTTTTTCCATAGATTTTAATATAAGTGTATATAACACAACAAACAATAATGATATATTTTTGTTTTTCCATACCATAACTCAGCATCTTTGAAAGTATAAGGAATCTTCCTTTAGAATGTCAAAACATCTCTCAATAATATTTCTTAATGAGGAATACCTGTAGTTAAAAAATTCTTGTGAACCTTGAGGTCTTTCTCTCTTTTTTTTTTATAATTCACAAATGATATCTCTCACCTCAATATAGTGAAAGAAATTCAAGCATATTGGTGTAGCCTGAATCAACCAAATAGAACTTACCTAACATATAAAAAGCATAATATTAACAAAAAGTTATTAAAAATAATCATAATTACTATATTTATTTAAAATAATATAATATATTATGGAGATATAGGAAATTGATTTGTTGGAATTGTCATTGTTTTTAAACTAAGTTGAGAGTCATTTACAGTACTTTCCTATTCAACCATTACATATGTAAAATGCATGTCAAATAAGCAACAACACATAATATTTTGGGTTGAATCAATTCTTTTGCCCCTATATGGTATTTAATCATCGGTTAGAATAGGATTGACAGTTGAGCCCCCAAGGCTCGACGGACAATTTCAAAACAATGTTATTTTGAATTTTTTTAAAAAAATAAAAAGTCAGGAAAGGCTTGGACTTAGCCTGCCAATGGCCTGGTAGGGCCCTGGCCATTCCTATCCTTATGTTAAAACATGTGCATCAATATGTATACCATCTGTTTCTTCTAGACAATCCTAAAAAAACTTATACTATTAAAATAATTATTAATCATAAGGACATAATTAAAAGTAATTAAATATATTAATGTACTTGAAATATGAAAAGAATTTTAAATTATGTTGAATCTTAGGATGTATATCGGTAAAGGATGGTAGAATGATGACTCTTTTTGCAAGACAATTAACTGTATATAAGACTTTGCGAGAGTACTTTAAAATTATTCAAATCGAATGTTGAAAGCATTCTATATTGACTTTAGTTGTCTCACCATGCCTTATGGTCATAAAAAAATGCTAATTGTTCTTCCACAATCAATTAACTTGTTGCCTTTAAGCCTCCTAAACTTTTCAACTCTTCACATAAGCTCATGAAGATTATCTTGCTCATTCTTAAGTTTTCATAACTCCTTATAGGATTCCCATTCAAAAGTTCTAATATCCAATCATAACCTAATAGAGTAAAAGTTCTACATGGTTGCTTTTGCAAATGAAAATATTTGTTCTCTTCCCCAGCTAAAGAAATAATTATTACCTTCATCAGTTTATCATCACGATCTAATTTGAAATATAATAAGGAATCCATATAGAGCTCATTTGGTGAACAACTTATCAGCTACTTTTTAGCTGATTGACACCTTTTAACTATTTGACCATATTAAAAAGCTAATGAATGTGTTTGGTAAATGGTTGATTGGTTGGAAAATTTAACCCTAACCAGCTAATTTTAGAAAAGCTCCTATATAGGAGTGTTTTAATGTTCAACCGAAAATGTAATACATAAAAAATCAATTATACCCTCATTTCATAATTTTTGAATTATACTAATTATGCTACAGTGACATTCATGATATTATGAATGTCACTGTAGAATAATTAAAGCTATGTTGTGACAACACTGTAGCATAATTCAAACTAAAATCATGCATGAGTAAAAATCATGCATGTATTCTATAGTGATAATTTTTTTTACAATGAAGTAAGTTTTTTAGTTACAAAACTTGGGAGTGTATTATACTGGTGACAAAATTTTTTAACTAATGAAATAAGTTTTCTGGCTACAAAATAAAAAATATGCTACAGTGACAAAATTTTTATGAATATTCTATGTTTTATATTAAAGTTAAAAACTTAATTTTTGTAAAATTAAATATCTAATCATGGCTTTATAAATGCTTTTTTTTAAATCATGCCTTCATAAGTAATTTTTCACTTAATTTTACCAATCATCTTTAATAAACAATTAATAATATCCGTTGGTCAAATTAGTTATTAACTAACTGTTGATAGAATCAGCTAACAGTTAATGCAATCCGCTGATTATCAAATAGGGTCATACCTACAACATCAACATTAAATAATTAATAAAACATTAAATAATCAATCATAATTACAAACTTTAGTTAATCTATAATATGCAAGACAATGGAACTAAGATCTATATTTTTGGTAGAACCATACTAAAATTTAAGAATTTATATATACTTTATAAAAATTGATCAAGAGCTTTTTTACCACAAATTTCTACAACAATGTTATTATAAATAAAGTAAAAATGTTGTTTCTTGCTAAAATATATGTCAAGTTTTAATATATTTTTAAAATATTAAAATATCAAAAACTATTCAAACAACACTAAGAAAATAAAATAATATAATCTTTAATAGTTTGAAGATTTGTTAATGTTAACGTGACACTTCTTTTATATTTTTTCAAATGAAACCAACAATGACGTATAGATAATTAATTCAATTAGCTCGAATTTAGATTAATTTTAATAAATCTGAATTAATTCTAATTAATCTTAAGTAAACATAATTTAAAAATCTCAGTCTCTCTTTACTTCCAGCTCTCCCTCACATCCATCGCCGTTGAAGATTCTTACCATTATTTTTCTTCTTCTTCTTCTTTTCAACGTATGTGCCTATTCTGTCAAGGTCTTTCTACAAGTATCTTACATTAATTCTTGTATTTTTCATGGTTTCTAGTTTATTGCTACATTCAATTGCAACGAGTCTCCTCCAACCTGGTGTTTGTGTGGTAATGTTGTCTCCTACAACCAAATATAAAAAGAAATCAACTTCCTGCAACATAAATTAATGTAGTAGTGGAAAGGGGATCGTTCCTACGAGGAATCTATTGATAAATTCTATACGAGTTGAAAGCTAAAACAAATTGGGGGGTTGAATTAACGTGATTTAAAGAAATTAAAAATGACAAATTTGAAATAAACAAAAATATTCAGATCTAGAAAATTAATAACGAACCTTGGTTTCGGGTCACCTACGTTATCAAATTAATATGGATCATCGATATAAAATTAAGTCCATTAATAAATACTCATTGGGTGATGTTCTCTCTTAAGATTAAATGAATAAAAACATGTATTCTAATCACTCTTATTAACCAACAACTTAGATATGATCTTTAGTTTGATTAATTAATAGTTTTATGAACTAAAAGAACTAGTGAGCAAGACAATACACATACAATATGTATTTAACTAGATAAGTATCTTTCCTAGAATTTCCAATCCCTAACGTAAAGATGGTAATTCTAATTTCCACTTTGGATTAGCAAAACTGAACTTCAAATCCTACTAATCTGGATGTAAATTAAATCAATCAATTTCTAGTTGTGCACCCTAGAGATCAATCAATTCAATCATAAAAAGTAATTCGGAAGACACTTAATATTCATTAATGAAATAAACTTTATTAAGAAAATCTTCCACATACTAGATAATAACGTGGTTCCCTTCAATCAAGAAGGAGAATTTAGCTACTCATAATAAAGGTAAAACCCAACAGAAGAATAACAAAACACATAGTCTCCATATTTGGTCTTTTTCAGAAAAATATGAAAATCCTCTAAACCCAAAAAAAACAGCAGAAAATGTAAAGTGATCTAACTAGAAGTGTCATCTCTGCCCTCTTATCGTTATCTTTATCAGATACACTCCCCACATAATCAGGCAACAGATCCCCACCTAAAAGATAACAACTTGATTCCCTAAATAATCAAAATCCTAAGTGTATCGAATTTGTATTCAAATCAGATTTTGCAAATAAATTTTCCCTTTGTACGTGCCCACGCTTAGTCAAAAACCTTTTTGCTAGCTGGGAATTCGAATTGTCTTTGCTTCTTTTTGATTCAAATTCATCCCCCATGTGTTGAGAGCCATCTGAGAATAATTAAAAAACAAGTTCAATAATTTTAAATAAAAATTTCAACATATTAAAGAGATTTATATCCAAAGTTAGCACAAAAATAACAACTTATCAAATTTTCCCACACCAATCTTTTGCTCGCCCTCGGCAAACTATATTTACAATCAATTAGCCAATTAATCAACTTCCTTTATTCCAAGTCTCACAACAGTAAATAGCGCACACTTCAAGAGTCAAACAATTTGTAACCAATGAATATCCCAGAGTTAACCATCCAAGTAATATAAACAAAGTCAATTTAAAGCAATCATATTTTAAAAACTAGCACATAATTATAACAAACTCTCACGGATTGGATTTCACTCAAATCATTCAAGTGTTTGTTGGTTTAGTATTTCACTCCAATTCTTCTAATGCAAATATTCTACCATATGCTTACTTTTTCACCAACTTTTCACCACTTGAAATACAAATATGAACAAATCAAAGGACTTTATTCAAGGCTGTATTGGGCTATAGGTAAAGGTAAGGATTGATAAATGGAAAAGGGAAAAAATCATAAACATTAGAAAAGTACCTAACCACTTGTGGAGACACAAATTAAATCACAAAGGAGTCAACAACGTCATTCCGTAGAGATAAATTACTCCGCAACTTGTTTTTCACTGCTGTATTATTAATTTTCTTTTTCTTTGCTTTTCTTTCTTTTTTCATCACTGTATTGATATTTAAAGATAGCAGTATAACACACAATTCAAATCTAAATCTCTTCAATTTCCTTTCATCTTTTTATTTTCCTTACTTTTCATATCTCTCCAAATAAGTTTGACATAAATTGTGGTTAGAATGCCTGCTTACATTTATGATGGGTGAAGATATGAGAG
>JANZLC010000005.1:32562823-32573136 GCA_026413385.1 Erythroxylum gracilipes
CCGTGAACCAAACAAAGTAATACGCATTCTTTTATATTCCTCATCTTTTCTATTCTTAGGAATAACTATTCTATTCCTTGAATATTCTATTCCGTGAACCAAACAGGCCGTAAGATTACAAAGGGAGAAGGTTGAGATCCAAATGGAGGCCAGAGGAGAAGATTGCACATGACCAGCAAGAGAGTCTAGCATTAGAAGATCTATTAAATTGATAAAATAACTTCAAAGATTGAAGCTTGAGAAAATAATTTTTTGCAATTTTGTGGCTACTAACTGAAGCTTGACAAGTAAGAAGAAGAGAAGAAAATCAAGCTTTGACAATACGATTTAATAGAACTCATTAGCAAAGTTAAGTACAACAAAAGATGAACACCAACTATACCATAAGAACGTTACAATATACAAGCTCCAGTGATGAGGAGCCCGCGTACAAGCCATACGTCTCTTTTATGAAATAGTAAATGAAGATCTTTTCCAAATGCTCTCTAAGTTGGTGCCATTTTGGTACCTGTACGCAACTTCTATTTACCAGCCTTCTCAATTTTTTTCTTTCCAAAGTACTGGATTTCCATCACTGCTCGCAACTCCTTATCCCAAAGAAGCATAAAACTTATTCCAAAGAATATGGCAAGTTCTTCCATTTATTCACACACGTGTTTGTGTGGCTAATGGCTTCTTTTGGTCCTCCATCCGCGGGGAATCCTCTAGCCCTTCCCCTGGCCATACTCTGGCCCCTCTCATCTGAGCTATTCATTTATGTGAGACTTGTGGGGATCCTTTGGCCCCTTCCCCTGGCCCTCTCCTATCTGAGTCATCCATTCATATGAGTCCACATGAATGGATGACTTAGATAGGAGAGGGCCAGAGTAGGGCCATGGATCCACATGAATGGATGATTCAAATGGGAAGGGGCCAGAGTAGGGCCAGGGAAGGGGGACAGAGGATTTGGGGCTCCTCCATCCTTGGGTGTCAAATTTTAATAAATTTTTACCATTTAAAAATATTATATTTATTGGTCCGACTAAATTAAAATTTATTTGTGGGACACTTCATTTCATGTGTCCCATTCCCATTCCAAATACAGTTTTATCTTTGTCTTCTCTCGCTCCAGGGAGAAGCAGTTTATCAGTAGACAAAAGAAGTGGCAGTGCCAGCGATTTTGGATCCGATTCTCTTTCTCAAGCACCCACACGCAATCTCTTCGTTATTTCAAAGGCCCCATTTTACCAAAAAACATTTCTACTTTCTCCTCTATTCCTCTCGCCTCAGGTACTTTCTTCCCTTTCTCCCCATGTCTGTTGTTGGCGTCGCAGCAATTTCCTTGCTCCCTCATTTCTCTGCTTAGATTTAGTCAATACGGTACCTTTGATCTTTCTTTCCGATAACGAGATTTTTTATGTTTCTTTTGCACTCATACCATATGAAAACAGGGTTGATGAGATGGGATGGAAGAGCGTAGTAGTCCAATGGCAGGGATTCCCTTTTATTATCTGATAAACTATGTTGGGATTTTATTTTACTTTCAATCTAACAGCTTTTTACGTTGGAGCAATGAAGCTGAAATCACTTTGTCGATTCTTTTTCTGTAATTTTCAAGTTTACTGATGTTTGTGGTTTCCGCCATTGTGCGATTTCTGATGTTAATCTTTTGTGGCTTATGTGATTAGATTTAAGGTGATATGTTGTTTAAATTTTGCTTTTACAATATGTTTTTACTTCTATTGGAGGATTTTTGTGTTAATTTGAAAATTTTGTTTCTTTAATGTTATCCACCCTTTCCCTTTTCCGGTTGTCTGCTCATTTTTCAAAGGGTATTCAAGTATATTTCTTTTTTCTTCTTATTAGAATTCTCCATTAATAACATTTCTGTTGTCAACAAGTTTGAACGGTTCACTCTTTCAGTACTTGTGCTAGTTTAAGCGTAGCTGAAAGTAACATTTAAATAGGTTGTCTATCCTGATAGGCCCCTCCATAATCAATTGCAACTGTCATTTTACGAACTCTGTTCCTTTGCAAAACTTATCTTTTAGGAATCTTGGATTTTTGTATTGTGGTATTTATGTTTTAACATTGGTATGAGTGCACGTGCTTACAGGCAAAGTTGATTTCTTTCCAGGGTCAAGGTTCCGATAGAAACATTAATGGATAGGCTCAAGGCTTCTGCTTGCCTTATGATAGTTTCAGATCTTGATCATACTATGGTAGGATCTTGAACTATTTTGGTTTCTGATCGTTTCTTTGAAGCGCTTGCTGCTGCTGTAATTTTATGGGATAAAACTGCTCTTCTTGCAGGTTGATCATCACGATCCTGAGAACATTTCTATTCTTAGGTTCAATGCCTTATGGGAAGCACATTATCGTCTTGACTCTCTCTTAGTTTTCTCCACTGGGAGGTCTCCTACGCTTTACAAACAGCTGAGGAAAGAGAAGCCAATGTTAACCCCAGATATAACCATAATGTCTGTCGGAACTGAGATCACATATGGTACTTCAATGATTCCAGACAGTGGCTGGGTTGAATTTCTTGATCAAAAATGGGACAGGAAGATAGTGACCGAGGAGACAAGCAAGTTTCCTGAGCTTACTCTTCAGGTAAACTAAAAAAAGGAATGAATGATTTCTTTTGTTATATATAATTGAAGTACTAACTATCCTTTGTTGATGTATCTTAAAGTAAAATTGACTTTGCTTTCACTAATGCAGTCAGAATCAGAGCAACGGCCTCATAAGGTCAGCTTTTATGTCAATAAAGATAAGGCTCATTCTGTCATCAAGGCACTTACAGAGATATTTGAAAAACGAGGGGTAATGTTCAAATTTTTCGATACATGGTGCCTTAATACCTGTGTTTAATGCATTCTGAGTAGAAGTTCATTTATTCTGGGCCAATGTTATATCAAAGTATTGTTGGCACAATTACTGAAATGATTTCTGCACATTGTTTTTTCTTTCTGCCAGTTGGATGTTAAGATAATTTATAGTGGGGGAATGGATTTGGATATTCTGCCACAAGGTGCTGGCAAAGGACAAGCTCTTGCTTATTTGCATAAGAAGTTTAAGGGTGAGGGAAAGCTACCTACAAACACTCTTGTTTGTGGTGACTCTGGAAATGATGCAGAGCTATTCACCATTCCAGATGTATATGGAGTTATGGTGAGTGCTCTTTTAGTTATTTGTTTCAACCATTTTTAGGTTGCATGACCAGAGTATTAAATTGAGTTTGCATCAACGAGTGATTCCTAGTTCCTTTCTCGTTCACAATTTTGAACCTTTTTTCCTTTTCCTTTGGTACATTGGAAAGCATAGATACTTACAAAACCCTCTCCCAAAACCTTTTTCCTTTTGGGGATCAGGTTAGCAATGCACAAGAGGAGTTGTTGCAGTGGTACAATGAAAACGCTAAAGATAATCCTAAAATCATTCATGCAAGTGAGAGGTGTGCAGCTGGGATCGTTCAAGCCATTGGTCATTTCAGCCTTGGTCCAAGTACCTCTCCAAGAGATGTGTCAGACTTTATAAGCTCGAAGGTGAAAAGTGTCAGTGCTGGTGGCGAAATAGTGAAGTTTTTCTTGTTTTATGAGAGATGGAGGCGTGCGGAGATTGAACAATCTGAGCTTTATTTGGCCACTGTAAAGGCTGATTTTGTAAGTCTGTCCTCTTTTCTTTGCAGTTATCTTTTCTGCTTCTTGTATTCATATGCACATAATTAACTTTGATTGCTCTAAGAAGCTCTCCTCATGCTTAGTTTCCTCTCTTTCATTTTTTTACTTATTGAGTTATGGTCACTTGTGTTAGACATGTTAAATGTTGTTAAACTAGTTTTTACGGGCCAAAAAATGAAAAAGGATAAGGAAGGAATGAATGGATGGATGGAAACAGAAACAGCTGAGTAGAATAGTCACTTTGGTTGGCGGTACAGACAGCTGATGATATCCAACAATTAATCTCAACTCTTGCAGAACATTATTTTTCTGAAGAGTCCTAAATTTATCTTTTCTTGCTTTAGCAATCTTCATGAGATACCATATTGAAGACTATGACCAGATTGATATACTCTTTGTTCTTGGCAGGATTATATTTTGATAGAATATTCGTACTGTGGCCATGACATATTTAATGTTGTTATTATTATTTTGAATAGAAAAGGTTAAGCATATTCATACTCAAGCTACCTGAGCCAAGGCCTAGGATGATTATATACTAAAATTTCAAATTACGAGATTTGTAACTAAGTTTATGTTGATAGACTCTTCTGGCTTGCATAACTCTTATACTGCGCATAACCTGGATTGTAACTCTGGTGTATCATAGATGTTTTCTTATTGGGGGAGGAACCTTGAAGCTTCCTGCTCTGTGATAATTTCATCAATTCATTATTCTGTTCTCTTTTTGACAGGATAAATCGGGTGTTATTGTTCTTCCATCCGGTGTTGAGGTTTCTCTTTGTGATGCTGTAAATGGAATGAGGAGTAGTTATGGTGACAAACGGGGCAAACAGTTTCGGGTTTGGGTGGATCGGGTATTACCTACAAAAATCGGTTCAGATACATGGCTAGTGAAGTTCAATAAATGGGAGCTATCTGGTGAGGCCTTTAAATAATAAATGCAGTAGTGATGACGACATAATTGCTGATGTGATAATGAAACCTGGTTATTAGCCGCCATCTTTTTGTCTTCCATCCTGTTTCATCTCTCTGTAACTATTTTAATGCAGTTTTATCTCATATATTTCCATGATCCATACGACTGAGATTATTTGTTGCATATTTAAGATCATAAAGTAAAACTTGGAGTTCTATTCGTACATGAAGTATTTTTGGTGATAATTGGGGTCATGTAACTCCTCTGAAATGTCTGTTCTTTAACCATTACAGGTGGGGAGCAGCAAGGATGTGTGACCAGTTGTCTGATAAATATGAAGGTAAAATTTTGAGACTAAAATTCCATTTTAACAATTTGGCCTCATTCCCGCTGAAGATTGATTGATAGAGATTTTGAAATTCTGAAGGATGGGGTGTCAGGCGCATGTTACATGCACATCCATCAAACATGGTTGGAAGGATCAGGAGCAAAAGATGATTCAACCTGGTTGTTGTAGATTGCACTTGCTTATAATCTCCAAAGAAGCAGCGAGAGAGCAGCTGCCGGTGGAACTTGAATAAAGAAGGAAATCAAAATGACCATTTTGTTTCTGTAACTTGATGATTCAAGTATAAATGTCTAATCAGGCGTTTCAATCGCACCAATTAATCTGTTCTTGTCTGATTTTATTAACATCTATTCATTCCTTATTTTAAAATTTTAATTATCATTTAAAGCTTAGGGAAAAAATAAATAAGAATAATATAAAGACGACCTCTACACGCAACGTAACCACAAGTCTTTAGGGATCAGTTTTTCTGTTCTTCTTTTCCCTCTTTCAGTCATGAAATTTATAGCAACGAATGTTTCAGGGAACAGAAGCTTTGTTCCCAACTCTTCGAGTGTTTGGAAAAAGGAAAGGAACTTTGTTCGGGATCATCGAGTCAGACTCTCAATCTTATAATTATGGGCATTAACGAACTCTTCAATAAGAATTGGATTGTTGTTTATCGTCACAACTCACATTCATTTCCAAGAAGCACAAAATTAAATGCCCTTATCCACTTTACCCTCTCTTTCACTTTCAAATTTCCAATTTCCAAATCAAAGCTCTCTCTCTCTCCTCTCAAAAATGGGTCTGAGGATCGTGTACGTTGTGGTGTTCCTCTCCTTCTCTTGTGCTTGCTTCAAGCTCCTTCACTTCTTCCTCCACCCCGTCTTCTACTTCACGTCCTGAAGTCTTTGAATATACATATGCTTGTCATGGATTGGATTTGGAATCCTAGCTTTCTCGTCTCTTTTTTCTCTGTGGGGGATTCAGATTCATAAATACTCATCATGTGTTTTGATTTTGTAATGTGTTGAACTGAACTTGCGGGTATGTCCTGTACCTTGGTTAAATGGTGTTATGTTTTGTTGGTGTGTTTTGAGGATGTAACGCTGTTTCTTTCTAGTAAAGCAATTCAATGAAGAAAAAGAAGAATTTTAGTCCTTTACATGTACTATTTGTCCTCAGCTGCCTCTCTATTTCTTACTACTTGTGTTTATTCATAGGGTTGATCTGAAATGTTCAATTTATTTAATTATCAAATTCCAACCTCTTGGACTTGGAGATGATGGTTATTACTTGTTAGCTTCCAAATTTTTTGCTAGTATCAGAGACTTTAATCGGTCAAATGGAGTGGAGACTCAAAGACTTGGAGGATGAAACGTGGCAGCTTATGATTTGATGTTCCCTTGTTGGTCATCTGTTGTCATGTTAGTTAAGACCTTATCAGCTCCTGTGAAAACCTTCTAAATGTCAGCATTCTGGTTTGATCTTTATCTGCGTTGGTAGTTGAAGGTTGAAACCACTGAAGCCGATGAGGGTAATTTATCATCTATTCATTTGCCTGTGATATGAGTCTTTTAACTCCTCAAATACAAACAATTGTAGGCCTTGGTTTATACATGTATTTGACAAATTATTCTCTAAGCAAACAGTATATGAACTTCTTGTGAATTATTTCCAATTTAAATCTCCATAACCATATTACACATTCAATGACATCGGAGGCTCAGGATCATACTTCAGATTTTGGAAACAAAGTTAAATTAAGAATTTAGCTAAACCAATAGTCGGATGAAGATGATAGACTTAAACATTGTACCCATTTTAGGATTTTGCTTCATATATCAACTCCATTTTTCGATACTCTATTATGAGAACTTTACAAAAAAACCAAAGGTCACAAATTTTGTTTTGCAGCTAAAATGGGAGTTACCAGTTAATAGCCCACAAATTTTGTTTAACATGTCCGAAAATAACAAGAAGTGAGTTTCACATTTTTGTTTGTTTGTCCGATTAATTAATTAATTAATTATCAATTTTGTTGTATAAAAAGAATAGCCAATCACAATATATTTTGTTACAGGTCAATAGTCTCTTCATTGATTAATCTAACTCTGGATTTTGTTCGTTTTCACACGACAATAACAACTTCTTCCTCTTATTGTAGTCAGAGGTTGTTGTCTCTGCGTCTCTGTGTCTTATCCATCTTAGTGCCTGGATATTCTGGGAGGTGATGGTGTTTCTAGTGTTGGGTACAAGTCAAAGATAAAGTACGGTAAACATGTCTGATTCAATGGGGCTTGGTTTCATGGCTGCTTTTGCAGTTTCAGGAAGCGTGGTTCTCATTGCTTCCCAAGTCCACAAACGTCTCCTCTCCGATTTCATGAGGAAGATTGAATTCGAATTGGGTGGTTTTTTCTGATCTTTCATTCATTTGAGAAAGTTGGTATCGGAAATTTTACGTGGTATCTGCTAAAATTTTGTGTGTTTTGACACAGGACCGAAAATGAGATGTCAATCAAAGAAGAGGGTGAGATTTGCAGAGGACGTGATGGAGCCATCATCGAACAACGAAGAGTATAGGAATAGACGCTTGATGAGGAGGAATGGGACAATCAAAAGCGATCAAGTATCAAATCTCGAGGATGCTACAGAGCTTCAGAGCATTCATGGTGGAGACTTGCTAGAGAGCATGCCAGTCAACAGGCAAATGTTGTACAAAGGAATCATTCAGTATAGAACTAGAACACTCAAAGAGTATGACATGTCTACCTGCTTTTGATCTTCGATTCATTTCCATATTTCGTTGGTTTCAAATTTGTAAAATTTGAACTTTTCTGTTTTCGTATGAGAGTTTTGTCTTTCTGATACCTATAGCAGATGTTATCTAATGTGGTACGAATGAGAATAACATGAAATTGGCTTTCTGTTTATTCGAGCAGAAGCAAAAAAAGAAGAAGCTTTGCTATGGCATCTTCTTTAACATTTAGAGGAGTATTTTATGCATTTAGGATATCTATGTCTAGCCAAAAATCGTTAGACGTAAAAACTGAAGAAAACAACGTCCTAAAGATAAGTAAACTGAAGATGAGTTCTACCATTGGAGCTGACATATGCCTGCAAAAACAGATGGATCCAGGAAGTTTGGTCGATGGTAAAATTTCAGTAACTGGTATGTGATTTTTTTTAAAAAAAATACTTAACCAAACTTGGTTTTGTTTTTTTGGATTATACTTTATAGATGAAGATCCGAAGTTGAAATTGGGCCAGATTTACAATTAACTTTTTTTATAAATTTACGTTACACCCACACTTAATATTTTATTCATTATTTATAAATTACAAAAAGTTTCACTATTATAATAATTTGATTACATCCACTTTAAATATTTTATTCTTTATTTATATAAATTTCAAAATTTATGACTTATAAAATTTTGATTCAATAATCATTATAATCATACTTGTGAATTAAACAGAAAATTCTATTTAAATAATAATTGTGTTGAATTAACTAGTTCGATTTAAATTTATTGATTTATTAGAATTTTTAATACTATTGCATTTTATCTTAACACTTATGATAACCACAAATTATTCATTTTCATTAATCCTCAATGTTATCTAATAAATCTCTTTTAATGTATATATAGTAAGAAATTGTACTTTTAAAATCGACAAATTAACTCTTTTTATTTTATTTTGATTATCCTGTAATATTTTGAGCAATTTTGCGTATAATTATCCTCTTCTTCTAAAAGATATCTTTCTTTAATAAGATATTTATTTCTAATAAAATAAGATAATCTCATAATGCCAATGTATAAAAACATTTCTCATAATTTGATATAATACTAAATATACTGTATTAGAGGAGAATTTAAATAAAAACATGTCCTCTTCACTAAAGCGAACCTTAGTCAATCGTTTAGATTTCCGGAGTTTTATGACCTAAGTTTTAGCAATTAAAAATGATAGTCTATTAGAAAGGAAGTAACATATAAGAGAAGTGGACCTTCATTTGGCTCCTTTTTAAAAAATTTCCAAAGGAGGTGCCAGTGCCACCATAAGCGAGTCACAGGATTAACAGGGCGGTAATGAAGTTTGGAACTTGAGGATTCCCCAGTTAGTTGTTTCCAATTCAACTTCGACTAGTGAGGAGCCTTACGGTCCACAAGTTTAGAGAGATGATTATGTTTAAAAGGAATGGCGAGGGACAGAGGGGGTAGGAGAAGTGAGAATAGTTTCCTTTTCTTTGGAGGTCTAAGGGACAAGGGCAAGCAAAAGAGACAACTGAGATATTAAGCAGAGAGTCGGGAGTCTAGGGAAAATGTTACGGAACACAAATTTCAAAAAATAGTTACCTTAAGTGGTAAGAAAGCAGTGGAAGCATGAACAAAGACAAAAATAGCCCCAGCTTTTTCATACAAATAAAGCAAAAAGAGAGAGGGAGCTTTGAGGGAGGGGGAGATCGGGAAGAAAAGATGGAAGGAGAAGGAATTAGATGGGAAAGACTTTAATTAAGGAGCATAAGAATAGACGACAAG
The DNA here is from genome assembly GCA_026413385.1 of Erythroxylum gracilipes. Classification (NCBI taxonomy): domain Eukaryota; kingdom Viridiplantae; phylum Streptophyta; class Magnoliopsida; order Malpighiales; family Erythroxylaceae; genus Erythroxylum; species Erythroxylum gracilipes. Next base: position 32,572,283 of record JANZLC010000005.1, read on the forward strand.
AAGAGTACCAAGCGGTGGGTAGCAAAAAGAAGAGCTTAAAGAAACTAGGATAAACTTAGATTGAAGACCTAAAGAACCTAGATTAAGTGCCTGTCTGGTTCAGCCTGTCTGGTTCAGCTTTTGGAGGGTTCAAAAGTACTTTTTTCTACAGCAAAAGCTATTTTAAAAAGAAAGTAGGTGTTTGGCTGTAAATTTCAAAAACACTTTTGAAGTATAAATAGCTTTTTTAAAAGCTTAAATACAACTTTTTCAAAAGTTAAAATTTGGAACTTTTCAGAAAAGCCTCAAACTAGCTTTTTCGGGAAGCTGATTTTTCTTTAAATTTTCGTCACTTACGTAAATAAACCTCAAATAGTATTTTTCTGTTTGTTTCTCTACCAATAGCCGACTTCTTGTTTCTTCATCTGCTGGTCGATCCCTCTCATCTTCTTAGCATAGCTTTTTCTTTATATTTTTTGTCGTAAAAACTTATTTTTTTCTTAACGCAGACGAAGGTCTGCGTCGTTGGTTTGCATCAACAACGCCGACCTTCGTTTGCGTTAAAAGAACACAAATTTCCGTCCTTTTATTCTGCAAGACTTGGTGGGTCATTAGAACACAAATTCCTGTCCTTTCTGTTTATCTCTTCCCATAAAACTTTTTAACTTGAAACTGAAGTTTATCCGACGTGGGGGACTTCACTGAAAAGAAGCAAACTTTGAAGTATCATATACTTAAAAGTACCCGAAGATGATGGGATCTGATCATCAGACTTGTTGTTGTTCTTCTGGGGTTTCTTTGCTGGGGCAAATAAGGCATGGCTCATGCTGTCCCCGGGCAATCTTGTTTAAAGTTTTGGCAGATACTGTAGGTCT
>JANZLC010000005.1:32587690-32607164 GCA_026413385.1 Erythroxylum gracilipes
TAACATTTGGTACTTATACTTTGGATCAAAATAAAACAATGTGAAATCAATTTCATAACCTAAGTGACCACTTCAGACTTCTACCCATATGATTTCAGGTCAACATTGCATAACTAATCTGATAGGATAAATGACAAAATTAGGCAATACTTCCTTCTCAAAAGTTATTCTACAGTGTCTTACGTTTCTAACTCCGCCAAGAGCATCCAATTTGAGTTAGTATTCTATGAGTTATACACAATGACCTCAGACTGTGCACATTTGAACTTTTGGCTAGAACATGATCAATCTCTCTTATTGTACAATTCATATCATTCAGCTCCGATATCCAAAAATTGTAAACTTTATATAAATTTAAAGATAAAAGAATAAGCTACAACTTTTATGAAGACAACCCAACCTAATTCGGCCTATATCAATACAGTTTATTCAACCACCACAGGACATGATTTCTGTCCCTGACAGTGCTTTAGCTTAAGCTACAACTCACTTACATCCCAATTTTGAAAATCTTAAAGGCAGAATTAAAATTAGACTTCTTCACAAAGGTTGTAGAAATATGTCTCTAGTTTAATAGAAATCAAAAATGAACTCATTCAGAAATCTATAGCTCAAGTTATAATTAGAAAACCGAAACATGATCATGAAAAGTTCCAGTACAAAACATTCCAGCAGACTTCCACACTTTCATCATATCAATCACGTTCAATTCAATTCAGATAACTCTCAATATTTATGGAGAGAAAAAGAAAAATGTCTTAGGAATCCATTGGTCCAAGTTTCAAGGCATTTGGAGTTCAGACAAAAGAGTTAGAGGCAAAAGATTGAGAGCTATTCAATGAAAAACTCAAGTTTTTAACCTACACATATAAACCATCAACTTTTCTCTCTCTATCACACCAACTTCATCTTCTCCACCGAAAGCTCCTTATTTTTTTCCACTTTTACACTTCATGAACATTTATATCTACCACATACATGACATAAACCAACTTTCCTGCTCTTCCTTCAACTCATCAACTCACAACAAAGCAAAAATTCAAGGTTTAAACTAAATCATCAAAAAGCCAAAAACCTCACCTTCACTTTCTCCCTCTATTGCGTTTTATAACTTCTGCATCTCTCTTTCTTTGGTTTTCCATCACAACAGCCCACGTTTTCCATCATTTTCCTCTTTAAAACACCACACCTCTTTATGCTCTATGCTTTCTTAAGCTTTAACCTCTTTGAAACCCATCTCTAACAATACCTAACATCTACGCATATACTGGAAAAAAAACAAAGCATAAAAACATCTCTTTTAACCATAAAAATGAAAGCATAACTTACTTGTTTCCGGCAAAAACTCCAATAGTGATATCAAAAGACAAGTTTCGGTGGTTGTTGGAGAAACTTCAAGATGGATGGAGATGGATGGAAACAAAGCAGTATAAGTAGAAAATATTGAACAAGTGTTTCGGTGGGTCAAACAATGTATGTGGATTGGTTTATAAGCAAGGAGAATTTGTGATTTATTTATTTATTTTCTTAATCTAAAATATCCCAAAATGTTCATAAAAATTCCTAAAATTTCCAAAACTTCCAAAATATTATTACTAGTCTCCACATAAATTTTTTAGCTAAATAAGTCACCACAATTTTTCAAAATATCGAAAATATACCAATATTTTTTAAAAAAATTCTAAATTTACCAAAATTTTCGAAATAATAATATGACTCTGCAAGTAAAATTTTCAACTTAAAAATACATTCCAAATAACTCCATAATTTTTCTTTATAAACCAATTTACCCGGAAAATGCCTGAATGCATGTACACTTATTGTATGTGTCCACAATACTTATGCACAAATGAGCAAATATTCAAATATGCAAAGCATGCATAAAATGTACTGAAGTTCCTTAATATTCTAACCCCTAATATGGGGCGTTACATAATTGCAATTGACCTCGGAGTTCCTATTACTTCATATTTGGTGGTGATTCTGCTTGAGTCTTGTCTTCTGTTATTGAGTAGTGTGATTAGTTATTTTTTGCAGGGTGGCTCTTGTTTCCTGCTGGTTTAGGTCGGTTTGCTGTTAAGAGCGCGCATTTTGTGTCCTCTGAGACACTTGTATAAAATTTTGTGTATATCTTTTCGTTCATTTATTAATTTATCTGATTTACCAAAAAAATAGTTATAAGCACTAATAACTAATTTATTTCTCGTTTTCTCCTATTATCATGAAAACTGATACTTAATATATGTTTTTGTATAATCTAGGCTTGTCTTTAAGTTAGAAGTGAATTCTTTCTAAGCATTTTAGCATCTTAATGAATAAATAAACAAATATGAACAAACAGACGTGAATAAGTAAGCATAAATAAATTCATTATATTGGCTTTAACCTAAGTGAAAAGGTTGAAGTTAAAGAGTGGTACTAGTAGCTATTTGATATAGTGACCTAAGTACTTGAAAGCATTTATAATAAGGTGTTTGCTTTCACATAAAAAGTTTGTGTTATTTTTCAGATAAGCTTCTAAATGCTCCTCTGTAAATTCAAAATTTAGTGTTGAAAGTCTAAACATCTTCCTTATGTATGTCTACTTTATACATTTGGTTTAGTTTTGTAAATTATGTTTATTTTTAAAGAATTGTTGGGATTAAATTGAATTGATTTATGATTTACTACAAGTATATAAATGCTTGACTAGTTAATGAACAATTCAATTGAATGAATGATTGATATTCTTGATTGGTCCTATTGATTTATTTAATTCTATCCTAGAATTGTTACCTTTTTAATTTAAGAGTGATCGAATTAACTGTTATAAAGACAAGTAAAAGTTTAAGTGTGGGAATATTTGATGTGCATAAAATATGCACATATTTTAATTATTTTGCTTTATTTTAATGTTAAGTTAACTTGTTTCACTTAGTTTATTATTTCATTTTAGGTAATTGTGCTGATTGAACCCTTGGATTGTATTATTCAAATGTTGAACACAATTCAATGCAAATTCATAAAGAAATTTGCAAGTTTTAGAGGAACGCGGTCTGTGCCATATTTATGTTTATCTTGTACCCTAGATAGATCAAGTATAGCAAATGACATTACCTAAGCCAAGGTCATGTAGGAGACCATGTGCAAGATGAAGAAGAAACAAAACGATATATGGTTAAATGATATGATTATTTCAAAATGTTGTGAATCAATTTTAAGAAAATAGAAAGATATATAATTCAAAGACATTGTTACGCTAGAGGCCATATCCTTCACCCAAAACAAGTAGTGAATCCTATTGTTTGGGCCACGTTCGTGGGTTAAACCATGGTTAAGGTAATGCAAAGTGTATATAAAAGTAGAAACCTTAATCTTTTAGGGAGTTTAGCTATCTTTTAAAGAACATAGATCTTAGAAGTTTTTTTTTTCTTTTTTAAAGTTAGGGTTAGCTATTAGAAGGATTCTTTAACCCTTGGGTGATTGATTTTATACTATTTTTACTAACGAATCAATATCCAAACATCACCTCAATAGATCAAGCTACAACAACATCAACGACAACAACAGTTCAGTATAAATCTCGCTAATACGTAGGGTTTAGGAAGGTTTAGTAGTACGCACCCTTATCTCTAATTAATAGTTCTGACATCTCAATAGATCAAGGTATCATTGTAAATCAAGAATTTATTTCGATTTATTTCAACCATGACTTATCTATGTGTATCTTTTGATTTTATTATTTTAAACATAGTTTGTGACCAAACACCTTTTATATATTTAAATAAGACAAACACCAGGTATTATTTTTGTATATATTTATTTGATTTAATTTATGATATGATTTATATTTCTATAATCTACCTTTTTTGGTCTCAATGATGATTTATTTATACCGGGATTTAAATCTAATCTTAATTCACCTTTGGACTACTTGAGAAAATCTACTTGTTAGTGGACCATGGCTTAAAGTGAGTTGAATGGGGGTGCTCGAGAGAGAACTAGGTGGTTTTTCTAGTATTAGGGTGAAATCTTTTATAGGCTTTCAGAAAGCATAATACATTGGAAGGGGTGTTAATGACATTAGATATACGGGTTAACCACTTAGAGAGTAGATGACTATAGTTCGAAAGGGTACAATTTTAATGTCTAAAAAATCCTACCCGTCTAGAGAATATATCTAATCTAGGTTAACTAAACTACGAAGTCAAAAGTACTAGTAAGGAAGCACTTATATAAACATAGTTATTTGATTTTATTCTTTTTTTATCAATTGTCTTATTATTTATTTTCTTTGCTAGTTTTATTTTATCTTTCTTTATTCAAAAAGATATATCTTTTATTTATTATCTTTAGACTAGTCAATAGTGTTTGGCTTTCTATCCACAATACTTCTTCATACATAGAGGAAGTTGAGTGAACTGATGCTATCATGGTATTGCTAGGCCTTAAAAACTAAAACGAAGTATGCTATTTTAATATTCATGAAGTTTCATCAATCTAAGATTTAACTAATTTAGTTTGAAAAAAGTTAGTATGTTTTTTTATCACGGCTAAACATTAAAATTTAAATTATATTTTGATATAAATATTGAAAACTAAAAATTTATCTTTTGCTATATATTAAATGATAGAAATATGAGTATGAGTTGATGTCTATTTATTCATTTATTTATTCCTAAGATTTCGCAACAAAATAGAGTTACAGTAAAAAAAAACTTTTCTGGAAGATAAGCTAATGTTGAGTACTTTAACAAAAGTCGAAACAAAAGAAAATCTGAAACAAATTTTGGCCGATATCTATTGCATTTATTCAACTAGTGATCCAATTTGATCATAGATTTTAGTTTAAAACACAAAGTCGACATGGTCACATCATATTGGCAACTGGACAGGTAGCATTACCATTAACGACAAAAACAAACAGCCACCGACTAAAACTCGCTCTACTTCATCAAGTTCTATGTATCGAAAAAGAGAGGAAGGAGAATGATGTCGAAATTTGATCCTTTAATTGCCACAAACTCTCGATTGAAATTTGGTTACGTAGAAATATGGGATTTGGTTTTGTTTTATGATGACTTCTACCAAAACTCTCTCTTGAGTAATTTTCTCCCTTTCCATAAGAAACTCATTTAGGGTGCTTGTGAAAATTATTACTCCCAGCACAATCATAACGAACATTTCTTTGGAAAAAACCTTTAAATTATTCATACTCAAATTAATCCTCGTTTAAACTAAATAGATCTTTTATACAAAATAAAATTTTAATTTTAAATTTTAAACAGTTGCACGTATAAAAACAACTTAAACCCGGAATCTCACCTGACTCCGACACAACCAAAATATGGTAAGGTAACATACTCACGTCCGAAAGCAAAATTTTTCACTGCAACTAATTAATGGGGTCCAAAAATAGACCCCTTTTGGATTTTCATAACTGTTATAATTTTACACCTCACCTTTTTACCTTACACTTTCTTTGTCCGGACAACAAGACATTTGGTACCACAAAATTTATATTAAAAAATATATATCTTGACCATACGACACGTGTCCAAACAGTAAAGTCTTCAAAATACCTGGGGCCGAGCATGTCACATCATGTTTCGTACTTTGAGCTTCCCCTCTTAAAATAATATTTGACTAGCCCAAACAGCGCGTGGATTTCACTATAAAGCAAACAGGTCAAATCGACACGTCGGATTGGGGCCCGCGCTAGACATACCTGCGCTGTCTAGAAGTACAAGAATTTGTTACCTCAGATTGGACGTAACGCGCTGTCTACGCGATTGCTTTGGGGTAACCACGAAGCCGTAGGCTGATGTGTAATTGAAGAGTAAACAGTGGATGCTTAGGCTTCTGAGTTACAAATGATGGCGTCGCATCTTGTTCTTAATCATTTTGAAATTCACCTGCTGCCTATAAAACTATGACGGTATAATTAGACTTAACCATCATTTTTATTTTTATTTTTATCCGATTTTTATTAATTCTAAATAATTTAATATTAAATAAATAGTTACAAAAATAATATCTTTTAAAAATAAATTTATTATATTTATTAAAATTAAATAATTTTGTAAGTAATATTTATGTATTAACATTTATCTTAACTATTTTATTAGTTATAGTTAAATAATTTATTTAAAGATATTTTAAATTGAAATGAATTATAATTAAACTAAATTTGAATTTTGTAGTTCAAGCGACATTCATTAAAAATTTTAAAATATGTATAAATCTAGACAGACGACATTGGAATCAAATCGAAGAAAGTGAAGAGACCGATCGAGAAGGGGGTCTATTATGTTGTGTGCGTGCACGTTCCCACAAAAACTTGACATCAACTACTCAACCAAACGGATAAGTATAGACTTCGTATCCAAATGTATCTTACCCTAAATAATGAATATTTACTTTCAACTATATATATATATTACTTATTAAAAATTGCAAGGAGTGGTATTACGTGCAAACTACATATGTGTGATATCATAAAGTCGGTCAGGTTTTGTTACTTAAGGACAACTATTAGCTCTTTTCTTTTTTAAGGTATTGGATATCTATAAACAATTGAAGTACTTGGGTTAACCTTTCAGTTTAAAGGGTACTCGGAGAACATCTCCATATAGAATATGACACGAATAAATACTGAATTGGTGAATCGTAAGCTTTTGTCTATTCTAGATTAGTAACAAACAACATGAAAGGCTAGTTTTTAGTGAGGATCAGCATGTATTCTCTATTGTTTAATCCTATTATATAAATTGGTAGATTCATGTAGTAATATGTGTCACAAATTTAATATTATTTGTGATTATTATTATTATTAAAATTAAATAATAAGATTGGTTAATAAAATATGTCACAAATTTAACCCTTCATATTTATAACATTTATTCAATAACAACGATGTACACAATGCATAAGACTCCCGATTTGTGATAATTTGAAAAAAATTATAATATACACAATATTTTCTTTCTATTTAAAATAATAATAATTTTGTGACTTAAACCTATGACCTTATGGTCATAACGCTAACCCTCATTTATAACATTTAAAAGTATTCAAATTCTTGGTGAGAAATTGAAATCAGTACTTCCAATGTGGAGTAATGTGCAAATCTTTTATCCACATACCACATAGCTAAAATGGTAGTTTGAAACAACAAATTAAGGTGAGAGCTTGATGAACTGGGTAAAGCTCTTTAATCGGATCAATTACAGATGTTTCGCTTCCAGCGACAGTATGAGAGTTGGAGTTACTTAAAAATCTGAGAGTTGATGAGAACTTGATATCGAGCAAGGAAGGCCAGTGATTAATCATCAGCTGAACAATCAATATGTGAAGACTCCTTGTACGTAGAAATGTACAAACTACGTAAGAACCTGAAAGATTTTGGGTTTTCAAATTTATCTCCTCTAGGGCTCTTGGAATGGGGTCTTAGGAGCTTATGATTAGTCCGGCTAAATTAGGATACCTAATATAATAAAAAAAAATTAATCTCAATTAAGTAAATGTAAACGGTATGATTGCTAAATCCCATTGCATAGTCTGCCCAATTAATAAAAAGGCTGCCCGATGCCCATTGCATAGTCTAAACTCTAAAACAATAGCAATAAATAACAAGCTTGACAGTCAACACCCTCTAAATCCCATTGCCATATGTTCACTCTCTCACTTATTTCTGTCTGTGTGTGTGAGTGAGTCTCCGGTGCTTGCTATTAATTGAAATTGAAACCTGAATTCACCAATTCACAAGAACCCAATTAAAGCCTAAAGAACTCGTCAAACCTCACGCACACCCCGCTACAAACTCGCTTGGCTCCCTTTTTGCTTTTATTTGCTCCCTCTATAATCTATATACATATCTCCTCCGTTGCCGGACCTTGCTGTGTCTCCACCACCGTCATGGATCTCCACCACTTTCTCTGACGGTGGTCATCTCTCCGAAGAGCCCATCTCGCTGCTCACGAGGAGTTCAATAGTCTTGGTTGAATTCGGAAGGCAATGGAAAAGTAGCCACAATTTAACCAAGATCGAGCCCAGGAGGGTTCAAGTTTTGACCTTTGCTTTGAATTGTGAAAACTCATTTGGCAACAATCATTTTGTTGATCTTATGAGCGTAGACGTAGAGAGCAGTGGCAAAAAGACTCCGTCTGCAATGTCTCGACAAGTGCTCGTTCGTAACCGTACCCTATCACCGTCACAGTTACCATCGACGACGTCTTCGTCCTCAGACAGACGCCGACCGCTGCTGGGACACAGCCACTCCGACACTTCGTACAACAATGGGCGGTTCGCGGAGTTCGCCGGAGGGACAACCGCCGAATGCGCCGCCATTTGTTGCTGTTGCCCATGTGGGTTAGCAAACCTTTTGATCCTCACAATCTACAAAGTCCCCGCCGGACTCTGCCGCCGCGCTCTCCGGCGGAAGAGACGGCAGCGGCTGATCAAGAAGGGTTTGCTGCCACCGCGTACGCGGCGGTGCCAGTGCGGGTGCGATGACACCGAAATACAGATTCATCCGGCGACTGGTTTTAGTCCGTTGTCTGCGGAGGAGATAACGTCGTTTAGAAAGGTGTTCGATGAGGACGAGGAATCTATGTTGCGGTTGGAGAAAGAGATGTGGGACACGTTTTATAGTACTGGATTTTGGAGAAGCCCTTCTCAAAGAGAGCCACCGATAATATCTTCGCCGAGAGAGACAACACCGAGAGCCAAGGTTAAACAGATGTGAAGTGAACACAAAAAAAAACCATAGTGTTTGCTCGTTTGGTGTTTTTATTTGTTTAATATCCCAAATGTTCATCCTTTTTTCTATGATTTGTTGGTTTCCATTTTCAAAGACTTTGCGCAAAGCTGATGACGATTTTGTAGGCTGTATTGAGTTGAAATCTTTGCATCTACAGGGGAAGAAGGGTGTGAAAGGTTTCATGGGGTAATGGGTGTGGCATTGCTTAAATGCTTATAATAAATTTCGTACGTGAAAAGTAATTGTAAACTATGCTAGAGGTGGTTGGAATCGTAGAAACAACAGAAATTTTAAGGATTTAATAAATTTGGGAGGAGGCGTCAAAGTGTTGAAGTCTCCTTTCTGATATGAGGCCTTGCAACTTGCAAGGTAGATTGCAAGTGAACTAATCAAATATCATATCATCGCAAGGTTTGGCTGATTAAAATTCCAATTGGATGCGGTAGAGCATGTGCAGGGACGGAGTGGTACATATTGATAATTACAAGTCACTATCCCGAGTCTACAATTAGCTAGCACCGTAGCCAAGTTGAAGGTGGTTCAGATTCAGATATGAACTGCACACACTGTGTTGGGTAGGGCGTGTAAACTGTCCTTTTTGTTCCCCGTGGGGATTGGGACCCCCTACCCCTAGACCTTAAGTTTAACCTGTGCTCAGGGAAATGACGCCACCAACTCTACCTGCTTTCTTTTTCCCCCACGTTCACTTCCGATAATTTCTTACCACTTGCAACTGGCAACTTGATACGAGTAGGTTGGTTCAATGTCACCGTTTAAGGTTGAAGACAAATCTATATTCCACTACTACATCTTCATATGTACCATAGACATAACTGTATATATATATGTAACGCCACTCTGTGAGAGTTAAACACCTGTTGATGGCGACAACGAATAACTTCTTATTCTAAGGTGCCAGTGAAAGGAGAATAGCATCAATCTAACAAAAAGTGACGATTAGTAAACAACGACAGACATCATACTATAAGCTTATGTGATTAACTCAGCTTGATAAATTACTGCAAGTCACAAGCTGACTCTACAATTGCAAGTCCAAACTTTATCAATAAGCATAAACTTATGTTAAAAAGCTATTGGAACATAAATGGAAGATACATCATTATAACATAATCTCATAGTACCATCCTAAAAAGAATCGATGACAGGATCGAATCCATAATTAAAATGAGAAATTTTACTATGGAGGATTAACAGGTGTTATTATATTTACATAAGTATCAAATCGCTTGCGTCCCAACGATGACCATGCACCACCTTTTCCACCGACAACTTCACGAAAAAAAAAAAGGAAGAGAATCACAAGTTTACTATTTGTTCCTCCCCTTTCGGCTTTCTGTTGTCAGAATTCACACGCTTCATTTTCAGATTTTTCTTTCAAGAGAAATTTGCAGAGAGATGAAGCCCATTACTGCATTACATTAGCTAGCCCAGTTTCTAACGGAAAATTCCAAAAGCCTGAGTGTCACTTCTAAACCAGCGTGTTGGTTTCTGTTTTTATTTTTATTTTTAATTTTTAGTTTTTATTTTAAAATTCAACAAAAAATCTTGTTTATTTAGAGTTTTTAGTTTTTATTTTTAGTTTTGGTTTCTTCCAGTTTTCAAAAATTATGAATTCAGTGATCCGTAATTGTCATGAAAGATTGATACGAGTAGCAAAAAAGTTATTTATGAAATTGCATATTTAACTTATGATAAACAAGAAAACTAAGTTGAATAAGTGCAACTATCACGATTATTTAATTTAGGTTTAGTCCTTTTTACTAAGCTTATTGCTATCATTAATTTGATATGGAATGCTATCATACCTAGTCAATGGATGATAAGTTTTAGTTTGAATGATGGGTTTGAACCAATTAACTTAGGAAAATTTAGACTCATGACGGCTATCCTAATATGTTTCGAACTAACTGCTTGAATTGTGAAAATATTCTTTTTAAACCAATGGTCAATGTTACAATTAGCTAAGATCTTTCCTTTGAATCGGAGTTTGGTAATCTTGACTTTCTCACTTTTATATTCAGTTGATTTAATTTAATTTCTTTTTAATTTTAGTTAATAAGTTACTTAATCAAACCCCCCTTTTAATTTCGTTACTTGAAATTAGGAAACTACAGTCTAATTCTCTTGGGATTTGATCTGATTCCACGACTACTACAAAAAGTTTGGAGAATCAGAATTATTTTGGAGGCTTCGACAACCCGACCACCATTAACTTCATACAAGGTATATTAATTTTAAATGATTAATTTCGAAGGTATTCTTATTGATATCTAGTTTAAAAGAAGAATAGTCCATCACTTTAAATTGAGCATTATTGGCAACTATAAATATTGTTGCATAACAAAGTAACCAATAATGATCAACCTCGAGTTATGGTTATAACTATAATAATTGCATCTAAAAAGACAAAAGAATAGCAGTCCTCTTCAATTATACATTATATGCTTCTCTTGAGACAATATCAACTTTAAAAATTATAGCAATTATGTTCCAAGAATATGCAATGTTTTAAAAATTGGACTAAAAATTAAACCTATAAAATAAGAGGTTTAAGGTTTAAAATGTTCCACCTATATGAGACTATCACAAAATCGGTACAAAGTAAAAATTAAACATATTTGAAGAATTTGAAATAAGATTGAAGAAGAAGACTATCATTGTTCATCAAAGAAATTGAAGTTTCATCGAAGAAAGAAACTTTTAAAATAAAAACCAACAAATTTATTTTAGTTTATAAAATCAATTAATTTATAAAAATCTACTAATTAATTAACAAGCTGACCAATTTTTAATAACAAGGGTTATTATAGTAAACTAAACTAGAAAGTTGGTCGATTCAAAGTTTTATGGTTGAACTGACCGAACCGTGTGACTTGAGATTTATGAAGTAGATTAGAGTGTGTTCTTTCACATATTTTTAGGTTGAAACTATAATGCAAAATACTCAATCGTAAAAAAAATTGGTGAATTTAACATCTTTTAATTATGATAAAGATCACATATAGAATTATTTATCTTCTTTTCAAATATTTGATGAATATATTCAATGTAATTTGATATAAATCAAATATCAACTCAAGCTACATGAGTTTATATATAGAAAAGCCATGAAGAGGTTTAGACCGCTTACAAAAGATTTAAGTGAAGGATCGAGAGAAACTGAAGATCTATTAAAGGACATTGGAGGTTCATTGACAAAGGAGTGAGGTCAAGAAGGCCAAATAAGCTCTTAATGATATAAAAGTGGGTCTCTATGTAAAATGTGAAGCTTTACTACCACAAGGGATTGATTTCGATTTTATGATGTTGATTCAAGTAAAAGTGCAAGCTTTGAGAAGGAGGTTACATAATATAATTGGTGTTGGACATATAAGTAAATCAACACTAATCTTTTATTTAGTTTGTGGACTGAAGAAGTTAAAGTAAATAAGTGCTACAATTAAACTTATAATCAACATCAGACTCGTCTTTGATACATGCACTAAAATTATTAGGTAAAAAATCAATGCCAAACAAACTTATCTAATTAAAATATATATATATAATGTTTGAAACAAACTTATCTAATTAAAATATATATATATATAATGTTTGACAAACATTATATATATATTTTAATTAGATAAGTTTGTTTATTCAAGTTGTTATTTCTTTTTATAACTCCAGTTTTAAAGTTTTAAACCTATAAGATGCCTCTTTATGATTGTAATTGGAAATTACGCTATTATTGATTAATAAAAAATCATTAAAGAGATTTTCATTAATTCTTTAGAGAAACTCTTATTTTAGGTTCCCTAAAAGCCTAGAATCTTATATAGCTTGCTAGTGGAAATTAATTCCTATGATCTTATCACTCTTAATCCTTTCTTTTCTAAAGTGTAGAGATGTATATCTTTCGTACCGTGTTTTAATGATCATGTTCTTAAATCAACCTATTTTGATAGGATGATCATTGTTCTTTTATTTGGATTATTTAAAATTGTCGAGTGAGGTAGACTAAAAAATATAGTTCACTTCATTATAGATGATTTAGCTAATTATATTGCTTAGGTACTTGTTACAATCAAATTATGGACATATTTATTTGGTTCTATATACAACGTACTATATAAATCTCATTTCAAAAGTTAGTTGTATAGACCATTTTTAATCTCTCTTCACATGCATCTAAGATCACATTTGTGTATAATCATCTTATATTTTTTGTTTTTTGGTTGAGAAAATAAGAAGATAAAATTGAGATTATGTGTCTTATTGCTACTAGGTTTGCAACTAATTTTATAACTTTAAAAAGTGTTTATGATAATAAAAAATGTTTAAAATTTTATTGATAAGTAAATACATATTAAATCATCATAGCATCTGAAAGGAATTAGGTTTATGTTGTTATTCCAGACAATAAATTTTGGAATGCTTGCCTGATTATTGTGAAGTTGTGAAATCACTTATAAGATTATTAAGGATTGTTGAATTAGATGGGAAGTCATCTTTAGGTTATACATATGATGATATATAGTTTACATGAAAATTATGAATCTTTCTAATAGTAAAGGAAAAATTACATATGCCTTATATGTATTCTTGACTATAGTTGAAATAAGCAAAAGAATGTACAAATTGTATTATGAGTGATCTTTTTGATATGAATGAAAGTAAAGGTATGTTTCCAAAGAACAACAATTAAAGTCGATAAATGAAATTATATTATATCATGAAGTTTCGAGGAGTTTTATTAGATCATCTGTAAAGAGCAAACTTATGATGAAAAAGGTAGCCTAATAAATTTGTATAATTTTAGTTTCATTCTTCACTTATTAATAATATGTTTTATTTTATTACAATTCTAAATTTAAAATACATAGGAGTGGTGGATATTATTAGGTGAAAGTGCTCTCAGAAAGAAATTTTACTAGTAGATTGCTTAGCCAAACAACTTTTGTATTAGGTAGTGAATATAATTGAAATAATTTTAAACATATTCATACGAATAAATGAAATTGTTTTAAACAACAAAGACTTAGTGACCTTGTTTATATTACTTATAATTTGAGGACGAAGAATAATTAGTTTATTAATTGATATTTATTTTTAAGTAATTATATTTTTATTATTAATTTCCCTATTAATTATTCAGATTGCTTTGTAAGAAGAGAACATATGACTCAACTGATATTGATTGTATTGACCCTACTGATTTTTGGATTGAAGAAGAAGTGTCATCACTTTATCTTAATTATAGTGAATTTGAAAAACTAACATATGAAGAAAATATATGTGAATTAAGAATATTTGTTGAGTGTAAGTTGATATCTTAGTTTATATTTATTTAGAATTAAAAATGTAATATATTATAATAAAAATAAATTCATATATTACTGATTTATAATTTATTTTAATACAAAACAAGATGTTGATGCATATAATTTAGATGAAAGCGTGGTTTATAACATTTAAAATAATACTGAAAATTTTAAAACTTTTGATGATAATGAGATGCAAGCTCTTTTAGAAATACGAATTGGATTATCATCATTATTTTAGAATGTTTGTGTTAGATTCAATTTTGGTTAGAATTATTAGTTGATTATACATTAATATAAAATTAATATTTTGTTATTATTTTAATAATGTATTTTTATTTTTATATTATATTTTGTTCTTCTTATAATTTATACTCTTGTTTATTATGTACTAATTTTGTGCTGAACCAATATTAGTTGAACCTTTAAATTTTAAACCTTTTTTTTACTAATTTGATATTCAATCTAGGTTTTAAAACATCAAATTTTAATGAAGGATAAAATATCATTAGACACTTAAAGCTTATGAAACAATATTAAATATGCTGCATTTTAAATAAGGAGCCAATATTTTTAACAAATAGAAAATTTAATATTAAATGGTCATTTTATACATTTTATTAATTGATTTAGGACTAATAAAATGTTAAGTTTGACCATATTTTAACTTTTTTTGGCTAATTTACAAAGGAAATAACGTTGGATGAAAAAAATTGTACTTCTTTTCTCTTTTATATGATATCAAAGACAACATTTATATTCCATTAACTTTATTAGCAAGTATATTTTGCTTCAACAATAATATGATTAACATAAAAGCTATTGAGGTCTTTCTTTATCTATCCTATTTCTTTTGCTATACTCCCCAAGTGGGAAAAGTTATGATACATTACTTATGATTGCTCGAACTAACTCAACGTAATCACTCTCTACGATATATCATTAACCTCCAAGTTTAATTTTTAATTAAGGTCCTCTTAAGCTAAATTTGCCTTTATAGTAAGTCAACAACAACCTCTATCAGTTAAACGTTGGTATGTTTCTTAGCTATCATAATAACAGGCACATTCTTAACATTTTATAGGCCTTGGGTAAAGTAGAAAAAGGGGGGCTTCTATTTTGTCTCCTTTTGTTTTTTTATGAGAGTCAAGAGTAAGCCCTCATAAAAAACTAAATGGGACAAAATAGAGGTGCTGTTCTTTACGAGGGTCAAAAGTAGAGAATGTGCCCTATTTTATTCTTCATAAAAGTGGGCCCTGGGTAGGTATCCTGCCTACTCTTACCCAAGGCTCAGCCTACATACTAAAAAGCATTTTATTCTAAAGGCAAACTTACAAATTCTTTTATCATGTTTAGGCCCTCCCAACAATCTTATAGGTTTAATATCACTTTGGTTGGAACAGGCTAGTGTTGATCATATCAGTCGAAAAAAAGTACCAAATATGAAATTCAAGGTTAAAGTTATTTGGGTAAAAGACATATTCCTCCTCTATAATTTAAAAATTTTAAAAATCTCTAACCTTTAAAATTCTAAAAAATAATTCTTCTAGTTTTTAGCTTTTTGTTTTTACCTAGACTTTGGTTAAAAAATAACGACGAAACACATGCAATATGAATATCAGATGTGGACTAATCAAATGCCACAAATATGGTAACATAACTCAACCCTTAAATCCAAATTAAATTAATTAAATTTCACATAAATTGATAATTTAAGATAACTATAATAAAAGGTAAAAGACATAAACCTCTATGTAGTTTAAGAAATCTTAGAAGAAAAACATCCTGGTCTTTAAAATTCTAAAAAAAAGGTCCTTTTAATTTTTAGTTTATTATAAAATCCCATTTTTTAAGATTTTGATTAAAAAATAACGATAAAACGTGTGTATTGTAAACATTAGATGTGGCCTAGTCAACAACCAACCACTCACTTTTTATTCCTTACCCATTATCCTCTTACCAAACCCATCAATCAAGCACCCCCTAAGCATGTAAACATCATACATGCAGTACGAACATGAGATGTTGACTAATTGAATACTATTTATGTTTAAGTTGAGTTTGATTCATTTAAGTCCAGTTTAAAAGCTTAGTTTAGTTACTATATTAGTGACATTTGATTAGTCTACATATGATATTCATACTATGTGTGTTTCATCGTTATTTTTTAACCGAAATCTAAGAAAGAGTTTTTCTGAAAAGCTAAAACACTAGGTTTCTTTTTTCGAGAATTTTAAAGCTCAGGGGTTTTTTTCTAAGTTTCTTAATCTACAGAGGAGATCTATGTCGTTTACCCTATAATAAATTGCTACTTTGAGTCAGATTTAGTTAGTTCGGTTTGTGTTGAAGAGTTGGTGAAAATCTCAAAAGATGTAGTATCGTAAAAATTTTAGTTCAGTCGTAGTTGGTTTAAACTGTATCTGTGGTTGCTTGATATAAAGCAATTGTGTCAGCAACTGTAAATTTTCTAGCACAAATGAAAACAGAAAAATTAAATGCGAAATAAATAAATCAACACTCAAGATTTGGTAAAGCAATTTAACACACCTTACCTATGTCTACTAGGCCCTCACCCATCTTAATCACTTTCACTAAGGAACAGTAATAGTTTTATTCAAGGCATTACAGACCCGACTCACCCAACCCTTGACACTATCTCTCGTCCTCTCAACCCATGAAAGTAAATCACTCCCAATAATATGACTATCTTGTGCTAACCTAGAGGATTTTCACAACATTTGGCAATAAAGAAAAGAATTAAACAACTTAAATGATTTAAACAATAAAGACATAAATAACGACAACGCTTGAGATAAAAAAACAACTTCCCTAACAATGTAGCTTCATCAACAAAAGAATAGGAAGTTGTCCACCAAGAAATCTGTTGTAAACTTTCGATATTGTCACTGAAACATCCCATGCATAGTAGCCCCGAAAACTCAACAAAACAACAAACATTTCATCACCGAAGCGTTAAACCAATGGAGTTGCAAAAACACACGAAAATTGTTGGAGATTTTTGCACAAAATCAACAACTTGGACAACCCATAAAATTGCACAACCTAGCAGAAAAGCAATTGCTAGATCTGGATGGAATCCCCATAAAATCAATTTCCAAAGATAACTCAAGATTCTAAAAAATACAACTGTTAATTCACCATATGCCAGTCGTTTTTCACACAAAAACAACACATATTTAGTCCAAAAAATCATGTAAAACCTAGCAAAAACACAGCTGCAAATAGTCAATAAAATCTCAAAAAAGTCAGTTACCTTAGATAGTCATTATTACTAAACTAGGCTGTCAAGAAGAGTCCAAAAATCTATATCTTATCTTAGGCGAGATATGGTGATTTGAATTCAATTAAATCCTATCATGACTAAGATTTTTATCTTAAATAAATCTCAACTTCAAAGAGTCCCACATAAGGTAGAATACTCATCTTAATAATTTTCCTCAAATAATTAAAGTTATCCAATTACAAATAATACCCAAAATATCATCACACATATCTTAACAGCTTGGTTAAATCATCATGTAAAAAATATTTAATTAGTTCATATCTGATATTATATTGCATGTGTTTCGTTCTTATTTTTTAGTTGAATTCTAAGATAAAGGTTTTTTAATAAAAAATTGAAATCTAAAAGGAGTTTTTTTTAGAATTTTAAAGATTATACAGTTTTTTTTTAATTTCTTAAACTATAACGGATAATTATGTCTTTTTTAGCGAAATAAAAAGTTGAGACCAATATAATTTATTGGGTGACAATTGGGCTCGAGTTCACGGCCTAATATGAAGTCAACAAGTTAGGTCCGGGTTGATCGGATCTTGGACCAGGCTTGGACTACCCAGGTCTGACCAGCCTCAACCGAAAATTAATGAGCTAGACTCGAGTTGATTGGGCCCTAGGTTCGACTGGGGATTGAGCCCGACCATTCTAAAACGATGTCGTTTTGAACCTTTATTTTTAAAACATATTGGTCAGGTCAAGTTGAGCCTGGCTCAAGTTCGGGCTGCCTTTGGCCTGAGCAGAGACGGATCCAGAAATTATTTTGAGTGGGGGAAAAATATTTAAAGTACTCTTATATTACTGAAAAAGATACAAATATTTGTATATTTGATAAACAAAAAATTACAGCATTGTCTTAAGCTTCCTACATATAACCTATGACAATCGTTCCCTAAGAGTCCTCATATTTTGATATCGCTGTAAAATTTTCTCATTGTCAATACTATTGAAGATATCTTTCTCATTATATGTGATCAAACAATCATTCATCCAATAATCTCTCATTCGATTGCGCAAGTAATTTTTTATTATCTTCATTGCAAAAAATGCTCTTTCCACCGATGCAGTAGCAATAAGCAAAATTAATGTTAATCTCATAAGTAAAAACACCAAAGGGTACATAACATCCTTTTTTGTTTTAACTAGCTTATTGGCAAGATCACTAATCCCATTTAATATCAAAAATTAATCATTAGATTGCATATCAACAATATAATTATCAAGTTAATCACCAAGAGTAATAAGCTCTACTTTAGAGAAATTAGAAGGATAAAATTCAGCAAGTTGAATCAATTTTTGCTTATCAAAAGTATAAAAAAGTTACTTGGATTCAAGCATGCCACACAAATAAGCAACTTGGTATTTACCTCATTGAAGCAATTATTGATCTCTTGAAGTTGCATATCAATCACATTGTAAAATAATTCCACTTGACAATGATGCAAATTCGTCATTTTTTGTGCATTTCACCTTGACCTTCCCCGATGTACAAAATTTTAATCCATATTTGGAATGGCAATATCATGGTTCTCATAAAATGAAGATGTTTCATCAAATAAGGACTGCCACCCATCAACCCTCATCATTTGTAGTCGTTGTTTGGAAACTTTAATCAAAGAAATTGCATTGATAATGTCTTAATTCTTGCTTTGCAACGCTTGAGATAATTCATTGTGATGCCCAAGATTTTTTTCATCAAATACAAGCTAAACACAAATTCATAAGATTGGATAGAATCAAGCAAAGCATATGCCTCACCTTTTTGCTCTGAAGTTGTGCCTTCTTCCATAATGATCTCTAGAACATCAACTATAGAGTTAAACATCATGATTAAGCTTGATAATGATCCATAATGTGTTCCCCAACGTGTGTCACCTGGTCTTTGAAGAGAAGTTTCTTGATGTAAACCTTTATCACTTGAAAGTTCACCATTTTTTAGCCCTTCAACAATCTTACTAAATTGCTTCTCACGAAGAAGATTTTTTAGACTGTGTTAAACAATAAAGCAACATGTACATGATTCTTGGCCACCGCTACAATGGCTAATTGCAATTGGTGAGAGAAACAATGAACATAGTGAGCTGAATTATTTTCTTTTAAAATCAAAGTCTTCAAACC
>JANZLC010000005.1:32608263-32640077 GCA_026413385.1 Erythroxylum gracilipes
AAGGGTTGACCCGCTTTACATTCTGAAGTAAATCTGGCTCGTCCCATGTAACCTGCAACATATTTCCCCACCTCATAAGATACAGCTGTAGAACAGAATTTGAGCAGTTCAAAATGACATACAAATCAAAACGTTAACTGTTTCCAAACATGGAACATGGTCATATCAATCAGGCTTGAGGTTCCCACTCATCAGGATCCCAAGAAGAGAAATTAAAAAGTAGGTGCTTAAGGTGTACAACTCATAAGCTCAAACTAAAGACCTTTAACCAGCAGGGAAGTATAGCAAGATATCACTCAATCTCTCAGAATGAGAACTCTGGCCTGTATGTGAACAACACCTGATTAGCAATTATATCAAATGGTGACGGCTGAATTAATAGTAGACTATGAAATTAGGTAAAAACTTACATATCGACTATAGAAAATCAATTTTGTCACTTGCGATCAAAAGAAATCAATCAGGGATATCGTATGGAGAATGTTGAAGCTACTAACAGTGCATGACAGAGAGTAAATTGAGATTAGAAGAAGACGTTACCTGTAGAAGCCCCCATGGTGAATCGGACCAACGCAGAGGATCAGCAACATGAACAGCAGATATTGTCCCCATGAACCAACTAATACGTGAAGAGTCCTCAGTTTCAAAGGCCATTTTGAACCTCATCCCTGACCTCCACCGGATCTGAAGTGCTGTTTTCACCAATGAAGCCTTAACACAAAATTCTGGAGTACTAGCTCGAGGGTAGTAAACAACCTCAAAAGGCTGCCCTTTTGCAGCTAAAGTTGCAGCTTCAACAACAGATTCAGGCTTCACTTTACGTCTACCAATAAGACCACCATTCGAATTCGAATTATTCCCATTCCCACTTCTCATCAGCTTATGCTCATCTTCCCTCAAAAAGGCGGCGAACCCACCATAAGGCACAACACAATTGCCTCCTGCAGGATTCCACGAAGACTCAGGCCCACCTCCAATCCCTCTTTTCGCTCTCCGGATTCCAACACAGAGATCTCCATTCTCAGCCCTCAAGAAAACTATTGAGTCCCCAGCCACAAGCTTCTTGTGGTTTACAAACGTACTCCAACCAGTGGTTAGAAGATGCCTCCTAGGCGTTCCTCTATAGATATGCCTAAACTTCCACGTATCACCATGAACATCCTTCGCAAGAATGTTCTGCACAGGAGGGTCCGCAGAGTAATCTAGCCTTGGAAAAATAGTCTCCGCACAATATCTTGGCACAGAGAAGCCTCCACCATTGTTAGCATCGGATTGAGTTAATGTTTTGGCGAATGAAGCCGGCTTATTATCTTGTGCTTCTGTTCCATTCGTACCAGCTTCTTGGTCATCCAAATCAGGGTCGTTGGCATTTGTTGGTGTCAACTTCATTTTGGCGTAGACTTCATCCGTCTCAGGATCGGCCATAAATTTGATAGCAGAGACTCTGCAGAGAATATAAGGTGGTAATCGAGGTGAGCTCCTGAGATCAACCAGACCACCGGCGTGTTCGGCGTGGCCTTGAGGGAAGTAAAAGACTTTAGAGTTCACAGCCGGCATTTGGACCATGCCGCCGGCACAAGCATGCCAAAGCTGAGAGTCCAAGCACTTCTCTAGCTCTTTCATTTTCTCTTTTGGTTCCATGAACGTAAACAGCTCAACACTATTCGAACATAAAGTTTTCTCCTTTACCGCCACTGATATAATACGTCTCACTAAGTGCTGCAAAACCCAAAAAAATCAAACAAAGGTTAAGTACCACTTTGACAAGATCAAGCTGAGGGAAATTAACTAAGCACAATTCAATTGTATCATTACCTTATAAAGCATATAATATGATCAAAAGTTCTTTCTTATTTCTAAGCAGAGAGAAAAACTACTCTTCTCAGCAAGACACTGAGAAGTAAAAGGATTATAACCAGAAACAGAGTCCTAAGTTCAACTTGGTATTTACAAGAATTTCGACATTACTGACTGAAATTTCCTGGTACCAAGCTTCTTCACTTTCGGTAATTTTCTGTTTCAAAAGTTCCACACGTGCCAGAGCTATAGATATCATTCAGATGCTCCTCTCCTGAACTGAAAATCTTAGCTTCAAAGAATCTGAGTAGCTACTTGTCAACAACACGAATATAATAACAGTTGCAAGCCCAAAATTGGAGACAGAGACCTGGCTTCCCTTTACACACAGATTCTTCTGTCAATCAACCCAGAAAATTAAAGGAAAAGATCTTTCATATCCCAAGGAGCTCTGTTCTTTCAGCTATTAGTAACAGAGAACACAGAATAGTCTCAGCAAATTTTCTCTCAACTTCGTAGATAAAAGGTGGAACCTTTGAGTCACACAGTAGCAAAATGAATAGAAAAATCTCACAGGAAAAGAAAAGAAGCCATGATGGTGAATCTTCATGTAGTTCGAAAAGATTCAATCAAAGACATCGATGGCCGACAGAGGAGCAGATAAAAAGCCATTCCTCATCAGCAGAGAGAGAGAGAGAGAGAAAGAGCTAAATTTTGGATCATGCAACAGTCCAAAAAGCACACACATACACACAAAACACTGAACGAACAGAAAAAAGGACCTTAAAGCTTCGAACTTTATTATTCAATTTTACTCATTGGCTACTACTCTATATTTATTTATGTAATGATAATAATAACCCATTTAATTATCTATTATTTTACCCTCATTTTAGATTTCTTACCATTTTCTTCGGATCTGAAGAAACCTGTGCATCTTCAGAAGCCAGCAAAACAACAAAGATCTTTAAGGAACCTGTCCACTCCAATTTCTTATTCACCTGTCTTCTTCTTTTAAATCATATAATAGTCCTATATTCATTCCCTATTCCCTGCTAGCGCCTAGATATTAGTCTCAAGGTACTTTATACATATATATATATATGATTAAAGATAAGTAATGTAATGAAGACAATGGTGAGATCTTGATGCAAGTGATTGTTAAGTGAAGTGAAGGCTTGCTTTTAAAGCAAGACAGTCATGAACTAGATAGGCTGAACCCTAGTTAAAAGATCCCTTGTACGAGAAGTCAATGCCTAACTCAAACTGTTTTTCACATTTTGATTCTTGCTTTCCTTACTCCTTAAAAAAAATATATAAATATGCCTCTCAATGAGATTTAATATTTTTTATATTGAACAATTAATTTTATAATCCGCGTTATAATTAATTCAAGTCAAGTCAACAAACTCTCCATTTTGCGAGGATAAGAAGAGGAGTATTAATTATACGCAGACTTTAATTTTATAACCCGCACTATAATAAATTCAAGTTAATAGATTTTTCATTTTGTGAGAATAAGAAAAGAGGCATTAATTATTCATGGACTTTTCTTTATATTTTTGTAAAGATATTATTTTTGTGACTCGAACATGTGACCTTTTAGTTACAAAGGACAATCTTACTAATTGTTCCAAGCTCACCCTCTATGAATATAATAAGGTGATGACGTAAATTTGAAAGATAAATTCAAGTATTGAGGTTTCTTCATCATCATCATATCCCAAAATTATGTAGTGAAGCGGGATTTGGGAGGATCTGATAGTACGCAGCCTTATCTCTACATTGTAGAGAGACTGTTTCCAGTAGACTCACATGCATATGTGATAGAATAATAGTGATGCAGGTTAAAGGAGTAAATATGTAAAAACTGACAGTATATATATATATATATATACCTGATAGTGACCATAACAGACCTCACCACAAAATTAATACAATAGGAATGATATATAATGAGTATAATAATAAAGAAAATACTATAATAATAATAATAATAATAATAATAATAATAATAATAATAATAATAATAATAATAATAATAATAAACAAGGTATGATAATAAAGATTGCAGAATCAAGAAACGTCAAGTCATTAACAGGACTCACAGCAGAGTTCTTACCAGACTTATCAGGATGCTCGATGTAGCAGAGTTTTCAGCAGATGCCAGAGGGTTTACGTGTCGCATCATCGTCTGCACCCCTCCGCTGCTATCTTGAAACACAAGAAACTTATGCTCCGTCGCCAACGACAACAATACTATCTTTAAAGCTCTGAACATCGACTTCTGCCACACGTAAAGTATACAACTCAAAAAGGTGATATCTTGTTGGAAGCCAAAGAGATATATGGCAAGCCACTCGCCTCTTTTCTGTCTCTTTTTGAGTTATCATACTTCACAGTGCGATTCACGAAAACCAGTTACTTACTGTATCGTCGTCGGAGACGCGAAGGTTACTTATGCTAAAACCAATAGACAAACATCACTATCGTCATTCATCAACCCTGACTTTGGTACAAATTGTTGCACAAAAAGCATAAGAGTTGAAGAGGTGACACACAAGTCTCGACGAGAAGAAAAACAGTGTCAGACAAAGAAGTAACCATGAAAGGAAACGAGGCAATAGTGACACAAAGCAATGACAACGGTGGAGGCAGATATCTAATAGGAATAATGCTCAACGGTCTAATATCATTACTTAAAACAAAGATATGGAATGTTTATCAAATTAATATAAACTTGTGGTCTTCAGACTTTCAAAGTCTGGTTTGCACGGAAAAAAGATGTTATTATCACCAAAAAGAACATTATTTAATGGGCTAACCATATAATTTTTAAAATAGTTTTATTATTTAAAAAATATTCTCATTATTTTTAATTACTTAAAAACTCTAAAAAATGATGTCCAATTATTTTGACATTGACCATTTATAAAGTTTTGAGTTAAAATAATTATACAAACTTTATTACCTAAACAATCTCATTAGATAATTTTCATAAAAAAAGGGCAAACTCTAATGTATAAAGCTCTTTGCTTTGTGAGAGTCAGAGGAAGATCATCAATTATATGCAATCTTTCCTTTAAATTTTACGAAGAGACTGTTTTCATGACTCGACTCGTAACCTCATTGTCACAAATTCCTCATAGAAGAAAGAATTTAGAAATGACCCGATTCTTGATTAGCTTTTGCTAGGAATTTCAATAACAAGAATACATTATAGACATGGACGGAGACATGTGGGGCCCAGTGGTGCACTGGACCCCCCAAGTTTTTTAAAAATTAAATATTTTTTTATTTTCAATATATATATATAATATAATATAATATATCAAAACCCTATAAATTGTCGTAAAAGCAACGTTGTCGTCATCTGTAAATTTACAACTGCTATATATAGAATTATTATCTTTGTAATTCTTTGTAATTATATCTTTATAATTCAAAACCCTAGAAGAGCAACACTGTCGTCATCTATAATATATATAATATATTAAAACCTTATTATAGGTTACTCTTTGTTGCCATCATCTATAATATATATAATATATTAAAATCATATCATAAGGTTGCTCTTCTGGAAGATCTTAATAGAAATCGTTGTGATCAGTTTCCATCTGCTCTTCAGTGGATTATAGACAATCAACTTTTGGATGGTTCATAGGGTAACGACTGTCGATTGAAAAAGGTAAGACAAATACAAAAGTGATAATGCGGACAACAGATTGATTAGTTTTTATGGAAAAGAAATTACATTTTGTTGTTAAATAGAAAAGTGATTACGCGGATTGATTAATGTTTAATAGAAAAAATAAATTTTATAGAATTCATAAATATTGGTTCTAACTAATTTTTTATTTTGCAGTTATGGAAAAATATTTAAAAAATTAAGACCGATTATTCAGTCATCATTGTGTGGTTTAAATCAGAATGTTAAGAAAGCATCATGTATTCCCTTTGGTTTATTTATTAGTCAAATTATCATTACTTTTACCAGTTGTTACAGTCATAGTGGAAAGGGTTTTCTCTGTAATAAAAATTATTAAGAGTTCACTTCGTAATAAAATGAGAGATAACCTATTGAATGATTATTTAGTGTGTTACATTAAAAGAGATGTATTTGTAAATATTGACGATGATGTTGTTATGAAAAGATTTCAATCTATAAAAAGTAGGCGAGGATTATTGTAATTTTAGCTATTTTATATTCTTAATAAAACTTTGTTTTTTATTTAGTTTTGATATGAAAAATTTTGTAAAATTTATATTTTATTTGGGCCCCCACATGACATAATAATATATTTGATAAGCTGTTAATTTTCTATTTTGCCGGTCAAATGACCCTATTCCAATTTAATTGAAATTGTCGAACTAATTTTGATAATCTAAGTAAAGCTATATCTATATATAAAAGGGCGGATTTCAAGTTAAATTTAAAATTTTAAAATATTGGGATATAAATATTAAATAAAAAAATTGTTTTCACTTTATGTGATCAAACATTATAATGAAATTGTCAGGTCCATATATTTTTGTGGAGTCGCAAGAATAAAATTGAATTAATAAATTTTGGGAAAGGCGACAAAAAAGAAGAATGCCATTGATGGACCAATTCGTACTGTGGTACATGTGTTAGCTGGAAAGTGGAAAGCATATACTTGTTTTTATCGTTAATCGATTCCAAAATAATCTCATTCATATATATTTATGTACAAAATTAACCAACTTAAAATTAGAATACTGTTTTAAAAACAAAGGATTTCGTGTGATACGCAAAGAGCAAGGGCCGTCACCCTCTTCACGTCAGACCGTGTTTAAATGTCAGTTGTCAAAGTCCATTTTGCTTTTATGTTTTGACCTTTTGGGACTAAACCACAAGTACATTATTTGGACCTCATTGATTTTGACTATCTAAGACTTCTAAGGTAATGGCCTGCATCATCTAGTTTTAGTAACAAGCTAAATGAAACTGAAATTCAATGTTCAAACACATGAATCTTCTTGTCTCAGGCTTTTGCCACATATTAAACGATCAATCAGTATAGGTCAGCAAATCTTAGAACTGTTTCATGCTCTTAACGCGGTTCCATCTTCCATGCGTCAGGGATGTCGTCCGATGCATGGGCTATGGAAGCCTTCTGCCAATTTCCGAGCCATCCCCTTCCCTTCTTATTACTCGCTCCCACCAGCTTCGAAAAGACAAGCGGTTGACTTAAATGCCATTTAATTCCTTTTTATAAAAGACTTATTGTATCTGATCTTGTACCTACCGATACCGTACTTACTGGTACAAAATTTAGCAGTATTGTACTAGTTGTTGGTACTAGCCTATACTGGTTAATTTCGCAAAATTTAAAAATTTTGACAACTAGAATGCAAAAGAGACAAATTCTCCTAAAAACTCTTAAATCCTAGTATTCTTCCACTTCCCCGCGTCTCCTTACTGTCAGTCGCCCTTTCCCCAATTGCCCTCAGCCCCCTCCAATCGTCTCAATGTAGTCTCCATCCCCTCGTCGTCCCTTCGCCTTGTTGTCACCATTGCCAGTTCCCATTGTCATCGCTAATCTCTCACAATCCATCATAGCTTTGAGTCCTGCAACTCATCATAGTGTTAGAATTCATAATGGGCCTACGGGCCCACACGAGAAGGAAAGTTAGACCACATACAAGCCCAAGTGAGGTTCCATCCTAAAACCAATTGGTGATAGGTGGAATAGCTCCTTAGGCTTATATATTAATCTTCATTCCTCTCTTTATCCGATATGGGACAAACTCCCACTTTATATTTCAACAGTAATATGAAACCATCTTCTTTCATCTCATTTTATTTTATTTTATTAGAAACCCTTCTCACAAATAATAAAATAATATTACGTCCCATTAATAAACTTTCAACTAAAAATAGCCTTAAGAAAGACACGAAGACAAGACAATTTAAAATTCCTACGAAATTACAGGAGTTAATATTTCCATCGACTAAATAAAGTTTTGTTTAAAAAATTCATTTTGCTAATAAAGAGCACCTATATTAATATAATTCATTTTAACAAATACAAAGGGGGCTTCAATTTTCTCGTGTCTTTATATTTAATATTGTGAGTGTCTAGTGTCTACCTGTAAGATATAATAAATAAACAAAACAAGCGCCTCCCACCGACGCTATCACATGTAAGAGTGACGTGAGGTGAAAGGGAGAGGCAATCCACCGGCGGGCGAGACGTCGCCGTTTGGATCAATGCGCGCGTGAAACGGACGTCAAGAGATGGTAAAACTTGAAAGGCTTAGCTTAGAAACAAGGCCATTTACTCCAATTGTCAGACACCGACACCTCGCCTTAGTTTAAGCCGCTCATGTGAGTGATGCTCCTCTCTCGGCTTCTGCTTGTTGGAAGCTCTAAGTACAAATCTCACTCAACCTTCTGTTTTCTCTCTCTAGTATATTACACCTTTTATTTAGTATATATCATACGAAAAAAAAAATATATTTTTACAAATTAGCTTTATTCAGATTTAAGACTTTATTTATAATTAAGATTATTTTATTTTAAAAAATTACGACAAAGAATCATAAATGGATGCAACATAAACTCAATCCTCCCAGGAGCCAATCATCACATTCTCACGTAGAGTTGCAATAAAAGCAAAGGTGAAAACAGGAAAACTAAGACACAAGCAAGTAGGCAAAAGGCTAAGAAGTAAGAAGCCGCAAGATATCGATGCGGCTCTTCTCTCTCAAACAGAAGTAGCCTTAACCTTAAGCCAACGTGTTGCCTGTGATGTGATCCCCACTTCCAGCCTGTCTCTACTAACTCTGGCTTCCAAAGTCTTTGCTGTATCTCTCACCTCCTCTTCTCTACTCTACTCTCTCTTCTTCACTTTTCATCTTTTTTTTTTTAAAAAAAAAGTATATGTAGTCTCTTCATTATTCCCAACTCTCTCTTCTCCACCTGTCCCACTTTTATCTTCCTTAAGCAATACCAAACCTGAGCTACATAGAGAAGGCCTAACACTACTCTCTCACCGACACTTACTTTTTGCTACCAAATTCATCCTCTCCACATACCCTTCGCGGTCCCCGACTGTTTGCCCTCACCGGAGGTTGTATTATAGGAAAACAACCAGTCTTTGCTGCACAAAGTTTTAATCTTTTGATTAATTTTGAGCACCATGGATCCTCCCATCTATGGTGTCTCCAAGATCTTGCTCTTCACTTTCATCATCTGGGTCTCTGTTTCCATTCCCATTTCCGCATTGCCCCAGCTAAAGCACAAGTCTTTAAAGCTCTCTTCTTCTTCTTCTTCTTCTTCTTCATCGTCATTATCTAGTGCTAATGCTCAGACAATCAACTCCAACTCAGTCCTCGTGGCGCTTCTCGACTCGCATTACACCGAGTTGGCAGAACTTGTCGAAAAAGCTCTCCTACTCCAAACCCTCGAAGAAGCTGTGGGCAAACACAACGTCACCATCTTTGCTCCGAGGAATGAGGCTTTGGAGCGACAACTCGACCCCGAGTTCAAAAGATTCTTGCTCGAACCCGGCAACCTCAAGTCTCTCCAAACCCTCTTAATGTTCCACATTATTCCGACGAGAGTTGGATCCAACGACTGGCCAGCCGACAAATCGAAACCAACAAAACACACCACTCTCTGCAACGACCATGTTCATTTAGCAACCAAAACTTCAGGGAAAAAAGCCATTGACACCGCCGAGATAGTCCGACCCGATGACGTGATCCGACCCGACGGAGTAATCCATGGAATCGAACGCCTCCTAATCCCACAATCCGTCCAAGAAGACTTCAACCGCCGGAGAAGCCTAAGATCCATATCCGCCGTGCTACCGGAGGGAGCACCGGAAGTGGATCCGAGAACCCACAGGCTAAAGAAACCCGCCCCACCTGCCCCGGCAGGAGCCCCACCGGCGTTGCCCATTTACGATGCCTTGGCGCCGGGACCATCCCTAGCTCCGGCGCCAGCTCCGGGACCTGGCGGGCCACACCACCATTTCGACGGAGAGGCTCAAGTCAAAGACTTTATACAAACCTTGTTGTTGTACGGTGGATACAATGAAATGGCGGACATCTTAGTCAACTTAACGTCGCTAGCCACGGAGATGGGTCGGTTGGTTTCAGAGGGTTATGTTCTTACCGTTTTGGCTCCGAACGACGAGGCCATGGCGAAGCTGACAACGGACCAGCTGAGTGAACCGGGTGCACCCGAGCAAATAATATATTATCACATAATACCCGAGTATCAGACAGAGGAGAGTATGTACAATGCGGTGAGGAGATTCGGGAAGTTGAGATATGATACACTGCGTTTACCGCATAAGGTGGTGGCTCAGGAGGCTGATGGGACGGTGAAATTCGGGTCAGGTGATGTGTCAGCATATTTGTTCGATCCGGATATATATACCGATGGGAGGATTTCGGTTCAGGGTATTGATGGGGTTTTGTTCCCGGAGACGGAGAAGGATGCTGCGATTAAGACAGCGGTTGCCGCCGTTAAAGTTGCTACCAAACCAAGAAGAGGTATGATTTTTATTTGATTGGGTTTTAGTTTAAAATTTAATTGGTTAATGTATCTTCTTTTTAAGTGAGAGGTTGGGTGTAAAATGGGGTCGAGATTAGTGTAATTAAGGTTAATTGATGGATGTCTGTGGTAAGGCAGATGGAATTGATTGAACAGTGGAATGCCTATGACTAAATGACTTGTTAGCTTTCTTGGATTACAAGCAAAGCACACAAGTCAAGAGGAAGATTAAATGGGATATTTTGATTAGTTAAGTGAAAGGAAGCATTGGTGATGTTGAAAGTACAAGTGAAAGTGCATTGCATGAATGAAACTGCTAGTCGATTAGATGAGGTTGATTTTGAGGAGATGATCAATTCATATGTTTGTGTCGGTGTGATTTCCAAACACTTGGGTTTCGGTGGAAATGGAGAAGTTATGCGGTAGCAATTATTTCCACAACCTAACTATGGTCCTTGTCACAAAGGAGAATAGAGAAAATCCAGAGCTTTTCTAGCTGTGAGGCACATTTCATTATGTTAAACCCCACCAACAATTAAGATGCCTTTAATAGAATATGATCTCCGCACCAGTCCTGATGATTTGGTTTTGTATTCTTTATTCTTCATTCGCTGACCACGTTCTTTTTAATTATAATGTCATATCATTGCATGTGATGTTGATACCTTAGCAGAAGTTAATTCGTGGTGGTAATGCAGGGAAATTAATGGAAGTAGCTTGTAGAGTGCTTGGCTCGCATTTTGCTACATGCCAATGAACATATTATATCTTTTGAAAGGAGTAAAGATTCACGGAACCTTGATAAACAATAGGGAAATGTAAGTTCCATTTTCTTTACCATCTTCTTACCAATATTTGTTTCTTAGCTCTCACCAAAATTTTCACTTTTGGTGTTTACAGAAATAACTTTGTGTAATACAAATCACAATGGGATTGCTCAAGTTGAATGTCTTCCTCAGAATCCCCACATAAAGAGAGAGAGAGAGAGTTTGTTTGTCATTTTGTCATTAGATACTGTAATTACATATCTATTCTTTTGTAACTTTTTTTTCTTCTCTGTGTATGATGGTTTACAGCTATGCATGAACACCTTGCAAACATTTACCTTTTTCTTCTTTCTTCCTTCTTGTTTTTCCTTGTGTTGGGTTGTGTTATTTTGTCAGCCTACCTGCGAATCAAAAATAAAGAACACTTCATATTTTGGTCTATGTAAAATAACACTAAACCTGTAACTTGGGATCTGCTTTATATCGAGAGTGGAATTTGTGGTGGCAATGGAAGGCAGTGGTTAATATTATTGATGACTAAGACACGCGATAGATACTTTTTACAATGCAATAATGAATAAGGCTTATAATTGGTTAATTAACGATTAAGGTTATCCTTTCTGTAATTTTGACCAAACTTTCATAGGAAGCAAAGCCTAATTTCATAGCACCTGGAAAAGTCAATATTTGATCTGAGGCTATTATGCAGTTCAATTTGCGGATTGATTAATTCACACAAAACAACAAAGAAGTGAAAACAAAAAGTAAGCAGAAAGAGCAACTGTGCCAATTGATTATTCATATCCCAATTATAAAAAAAAAACAAGGGAGTATGGCTGGAGCCAGTTTGGCAACTGTACAGAAATTATTCCATTTCCAGAAGTATCCAACGTTGCTTAGCTTAGCCTAGCCACGTTGTCTATTCGGCTGCCTGAGAGACAGGACTTTAAAGCTTCTGTCGGTAAATTTTGCACATCTGCTTTGGACAAACACTGTCAAAACTGCCGCAGTAAAAACCAGAAATAGTATAATCCTTTTACACTTACCCTGTGTTTGATTGGCCTTATAAGAATTTTTGATAGTAAAGTTTTTTTTTCTGTAAACTTTTTTCGAAAAGATCTTTTAAGTTAACTATTTAACTGTTATTTAAAAAAGAATTTTTTAAAAAGAGATTTGTACAATAGACTGTTTAACAACATAACAATAAAAAGTATTTTTAATTTTAAATATATTTTATTATATATTTAAGCATATAAATATTATTTAAAGTATATTAAATAATATGCAAAGCACAATATATTAATTATTATATAATTTTAAATGATTTGAAACATAAATAAAAATATATCTAACCAAATCTTTTATATAGATTATAATATAAATAAATTAATATCAAAAATAAATATTAAAACATATAAAAACTCAAATAATATTATATAAATCTCAAAATAAATATCAAAGTTGAGTAAATAGTTATATATATATAATAAACAGAAAGATGAGTTTGTAAGTATTGTGAGAATTATGTATAAAACATAAAGATAAAAGGGACTAAAAATAGACTCATTAATTGGTCTGAAAAATCTACTTGAAAAAATACTTTTTTGAAAAGTTCCAAATTTAAACTTCTTAAAAAGTTATATTTTGATTACCAAAAAATTATATTTATTAAAGAAGTACTTTTTTATTTTACAGCTAAACATCTATTAAAAAAAAGACCTAGAAAAAAATACTTATTAACTTCCTAAAAATCCATTCAAACAAATACTTAATCTATATGCGTCGTACTAAGGGAACGAATAATTTGTTACTACCCTGTTCTACTAACATATATTCATTAAGGACAGAATAAGGACAGAATAACGAATCCGATTATTTGATACCCCATCTTAAGGCAGTCTTTTGTATCAGGAATTTGCTTTTTTTCTTTTTCTCATACAATCTGTCAGATTTTTGGCGGAGAAAATGATTAAATATGTTAAGTGATATATAACAAGGTGGTCTTCAGTTTTGTGGTCCCATCAATTTATCCCATATAAGATCAAAAGAACTGCTTGCTAAATGATCTAGAAGGTTGAGAGATAAAAAAGAAAAGAAAAAGAAGACAAACCTAGAAAGTGCATCACTTTCCTCTCCATATCCTTTGCTACAAACCTAGGCTGTGGATTTCTATCTGCAAGGAAAGCAACAGTTTAACTCCCCCTTTCCTCTCTAATAAATAGGATTTAAAGCCTAAGTCGTGTATAATCACCTAATTGTTTCTTCCGGAGTTCCGAGGTAATGCTATACTTCTATTTGGGTTACCTTTCATGTCCAGGTCAATACCACTCTTACATGATACCTTAATGTAGCAGAAAACTGGAAGCAAATGTCAAAATGTCTTTTTCAGTTTCAACCAACCATGGTTTTGGATCTGTCACTCACTTGACAGCGCATCAGATTGAAAATGCATCCAAATCCAAGTTTTTCGAAGCCATATGAAAATGAGCTATTACCCAACTTTGAGACTCAAGGATTCATACGTAAGATTAACAAATTGACAAGTCTTTTACTTGGCTTGAAGACCAAGCTTGTATGGAATATGATATCAAATTATGCACACGAAGACGCATGGAACCAAAAGCTAGTATATTGCCTTGTTCTGCACATGGTAGGTAATGTTTCAAGAAAATTTAAGCTCTACTCCAAAACAATCATCATTTTCTTTGCTTTACAAGCGAAAGGGAACTTTACAGTTCCCCTTAGCCTGTTAATTTCTTGTTGACACTGGCTCTTTAACTTGCGATGCAACTTCTACTTACACTACTCCAATTTCAATTCCTGTCATATTGATACTTGAGCTTACTTTGTCCTTCATATAAGGTCCAGCAGACGTTTAGTATTTTCATTGCCAATAATGCTAAGCGTCATACTTTTGTTCGATGTTAGGTAGATGAATCGAGGGTTCTTAACAAAATCGGAATATGAACTTATGAAGCAGCCACTTATGGCTAATTATTCTCTAGCATCAAAGTTTGGTGGAATTCCTTTATCACGCAGAAATTATTATATAACCACGTTGACCCGCATAGCAAAATTTGAGGTTTTCTCTCATTTTCTGCCTCCTGATTGTTGATTCGAACCTGCAAACAAGTTTTAGAGCACCTGCACAAATGTAGTTGGAATTAGTAGTAGATTATCCACACATTTCAGTCGAACCAAAAAACAAAAAAAAACACATTACATTAATCTGTAATCTATATTGGTTCCCGACAAGTACTGGAAAATGTCACTGGACAATACGATCACGACTATTTGGCATCATGTATCACGAATATCAACTATAGATAAAAGAAGGTTAAAGGAATGAGGTTCTCAAACTCCAACTGCGACCAGAGGGGGTATGAAGTCAGGGTTGTTTTGAGCTAATTTAAGCTCATCATCAATCTCTGATTCCACTTTAGTCTCATGGGTAGGAAGGTTAGCAGAATCAATCAACGTTGCTTCAGTTGTAGTGCTACTGACTTTTGAAACTTTGCTCTCCTCTGCTGCAGGTTTTGATTTGGACTTGGACATCTTTCCATTCAGTGCAGTTGTCTGAGGCAGAAGCTTAGTTTGGGACTTCTTCATTGGTGCTTTCGAAGCAACATTTCCATTTCTGTGTATTCCCTTGGTTGAATTGGTAGAGTCCTGACTCACAAGCGGGCTATGGCAAGACCGAGGGCTCTGACAACTGTCACCTTCTGAAGAGTTGTTTCTGGCAGTATTGAAGGTCTTGTGCCTCCCGAGCTTCGGTGATATTGCACGGGTGGTTGGTATCTGTGGCATAAACAGACAGAACCAAGAAGAGACGGGACACTGAGTGAGCAGCACAAGCAACACAAGCCAAACCTTTTGAGTTTAGAGCTACAGCAAGTTATTAATTTGTTCAACGTGTGTATTAACATGTTTCCTATGCGGTGGTGGTTCCAAACCGAGTTCAAACTAAAGGTGAAATATGATTTCCTGTGGCATTATCAAAATTGGACAATCATGAGCTGACCATTTGCACCGCATGTGATGCTTGATATGAGAAAAGCAGAAAGCGAGAAAGGCCAACTCACTTTTATAGAAATTTCACATCAAACAGAACACAACTTTCAATAGATGAGATGACTGCACGCAACTGTCTACTCCAGCAGAAAGAAAGCATGTGATTGCAATAGCTAAGCATGAAGGGGACCAAGAGATGATACTGACCATTGATACTAATAACTTGGAGCATAAGTCTCACCAAGTGACTAAGATGGAGAATAACTTCTTTTGTAGGACCGGAAATTGTAATGATGCAAATCGACATAAATCTTAGTATCTTATTCTATCTAAAACCAATTATAGACTATGTGAAGCTCTTTCCCAGTTGCATTTGCATACATATATATAACAAGAATGGCTATCTCCATTCAAATAGGAATTATGTATATATATATATTATGGAAGCCTAGCATGCCCATTATAACAAGAATGGCCATCTCCATTCAAATAGGAATTTAATTCAGACCATGGGCTTTCACTTCAGAAACAAGCGTTTAGGACTGATCACTATGTGTTAACATCCCTTCTAAACAAACCGTACATATATTCATATTACCATGCATATTGGAAGCCAACGCATCATTTGAAAAACACTATTGAGTTCTATAAACGAGTATCAGAGTTTTCATTCATTACCTTCTTTAGTTCAACTTTTGGAGGGGGTTCCTTGTAGAAACTAGGCATAGGAGCAGCTTTAAATGTCAAGCTCTTACGAAGCTGCTTAATCTCAGCTTCCTGGTTCTCCTGCATGAAATTAAGAAAAATAGCAAATTACAGAATTGGAAGCCTTCAGATTTAGTAAGGAAGGTTAAAACCAGAAAGTCTTTTAGAGGGAAGAAAAGTTTCAGCACCTTAGATTTGGCCTGCAAATTACATTTTTCTTTTTCCTTAGCTTGTATCTTTTCTTCCAGCTTCGAAAAGAACTGGTAACAATGGTCAACAACATCATGTTAGTATTTAAAACGAAAACTTCAATAAGCAGAACACGCAAGGAAATTTCAGTTGATTACTTCTTTCCGTTTTTCAGCACGTTCTTCCAATCTGAAGGAAAACCCAGAACCAGAACTTCTCCTCCCATAAGTAGTTACACTTCTGTGTATGTGCCAAAACATCATTTTTACATGTCAATCTAGTGCATGATTTCCAAGGGAAAACAGACAAAAAGTTGACACTTTAAAATGAATGAGACTAGTACGATGTGGTGGAATGGGTGTCTTCTTCTTCTTTACTTGGCAATGTGGTTGTATCCTTTGAACTTTGATCAGCTGGACTGCAACCATAAGAATACATTTGTAATCTATCCTCAGCAAACAGAAAACAAAGAAGGTCCTTTCCTTCTGCTTCGAAAAGCAGAATTGGGTGCATGAACACTTCCACTAGGCAAGGTAACACATTTGCAAATTCATGAAGAGATGAAATTCCAAGTAATTGAGGCTATGACTTACGTAGCAATTTCAGACAAAGGGTGCTTAACGGCTGCTGCATTCGATGAATTTGATTTTGCAGACTGGTAAATCAAATAACAAACACATGAAGAGAGGCCTTATAAGGAAAATAAAAAGAAGTAAAAAGGAAAAGATCTATTAACAGAAAGCTTACAAGCATGGATGAGGATGTCTGCCTGGAAAAGGATTTATCACCACGGCTATAAATTAAATTTTTAGTGTGCTTACTTAAACTGGATACTGATTTGGCTGAGCCATTGCGGGTGGCTTTGTTGTTTATAGAATCATCTGGGTTGTTTTTAGTAATACTCTTCATTTGATGTCCATCAGCACTCTTCTGCATATTATCAGCACGACCTCTGTTTGTTGAAAGTGAAAGGCTTTGAGAAAGCATTGTTTTGTGGTTACGAGAATTGGGATCGGTGCCTTTCAGAAGTGGTTTCTCTTTAGTCAATTTGCTGCTTTTAAAAGCAGACCCTTTTGAAGTAGCAGATGTCTAAACAAAGAAAGTAAGAAGGTTTCAACATATGTTTTTGGTAATTTCACAACACAGGAAACAGGAAAGCAGCTCAATAAATATATAGCATCATTCCTCGTACATGGTACCTTTGAAGGGTTTGAGAGTTTACTTTCAGAAACACTTTTTGCTTCTTGCTCAGAAGTTTCACTTTCGTTCACAGGACTATCACCATTAGTAGCATCTTTTTCTTCCTTGATTGGGGTCACGCTAGATCTTTCAACATGAATTTCCGTAGATACAGTCTCATCCTTTAGTTCCACCTTCTCAGACTCCATCAGTTCGCAGGATCTTATGGAAAAGAACTGCAAAGTTGTAACAGTCGTCACACTGTATAGCCATGTATGAGAACCCAGGCTAAACAATCCCAAACAATCTCCACAAAATTAAAAGCTATTAAGAAGATTCATTGACTTATAGTTCTTAGCGGTAAAAAAGAGCAGAAACCAGATAATTCTAATGCAGAGAAGTTTAGAAGCATTACATAAGCGAGTACCATGCTGAACCGGAAATAATGATTATAAACTGACTAGCACGAATGAGATCAAAGCTGATTGAGCACTTCACTGATAGTTATAAGATATAAATGCTCATTACAGATTACGGATTTTTGCTACATCTCATTCCAGATTAATAGGAAACTAAGGATGGAGAAACTGACAAAATAGCCCTATTTTGTCAGATATTTCAGACAATTAAATCTTTCCTTGCTTCACTTTCTAGACAACTTAAGGGGGAAAGACTAGGTTAATGAAGAAGAAAATTTCAAACGGAAATCAAATAACAGGCGAACTCGAAAACAAACCTGTAAGACAAAGAGTCAAAGAGAAGAAAGTAATGAAATTCCTTTGCTTGCTTCTCCCTCCACAATGTAAGGAAGAAAAACCTTAAACCAAATCCTTAGACAGCAGATGAAAATGGAAGATCAATCCAAACTCAAAGGATCTAGCCCATTTCAGCACTAACCCACCAAACACA
Source organism: Erythroxylum gracilipes (assembly GCA_026413385.1). Taxonomy (NCBI): domain Eukaryota; kingdom Viridiplantae; phylum Streptophyta; class Magnoliopsida; order Malpighiales; family Erythroxylaceae; genus Erythroxylum; species Erythroxylum gracilipes. The sequence goes on from JANZLC010000005.1 coordinate 32,626,351, forward strand.
GCATGAGAGATTAACCAACACTCACTAGAACAGCGACAACACTTGAAGAATCACGCATCCGACATTACAATAGCATCCTTAAATAACATGCACATACAAGAGGAGGAAAACGATAGCATACCTCGGAGACTGCAACAGGAGTGATGCCTCGTAACTATTGAAAGAGACTGGGTTACCGCTGGAGGAAGTTAAATGCAGAGAATAAGTGACAAAAACTTAAAAAGAAAAATCTTAAGAAGCTTATAAAGATTGGTGATTGATGACCACATATGAAGGAGGTAGTCAGTGACAGTCTGTCAGAAGTCTGGTTCGAGAAATACTAGAGACAGATGGAGAAAGAAAAGAAAATGTAAAGATGGGCAGTGAGGAAGAGAGACAGGTTAAAAAGTTGGAAGTGGATAGATTTTGCCAACAGAAGAGACGTTGGAGTGCCCGAAATGCCACCCTTCTCTGTCAGTTTTTACGTGGCATATTACTGGCTGATTCGTGTTCTTCCTAATTGAGTATTGTTGTTAAAGTGGCATAAATAATCATTAAATGCTCATATTTCTATTTCCTTGTATTTGCTGTGGCTGCATAGAAATGAGTCTAAATTTTTTGTCTAATATTATTTTATCTTATTTTGTCTTATAAAATTTTAGTTATTTATTTTGTAGAATTCATGCGAGATTCATATGAGACTGACTGAAATTTATTAGACATAATAAAATACCATAATATTAAACAAAGAATCTAAACTTATTTAAAATGAGATAGTCCAACACAAAAATTGATATCTCAGTTTATTTTTATACATATAGACCAAATAAAAAGAATTGGAAGATAAGGAGTTAACATATGAAAACCCAATAGCCGCCAAAATGTGGAATAACTAGTCGCCAAGGATATTTAATTTTTCTAGCACATGACAGGTATGTTTCAATCTTATCTTCAGGATTTTTTTTATATAAATTATAAAATAAATTTTCATTCAAGTAATTAGGCAGTAAACATTGAGGGCATTATGGTCATAAAGAACATATTTTAAAAAAAGAGTAAGGGTATTATGGTCAATCCAACGAAATACCCAATGATTGAAGACAACAAAAGGGAACTGTTTGACAACGTGGGGTGCGAGAGGCTCTTACTTACACAGTGGGGACCACTTTCTTACAGGTCACAGGTGGGGTGTATCGTTTTCTCTCTCTGACGTGGCAGAAGCAACTCAACGTGGGTGGTTCTCAACCAACGAAACCATCCTTCACACGTAAAAAATAACGGGCCCCACCTTCACCACGTACGCCAACTGTTTCTGAGCTGTCACAACGTGCGTTGATGATACAGTGGTCTCCCTGTTTCTCCCATTTCGACCGTTGGATCGGGGTGCCCAATCATTTCCCACGTTCTGGGACCCAAGCTCCATGTCTCTCTGTGTTCCTTCTTCTGTAATTTTGTGGGTGGTGCGTTGTATTCAGGTTCGATAATGACCACTGAATAAGTTGCATTAAACTTAAACTATGAATAATTCAGTAATTATTTTTAATATATTCAAAATGTGAAAAAGCGGCATTTGAATTAAGAACATATCATTGTACTTTTGGTATCAGAATGACTTGATAATGTTTGGATTAACTTCAGATATGACCATCTACCAAATTGTTGCTTACATATTACTATCATCTCCGGAAAGCATAAGCAGATTGAGATTTTCCCTAAAAAGATATCTTTGAAAGTTCCAAGCAACTTAATCTTTTTTTTTCCCAATCGTGCCTGTACATATAGGTGAACGGATTTCTGGTATGGTGTCTTGCTTTTTCGAGCTAGTGAAATGTTTGTCTTTAAAATTCACTAATGCCAATAATTGGAAAAGACAACCATTCCTAAAGAAGGTAAACGTTGGCTGTCTATGATTGTTTTTCAACCTTCTTTTGCCTATTTTTGGGAAGAAATTAATTTTTAATAGGGAGATAGCTTAATGATTTTGTTTTTTGGTTAAAGAAAAAAATATTTATACTCCATATACAGTATTAATATCATATGTTATATGACAAGTGGAAGATTGGCTTGCGGGTCATTTTGATGTCGGCGTCACTTACTTTGACACTATACCTATCGAGTGCTATATGATCCTATTAGAGGATTTTTCGAGAGTCTGTTTCTTTCGTCTAATTGTGCAATTTCGGTTTAGCTTCTCTTTATATATTAAAAAATGATTATCTTAGTCGTTTTAATAAATTTTAATTAATCAATAGATTACCGTTTTTTCGTCTCTCTTATCATTCTCTTTAATTTTTTTCTATGCTTCTATTAAACACTTTTTATGTTATAAATTGGTATAAGAGTAGTTGAATTTTTATGGTAGAAAAATTATGATCATAACAGATAGAATTATGTCACAAGACGTAAAGAAGGTGAAAGAGAACTTAATTAAAACATGAAAGAAATATGCAAAAATGGATCTTGCAATTATAACATCAAAGTATTCAATAAATGTTGAAGGGAGGATTCATAAAATTACTATCATCAAACAATTATATCGTACTTAAATGATTTTATGAAATAAAATTCGCACCATCAATGGCAAGGACTTAGAAAGTTGGACATTTAGGTGTAAGTAATTTTTATGATATATTGAACTCTAACTGATGCATATTATAAGAAAGGCTTTGGCACAATACCAACTATACTTATGGACTGGATTGACAATGGAAACATCTAAGGAGGGTATATTAATGCCTTGGAGCAGAAATCGAGAAGTCTATGGTCGAAGATCCTATAGGAAAATTAAAGAAATTCAAGCATTTAGATTCAATCAAGAAATATTGTATCAAGTTTGATTTTTTTTATCTCACAAATTAATCATGCCATAACCATATTTGGCCAATTTGTTCTTGAAAGGGTTGAAGGCTGGTTTGCTTCCCCTTTTATTTTTTTATTGTGGTTTTTTATTTTTGATTTCTATTTTTGGTTTAAATTTTTTTTCTAAAAAAATAAAAACATGTTTGATTGAAATTTGTAATATAAAAACTGAAATAAAAAATCTGTTTGGTTGAGATTTCTAATAAAAAAAAACATGTTTGATTGTATCGTCCTGTTTCTATTTTTGTAATTACACTCTTATGTTAATAATTTTAATATAATACATTATATTTCTAAATTAATTCATTATCATTATAGCTAAAATTAAAATATATGCAAATAAAAAATTTACACATTAATTGTATATAATAAAATTCTATAAATTAGAAAATTATATTAAGTCATTCTAATCAATAAAAGATGCCCATCATATTACAATTCTTGAAAACACAATAGTACTATCATTTACAAAAGAAACATTAATCAATTATAAATAATATAATCACTCAACATTTGTCTAGCAATTTCGAATCACTTCCAAGACATACCTCAAAGTTGCGTTGGAGTGATATTATACTCCACTTGAGAACTTGCATCTTCATTTTAACTTTCCCTAATTTGTTCTTCATTTTCAGTATAACTGTCAAATAATTCATCGCTTTGTCCATATATTCTAGTATAATTGTGTATAACACAACAAACAATAACCATATATTTTTGTTTCTTCATATCATAACTAGACATGTTTTAAAGTATAGAGAATCTTGCTTTTAGAACGCCAAAACATCTTTTAATAACATTTCTTAATGAAGAATGCCTTTAGTTAAATATTGTTCTTCCTTTTTGATTGTTCACCAAGTATAAGCAAGACCTTTTCTATAATATTAGAATGTGTCTTCTTTGCCTTCTTATTCTTAGAAGATTTCTTTCTCTTAGATGGAGACTTATATCTTGATATTGTTTTTCATTATACAAGTAATCTTCGCCAGCATCATTTTCCATTTCCTCTTCTGTACTATTCGATGGAGATTTAGTTGATGGATGTTCATACACATCAATTGTAGTAGTATCTTAAAAAATATGACACAAGTCTAAAAATTCCTTACATCATTTTTTCTTGAATCTATGAGTCATTTTATGCACCTATAATGATGAAAAAGGAATATGAGAATAAATATTATATAATCATCATATCCAGTCCGAAGTCCCGCAATAAAGCAGGATCTGGGGAGGCCTGATAGTACGCAATCTTACCCCTATATAGTAGAGAAACTGTTTCCGGTAGACCCACATGCAGATGTGACCATAAAAGAATGATGCAGGGTAAAGAGTAAAAAATGAAAAATAAATAAAAATTTTAAAATAATTTTGAATAAAAAAGAATCAAAACTTTTTAAAAAATAATAGCTTAAAAAAATTACAAATCTTCATTAGGAGATGCAAATCTAGAAAATAAAGTTTTAAGAAATTTATAAGACAAATATACCATATATGTTGCAAAGTTCTGCTTATACCTGATGCGGTGTAAATTTCTGCTCACCATTTATCTAAGTTGTGTGTGCCAATCTTGCGCAGGGCCATCTTGGACTCGAAAATTTGGATATCTGACGGCTAAAGAAGCACCACATAGCTTGGCTAACCTTCCTCTCTTCATCCAAGCAATACCAAACTCTTTTCAAGCGCTTTAACTTCGATAATGGTTTTGGTGTCGAGTATCAACCAAAATACATTTATGCGAATTAAACTCTAAGAAGAATAGCAAAAGATTTATATACAAACCGTTAGAGGACCAAGTAATAGCATGAGAGAAATGCTTCCATCCCATATTTCCCAACCAAATATTTTATTATGTCATCTGATTTATACATTGCAGCTCCAATATTTGAATCCACCATGTAAGGACAAGCACTTTATACTCTTAAGTAAAAAAAACAATCAGCAACATGCAACACAAGAAAACACTTTTAAAACCAAACCAGTAAGACATAGTAGATCTCAACCTTAATAGTAACACTATAAAACCAGATCTGCCACTGAAAACAAAATAGCAACATAAACAAAAGCAGAAGCAAACCAGATCTAAGAGATAATAGCGACAAACTGAAACCCTCCAGTTAAATAGCGACAAAACCCAGTATCCCTTACCTCAAGCTCCAACACATCAATCTCCAAACAACTAAAACAGATCTAAATCAAAACTAACATCAACAAAAGTAAAGCAAGCTTCTTAGAATGTGTTCGCAATAAAGGAAAAGATGGGTTATCAACAAGGATTCTCCTTTATGCGAAAACACAATCAAAAGGTTATTCGAAACGCACCTCCCTCCATCCTTCACACATAAAACAGAATATCTATGATCCAAAAATAGAAACAGAGACAATGACACTTATCGTAGCCGAAAAAACCCCAAGTCTTGAGCTATCCCTAACAAATGTTCGCAGTAGATTTAGAAGGAAAGGAGAAACCTGTTGGCCTGAAATCTTCAAGCTGGAGAGACAATGTATCTTCCCTGTTGTAACCTAGACAAAAAAGCCCCAAGGAGAGGAGAAACCTCTAGACTATTCTGTCTAATATGTTTACCTTAGACATATTTTACCTTAAATAGATTTTTCCAACATTCATTTGTAACATTAACTTCACCAGTAAAGGACTTATAGCCTATTCCTATTTTTTTGAGTAAGTTCTTGACATTCTTCAATCTAGCCCTTAATCGATTATATTTATTCTTCAATTAAATACCAGTATACTCCTTATTTCATTTTGTTTGAAGCCCTACCTTAATATTTTTCCAACCAGATTTGAAAAAGGTAGTAGTCCTTTGATTTTTCTTCTTCAATTCTTCAACCATCAAGGAGATTAAATACATCTCTATGGTATCATTCCATACTCCATCTTTTTCATTTATTTCCACACAATCATTGTAATTGTTCATATTATTCAAACCTTCCATCACTAAATGTAATCACATATAAGTGATATCAATCACAACAATTTCTACAAAGTATTAAATGCTAAACATGGTTCAAAATAAACATGAGATAAACACAACAATTTCTACAAAATATTAAATACTAAACTTGGTTCAAAATAAACATGAGACAACCATATTAAATCTTAAATTGCATACAAGTGCATGGAAATGATAGAATAAAAATAATGGTGTAAATTTGATTCTATAGCATAAAAATAAAAATGTAAATTTAAGCAAAGTCATTATATATGAATGATAGTCAAACCAATGGCCCACCATTTTACCCCACTCCGATAATAATTTATGTATTTAATAGAAATGTAAAAGCTAACAAACATCATCATTCCTCAGATGCTCTTGGATGATAAGCTTTGGTGTAGACTTTTTCTTCTTCATCATCTTCCTTTGGGTTTCCTGTTTTCTTCATTAGGTGGGTTGGTATGGTGAAACAAGAGGGAAAAACATATGGAAATTCTATTATTAGTAGCCTCTACGTGTTAACTTGTTGTTTTGGATTGTTTTTCCATATCAATAGCTTCTTGTTGTGTAATCTTGGGAAACTAATTTCTTTGCAATGACATACAAGTAAATGATATAACAGAGGAAAGAAGATTCTTTGGATGATAAAAAGATGTTTGTTCTATGTTCTTAGATTTTGTTTTTCAATAAATATAATTTTTACGTGGTGGTGGGTTAAACTTGAAGTTTCATATAAGCTGTGTTTTCTTTTTGTTCTTCTACTCCCAACTCTTTTGAAGTTTGGCTTGATAGTTTATGTTCCAGTTTTTCTTGGAGCAATATAATCCCTTGAGCTTTCTTTTCCCTATCCTTCTCAAAAGAGGTTGATCCACCCATACTCAAAAGAGGTTGAAGAAAGAGATAGGTTTAGATGATAAGCTTCGGTGCAACCTTTAGATGTAACAGTTGTTTGTGCGAGGTGTTGAGGGACTTAAACGGGGGTAATAATGCATAGAACAACTGTCTTTCTGAGTACCCACCGGATTATTTGGCTAACCCAATCATGGCCAAGTATGGGTGGATCAACGATGAAGAACCTGACACCTTTGTAGTTCTAAAGTTATCCCTGAGCACGGTTTGGTGAGAAACACAAGAAGGGACTCTCCTGTGAAAGAAAATTGTGGTTGATGAATTAACAAATTAGTTTTAATTATGCGACAGTAATATGTGCATGTTACTTAGCATAACCGTCTTGCTCTGTAGCATAATCGTCTTGCTTTCTTTCACTTCTCTTGAGTGAAGACAAAGACGATTGGAAGAGAAGGTGATGGACTTGAAATGTAGTTTATGTTTCAACGTAAATAACAACAATAGCAAATCAAACAACAGGTTAGAAAACACACATAAGTAGATACGAAAACAAACCTGGACATCACAAACGGAAGCAACGAAGAAGATGACAGAAGACACAGAGAAACCTGTTTTTGTGAAACAAAAAATTTGTTTTCAAAATAAACAAAAACCTGATTTTTACGTTTCCATATAATTGTTGTCATTTTTTTTAAACAAAAAATGAAAACATGTTTAACCAAACATGTTTTTAGCATCTATTTCTAATTTTATGAAAACAATTAAAAAAAGTTTTAAAAAGGGAACCAAACAGGGACTGAGTATATACTGAAATAAAATGGTGAAAAGAGGAAGGAGAAGCAATAGTAGGAGTGGATTAAAAATATAAGAAGCAACAACTTCCTATTTATTTCCAAGCAATGATAGGTATACCTTCTATAAAATTTCAAAAAAAGTTAGGAAGATGTAAAGGCAGAACTATACCCATTTTGATTAATGGAGTAAACATAATTTTATGAGTGAAAAAATTATGGCAAAAGATACTATCAAGTTGAAGACATTAAACATGTGACCATTATAGTGGGAGGTCAATTAAAGATCAAATGTAACAAAATATGTAAGAACTTTGATTAGGTAATGATAATCAAAGCTTTGTAACCGATGAATATGTTATTAATATTAGAGGTGGTGATATGGCGTTGGGTATATAGTGACTTTCTTCGTTAGATGATGTGATTTGTAATTACGAAAAAGAGATGATGAGATTCAAATGGGAAGGAAAGTTAAGGGAGCTATATAGTGGAAGTAAAGGTGGGATAATTATAACTTCTTTTAGACAAGTAAAGAAATTGTTAGAAGGAACCAATGTAACTTGTCAATTTTTATCTGCTACCAAAAAGTGATCGATTAATATGGGTTAAGTCATTATAATGCACATATTAGGGAATGGAAATGACATTAACAATATAAAGACTATTAGTGAAGTTTTAAGAGGCTCTTCGTGAATTATTAAAAGCATACAATGATGTTTTTGAGGAGGGGTTTCATATTTAAGAGGACATGGTCATCGTATTATGTTGAAGGAAAGAGTTGAGAATATTAACTTGTGACCCTAACAATAGTTTGGAGTCTGAAAGCAAGCTATAGAAGAATTGGTGTGGGAAATGCTTCAACAAGGAGTCATTTAGCAAAGTGTGAGCCCTTTTTCATCTCCTGTTGTGCTAGTGAGGAAGAAAGATAATACATGAATATTTATGCATTGATTACAGGGAACTAAATACAAACAATGAATAATAAGCTTTCTATACCATTAATAAAAGAATTGTTAGATGAATTGAATAGGATCAATTTCTTTTTGAAATTGATTTGAAGGTTATATACCATATGTAGAAATTTAATTTTTTTCATTTTTATTTTTAATAATTTTTTAGTTATTGTTTGTAAAAAATAAATTTAAATATATTATAAATATAAAATTTTATTTTAATTATTGATTTTGTACTTTGGTTCATGTTCTTTAATTACATTTAGATTTACTTTCTTGTTTGTATTTTTAAACCTTTTCTCTTCTTTTGTCTCATTCAATTTGCTTTATTACTTAATTTTGATTCTTAAGCATTGTTGGTGTTTAGGGAATTTTGGGTCAATTTGGTAGTATAATTAAAACTTTAAGTTAAGAATTAAGCACTTGAAAATTTCTAGACAAAAAATAAAAGAATTTTCATAAGGATTAATTTGTAAATGAAGAGGAATAGAAATGCATAAACTAAAGCAAAAAGAGACTGAGGTGATGTTGAAGGAAGAACCATATAAACGATAATATTAGAGTTTGTTCTAAAACACATGGTGTTAAGTGAAGAAAATGACATAGTATAGGGCCAAAATGTAAGAAGAAAAAGGATTAGAAAATGATGGTGTTAAATGGAGGGAACAAATGCAAAGCACATCAAAATGACAATTGGAACATAAAGGAAAAAATGTATTCAGAAAAAGAGGGGCAATATATTTTGTCAAAAATATATTGTCTAGAATAGGAGTCAACGTGTAAAACATTTATAGCCTATTGTCTCTCTCGCTCCCCTAACATGTCTTACTATGAATGAATGCTTTCTTTTAATGAGGATTGAGAATTTGGTCCATTAGATGTGTGAAAATTTGATAGAATAGGGAGTGTATGTCCTCTTAGAGACAATTTTTACCTTTTTTCTTCCCTCTTATTTGCTCCTTCACCATTGTACATCACTATAGGACACAAATTAATAGACTTTAGTAGTTGATGGCTTTTCACGTAGATTCATCTCCATGGTTAATTAAAAGGAAATTTAATAACCCTGAAGTTATGGGTATTTACCATATAACTAATTCTATTTCAACCTATAATCTTGATTTATTTACATTTTAGGATTTAAATAAATGGCCAAAATATATTAAACTTGTGTTTTCTTTAAGAGATGAAATTGACATTCCATGTGAACCCTTCTCAACCAATTGATTTTTTTCAACCTTTCCTCAGCTTGTAATGCAACAATTGATAAACATTATTGTTCCATAGAGAATAACCAAACGAGCATATTGCTCTTTAACATTTCGTAAAAGGCTAAGTTAGCCATGTCGTGATCTTTGATACCATTACACTTTAATGTTTAAAAAATGACATTATCTATACCAATAACCTAACTCCGTTAAGTTTCTATTAGGTCTTTGTTACTGGATTATGAACTTATCCAATGATAAGATCTAATTAGGTTATATTTTTATAATACTTATGAGAGCATTTTGGCTTGTGTTCAGATGAATTTTATATGATTTGGTACTTAATATGGTTAATATTTTATTTATAAGATTTGTTTTAGTTCTTAGTTGAATTAGGAACAAATTCGAACAAGCTAGAGCCAAAATGGAGAAGTTTTAGGATGAATTTTGATAAGCACAAGTTGAACATGAACCCATGTTTAGAAAATATATTAAACATGGTCTTGCATTACCATATAAATAACACGGCTTGAACACACACCTGTGTTTAGGACCTTCAGATTTGTGTTCCCAAAATGAATCCTCAAATGCATGGTTGAGGAGTTACTAAGCTAACATGACTGTAATATAGACCAATGTTAAGGACCTATATTGGAGGTAATTTTTATGTAAAATAGGATTTTCTAGAACTGTGAGAAATGTGGGAACAATAAGGGTTTGACTCTTTAAATTTTTTAGGTTTTCTAAGAATAAAATGGACTTTTGGAGAATTAAATGAGGGAGACCAGAGAGTAGCCATTAGGGGTCGAATTAAGAATAAAAACAAGAACAAGAATAACAAAAAAAAAACAAACCAGTAAAAATTCTGCTGATACATAAGGTCTAGAGAGATCCAATAGTACGTAGCCTTACTTTTAATTAGTAGAGAGTTGTTTCTGATAGACCCATATTAATATATATGTAAAATATACATATATATAATAAAGTAAATAAATAAAATAGAAATAAAAGATATTAGTAATAAATAAAAATAAATAAATACACATAAAAATATATAATAAGTTATAAAATAAATAATAAAATAAATATTAAATAAGGTAAAGAACAAAGAATAAAGAATAAATAATAAGATAAGTAAATAAATAAATAAACAAGAAAGAAGACAAATAAATAAATAAATAAATCAAACGAACCATTATGAGAAAAATATTTAGGCTAAGTAAAAAAAAGTTTAAGCTAAATAATTAAGAGGAAAGTACCATACATTAAAAGTTTAGGCTAAGTATAAGATATAAGACCTACAAAAAAAAGTTCAAAAGACTTATAGGAAAGAGAAAAACCTCTTTACGTGAGATCTTTTACCTACATCATAGTACGTCAAAGTTTTCTATTGAGGGTCATGTCCTCGATAAGTTCTAGCAGAGCCATATCATTATTGATCACCTCTCCCTAGTTCTTCTTTAGCTTTCTTTTTTTCTCTTACAGTTTCTAAGTACAATTTTTTTCGTATCTTCTTATTGGAGTGTCAAGTTGTCTTCTTTTAACGTGTCCGAACTACCTAAGACTTGTCTCTTTTAATTTTTCAATAATATTAGCCACATTTCCTTTGTCTCTTACTATTATATTCCTAAACTTATCTTGTATAGTAAGGTTGCACATCCAACGGAGCATCCTTATCTCCGCCTCTATTAACTTATTGCTATGCACCTGTTTGATGGGTCAATACTCTGCCCCATAGAGCATGACCTGTTTAATTGCTAAAAGGTAAAATTTATTTTTTAGCTTGAGTTTTATCTTTTTGTCATATAAAACTTATGATGCTTTTCTCCTTTTAAGCCACCCTAATATGATACAATAAACTATGACTTCAACGATCTTTCCATTGCTTTGGATGATAGATCCTAGATACTTAAAACACTCTTTATGCAGTATAACTTATGAACTAATATTTACCTCCACTTTTGAAGTCACCTTTGGCTCCAAAAGTTACAACAAATATTTAGTCATAGTGCTACTCAATTTAAAGTCCTTCTATTCTAAAGTATCCCTCCAAAGTCCTAGCTTGACATTGACACCCTCTTGTCTCTTCCACAAAAACAATAGGCACATCCCCTTGGATATTTTTGGTGAGCTCATCCATCATTATTTTAATATAAAAAGGGGCTCAATGGAAAACCTTGGTGTAGCCCAATATAGATGAAAAATGTTCTTTATCTCCTCCTGGAGGCCTCTATAGTCTTTACACCTTTAAACGTCCCTAATAACTTGTATACAGGTCATATAAACTCCTTTAGCTATTAAACACCTTTACATGATTTTCCTAGGTACATTGTTATATGAATTCTCTAAGTTAATAAAAACCATATGTAGGTTGCATTGTCTTTCCTTGTAATATTCCATTAATCTTCTAAGGAGATATAAAGCTTCTATCGTGGAACTTTTTGGTATGAAGCCAAACTGGTTCTCCTAGATAGGAGCATCTTTTCTCACTCTCTTCTTAATCACCTTCTTCTATAAATTTATGGTCTAACTAAGTAGTTTGATGCTTCTATAGTTGTTACAACTTGGATGTCTCCTTTGCTTTTGTATAGAGGAATTAGCATACTAAGTCTCCACTCCTTCAGTATTTAGTGGACTTAAGGATCACATTAAAAATCTTAGCTAGCCAAGTAAGCCACTTCGTTTATGCTCTTTAACACATCTATGGGTATCTTATTAGGCCTTACTACCTTTTCACTCTTCATCTCTCTCAAAGCTCTTTTAATTTCTTTCCTTTAAATATGTTGTCAATAAGTAAAGTTACAATGCCTATCGAACGTGCTAGTATCACCTAAAGAGATGTTGTCCTCTATGCCTTAATTAAAAAGGGTATAGAAGTATCTCTACTATCTTTTCTTTATGTCATTTTTAGCCATAAGTACTGTCCTACTTCATCTTTTATACAATGAATTTAATATAAGTTTCTCTTTTTTTGTTCCCTAGCTCTCACCAACTTAAATATATCATTTTCTTTATCTTTAGTTTCTAATCTTTGGATAATTTTTTAAAGCTCTATTTTTGGCTTTTGAGATTATCTTCTTTGTCTCTTTCTTTGCCAATTTGCAAATTTCTCTATTAACTACTCTCTTTACCTCTATGGTGCTATCTAATAGAGTTTTATATGCACTCTTCTTGATCTTAACCTTTTCTTGTATATCTTCATTCCAACATCAAGGCTTCATTTTACCAACCCTAAGCCCTTTAGAAACACCTAAGAATTCTTTAGCTATATTCCTTAAAGGAGTTACTACTCTTTCCCACATATGGTTAGCATCAATTTCTATTCTTCTCCATATGTTACTTTATCCCTAAATTATTCCACTGTATCTCCTTTCAGAATCCACCATTTGAATTTGGTTCACCTCCTAGGACTTCTCTTGTAACATCCCACCCTCACTGGGAAGGGTAGAATAGTAAATTGACATAGGATGAGATGAATTAGGATTACTTAGGACTGCTAATGCATACTAGTATTAGTAAACAGAGAGTTTGTGCACATGAAATAACTGTACATACATACATGATATTCTCGGTTTTTGTACCTAATGCGATTTTATTGAGATTTACGTGGTTATTGTGTTTCAAAATTATTCTGAGTGAACCATGGAGTGTTTCACTTTTTAAGGGATTTTCAGGAATTTTTCTGGAATTTTTTCGAAGAAAATTCCCTGACCGAAAAAATTGCCAAATGACGAACTGGTCGATTTTTGGTAGCGAAAATTGCTAGCTAATGGCACTGTAGTTTTGGGTATATTATTTTGAGATTGGAATTAGGGCCATTGGCCTAGAATGGATCCGATTTCATTAGGATTTCTAAATCCTATTCCATAATTTGTTTTTAGCCTATTTTGTCTTTTTCTTCTTACTAATGCCACTTGTCCTCTTGCATTTATGGGTTTTGTCCTATACTCATTGGTCTCTCTCGGTTCTGCCTAGTAAAAGAATGAAAAGGATGAACTTTGGTTGCTTAATATACTCATCAACCGAAACCTACTTCATATTTTCACTTCTCCATCGATTTTGTTTCTCTCATTAAAGTGTTCTACTTCCTCCAAACTCAAAAGCTCTCTTTCATGCAACCAAGCTCCTTTCCATGAT
>JANZLC010000005.1:32640177-32651328 GCA_026413385.1 Erythroxylum gracilipes
GTTTTATTAATAATAAATATTTTCATTACAAAACTGTAACTGAAAAAGATAAAGTTACATGTAAATACACTTGCTTTCCAGGGTATTATATTTACATAACTCCAACAATATTAGTGACTAAAATATAAATCATCATAGATAATGTCATCATAATTTCAATTGGACAGTAATAATTTCAGAGATTTTATCTTTAATATTAAAACATCAAATTCAATTAACAAAATATATAAAAATAAAGAATACCTTTATTAATTAAAATAATAATGTTATACATAAAATTGCAACCAAATAATTGGATAAAAGTGCATAAACTAACACCATTAACAACTACCCTCAAATTTCTGATGGCGATTCTGGACGTATATTACAACGAAGGAATAAGGCGGCAATTCGGGAATTATGAAAATGGTCTGATGAATAAAATGGCGGTACAGCCTGAATCTCCAACAATGTCACTCCAATGTCGACCTTACAGACAAAGTTACAGAAAAAGAAGACAATGAATGATACAAGAGGAAGCAACTAAAGTGCACAGTTTTGTACATACGACAATGCTTTTGGTTTCGTGGACGTATTATTGCCACATGTTGTATTGAAAGAGAAATATTATTAACAGCTACATTAGTCGTTGGAATTACTGTTATAATGACTTTTGGCCAATTAACTGATTTCTCTCTCTCATCTCTTTCTTAATTTCTTTTTTACATTTCTGTTAATCACTTTTTGTGCCATCAATCTTAGTTCAATTATATCAAATCGTGCTCTTTCAACGTGAGTTTTTTTATGGTCATAATAAGAATGCAAGTTAATAGAATTATGAAACTATAGTAAGTTGAGAAAATGGCAAGCTATGTAATATACTCGGGAAAATTTTCACGTATCATAGGTGAAGGACGAGACTGTTTTGTAATCTGTGAATAACAAAACATTTTGATGTTGGAACATAAAATGTTCAGTGAAGAAGATTCTGAAAGAAGCTTCTGCATGTTCTATCCTTTTACTGGTTTGAAAATGTAACTTCAACTTGGAGTAAGTGCTCAAAAGAAATAAAAGAAGAGCCTTATTAACATGTATCAACAAACTGGGAGTGCCTCTCTAAATCCAATCCCAAAATTCCCACCCTGCATGCCATTCTTACCCAGTTCTGCATTGCCTTTCTGCATCATTGCTACAAACTCATTGTAATCTATTCGGCCATCCTGTAAGATCACAACAAAAGTATTATTACTGGAATTTACTATTCATTATCTGTCAATCCTGAAAAGAATGCATCTTTAAGTTCATTTACTTCAAATTCAGACAATCATAGTCATCAAGTTGGAATCTCAGAAGGCTAATGAAATTAGTGCTTCAAATAGAAAAATATCAGGTCTATGATTGTGTATTCATTCTGCATGTAACAAATCAGCAGATGAAACGATGAATTTGTGGTATCAATCAAGTAACTTTCTCTAAAACAAAGCAATCATGCTGTGCTTAGTGGCTTGCGTTGTAAAAGTTAAAACACGAAATATACTTACATTATCTTGATCAACTTCTCGAATCATTTCTTCCAAGTGAACATCGTCCATGCCAAATTCTTCACAGGCTTGTTGAAGCTCATCTAGAGTAATATAGCCACTACCATCTTTGTCGAAATATGAGAAAGCTGCGAATAGATGATCATCTCTTTGAGCCTTGTTGAGATGCAGCGTGGCAGCTATGAACTCCCCGTAATCTATCGTTCCACTATTGTCAACATCAGCCTGCAAGTACAATGATGTAAAATTCAGAGATATTTTGTTCTAACAGGATAGCAGATTCTTTCTCATTTCATTTTTCAACTTTCAGATATACAATCTTTAGAGTCGGATGAAGTTAATTGGGATGTCCGTCAAACTGGATGTAAATAGAGGTTACATATATTTGTTGTATGTGCAATCCTAGGTTAATCAAAAGAGTACGACCACCATACAGGGGTTTTACATAAAAGCAAACGACTGTTGAACAAAGTGTAGGGAAGTTCTTTTTAGTTTGCTAGTATAGATAGGATTTGATTTTCTTAAATGGAGAAGTTCTCTGAGGGCGTTCACATTTTCTTTGAATTTTCCTAACTTTAAGGAATCACAAAAACATTATCCATTTAGTAACTCAAAGCTAAACTGTACAGATAGAGAAAAATGAATCTGAAGCATGTATAATCACAAACGATTTTGGTGATTCTTACCGCCTGCATTAGATCATATATTTCAGACTCATCCAGATTAGCTCCAAATCTTTTTAGTCCCACTTTGAGTTCTTCAAAGGTAATTTGACCGCTATTGTCTGTGTCAATCGCCTTGAACATTTCTCTTAATCCAGCGATTTCCTCTTCTGAGAGGCTCTCAGCAATTACCTACGAACAATACATGAAAATTACATATGGAGATTATGTTACCATTTTTTATAATAAAGAATCAAGAGTGAAGAGAATACAAAGAGTTAAATCACTACGGAGTAGCTTCATGAAGCTTACTCTAAGAGCCATTTTCTTCAGCTTGTTCATTGCCGAGAAATGTGTCAACCGTGTTAGGACTGCAGAATCAAGAGGCCTGTCTGGAGCTACCCCATCTTCCTGCACCCAAGGGTGGCCTGCAAGGAACTCGAAGATTAAATCACAGGAGCAAAGCCAAAATATCACATTCCCACAGGAGAACTTTAAATGACAGCTAAAACATCATTCTCGAATGATCATGCAATCTTCTGGAGCAGTCAAACGTTCAAAGAATTCATTTTCCAGTAGAAGCACCTTTCACTTTGGCAATCCAAGCAGAAGTGACAAAATGATGCACTCCAAAATGTGCAGGATGAGGAAGATAGATGACAACTTCGCTATACTTATCTAGTACCTAAAGCATTAACCAGTGAATTTGGTAACATCTCTTTGGATCACCTTTCCTCTGTTCTCATCTTTATAATATTTTTGGGTAGATAGACAAACAAAAGCACCAATGATTGGAGTAACTTTTTTCAAATAATTCTAAACTTTGTACTATAAAGGGGTTTGATCTAACATGATTTTATTAAGTCAACCCCGTATGCTAGCCAAAGAGGCTTTAGAGTAACTGCAGTAATATGCATGCAATGAAGGAAATTTGTGAAAGGCAGCAACTTACACAGAACTTCATGAGCTCTAATCCGCCTTTTCGGGTCCCTCACCAGCATTCTTCTGACCAGATCTTTAGCACTTTCTGAAATATTAGGCCAAGGATCTGACTTAAAATCCAGCTGACCATGCAAAACCTCTTCAAATATCTCCCGCTCAGATTCTGTGTTGCAAGGAGTACTAGACCATTAAAATTGCAAGAAATTTCTCAAAATTAGAATTTATAGATTGAGAAAATAAATGAAGATAGATACTTGTATTCCCTTACCAGCCCAGAATGGAGGCACCCCACTTAAGAGAATGTATAGCATCACTCCGGCGCTCCAAACATCAGCTTCTGGCCCATAGTGCTTGACAAGAACTTCAGGTGCAACATAGTATGGGCTTCCAACCACATCAGAGAAAATCTCTCCTGCAATTTGGGACTGACATAATTAGCCTCAAGTAGCAGAACTCATTTAACTCACCGGAGACCACTCTCTAATTTGAGAGAGAAGATCCCAGAATATGTATGACGTAATCATAATTCCTTGGATTAAGTTAAGACATAATTGCTGATATGAGAAAATTGAAAAAGATGACTCAAATTATATTTGTATCGAGTTCCCAGGGCTTATCAAAATGTACCAGGCTTGAAGAACACGGATAGTCCAAAATCTATGGCCTTCAGAGGTGAATCCTCCTGTTCATTGATAAAAAGAAAGTTCTCAGGCTTGAGATCACGATGCATGACTCCCAATGAATGACAGGCTTCAATAACAGTAACTATAGTCCTTGTGAGTGCTGCTGCTTTTCTCTCTGTATAATGACCTCGCTTGATAATTCTATCAAAAAGCTCACCCCCTACACACAATTCCATCACAACATGGACAGCCACAGCATCCTCATAAGCCCCTTTGATCGAGATAACATTAGGGTGTCCTGACAAGTGATGCATTATCTCTATTTCCCTCCTAACATCCTCCACATCATCCATTGTCAATAGCTTCCTTTTGGCTATGGACTTGCAAGCATACTGTTTTCCTGTTCCTTTCTCAGTGCAAAGAAAAGTTGTGCCAAATTGCCCATGTCCAAGCTTCCTACCCAGGTTGTAGAACTCTTTTAGATGCCCAGTTCTCTTTTTCAACACTGAATCTGCCTGAAGGCCTGCACTTGACGTTCGTTTCACGTTGTGGGCAAGAGGCTTCTTTGGTTGTGGAGGCTCTTCTGGTTTACTCTCTTCCCTGACTCTAGCTGGTTCTTTCCACTGATCGTCTTCCTTAGGCTTCATGATCCGTTCTGCTAAGGCCTCCTCCTTGGACTCTGACAACAATGGTTTTAGAGGTAATGGCTCTGGCCTGTCTATGATTGGAGGTGTCTGCGGCTGAGGAGTTTTACTCTCCTCTTGTTTAACGACTTGAGTTGCTGTACTCTCTTCCTTAACAATCCTCATCTGTTCAGGAGGCTTGTTTGGAACATGTGGAGGCACTTCCTCCGTGTTTAAGGTTAGTCCTTGAGGGTTCTCTGTCTTGTTAGGTGTAAGAGTGGCGTCTGACGGTTTAGACCACCAAACCGAACGAGAGATAGATTGAATAAGATCCTTTGAATTCCTGGATCCAACACAATTGTTTCCCATTTGGAACTATCCGCACCTCTTTTCAATATAGCTAATTTGATAGAAGTACCCCATTACTGTTCCCTCTGAAAGGCATGTGATTCTGAGGTGAACACATCAAAACGAAGCCTTTAGAATACAGTAATGTCAATGTAAAAAACCACTATATATTTCATCTATCAACCGAGTAAGCGCTACTTTCTAATTTAGTAAACACAAAGAACCTTGCGCCACAGAGACCAATCCCAACTGGAAAAGAAAATTTCAGAAGAATGGTAAACCAGAAATGTAATACATGCTTTCTCACAATTGAACATAGCCCTTCTTATAAGCACCCCAAGAAGCAACCTTAAACCCTGCAATCACTTGACCATATCCTACACGAGCATGAGAAACTTCAAGGAATGTCTTCTGAAACAATCAACGCAAACATAAAATTCTTCGTCCCAACATTAACTACTACGGTAAGGATACAACAGCCAATCAAAAAGAAGACCCTAAAGAGAGAGAATATAGAGAAACGCGCACAAAGACTCTGTACGTGTTAAAGTTTGGTTATTTTACCAGCTCATGAGCAGAAGAACGCAAATGACGATCATAGGTCTTATAATTTAGATTCCTCAGAGCTTCAGAATTGATGTTGATTTGCATATAAATATTATATAGGTCTCCCACAACAGGTTCCTTCTGGGCCAATATGTTCCACCATTTGTAGTTTTTCTCTCGGCATTGAAATGAAAGGGGTTATTTCGTTTTCGGAGAAAATGAAGAACCGTAAAATGAAACCAAAAAAGACCGTTTTTTTTTTCTGTTGGAAAGAGTCAACCTTTGATCGATACAACGCGGTTTAAAGGGTTTATGAATTATGATAAGCCCACTAAGTCTTCGATTAAGGACAATAAAATATGGAAAGTTGTTTCGTCATTTGTGTCTCTGAAAATCGTCTTTTTCTGTTTCATTGTGCTTCTGCAGCTGTATTCGGGTGGATGGTTTCTAGGTTAGTTGGATGGTGGTTTCATCGACCATCTTCAGCCGGCCCGGCCGCCACAAGCCGGTTTATGTTATCCACATCTATTTCATTGTCTGTGTGAATTTATAACATACTTCATAACGAGGAATTATTGGATGGAATTAACTTCGGGTTTTGCCACGCATCTCTAGTTTATACAGTTATATGAAGAGACTCCTCGTAAATATAAAGATATTTACGTTTCGTAATTAGATTAAAGTGTGCAACCGATGGTGCTTGTAATGTGGAAAACATTGGTAATAGATTCGGCTTTGTGTCCTCTAAATGAGAGAAGACAACGTAAGATATCTAAACAGGGATTTGCTGTCATTAATAATACTATTTCCAAACAAGTTTTGTTGGAAAACCGAAACTTGAAATTTCATTGCGTAGGTTGCTAGAGATTTTTTAAGTTCAAATTCTTCATTCCAATCCCAAGAACAAAAGCATGTAGTTGTTTATAGCTCAAAATGGGAAGTTCAAAACCTTTGTCGGATTTAATTGTGTCTTATTGTGTCTAATGTCCAAACGACGTCGTTTGGGCATAAAAGTTGGAATTGAGTATTGTACTAAAAGTTGGCTTTTAGTTGACAGAGGGATGAATATTAATCGCAGCAGCTGAAGTCCAAAGTCACGGCTGGAAAACGGCGTCTGTGGGTGGGACCCACGAGCACTTAATATCTGTCCACTTCGTTTAGGCATTAGACACGATAAGACACAATTAAATTCGACAGAGAATTTGAACTTCAAAATGGGAACCACCGAGTTGGATTCATAAGAAAAGCGGTGATATTGTTGAGATGGAAGTCGCAATGACACTCATTTTCCTATTCTTCGAAGAGTCCGCCCCGCTCATTACTTAAAAAGTACTACTAGTTTTTTTTTTGTCAGTTTTTGTTTTTTTGTTAAAGGATCCCGACATATTTTCAAATAGAATATGTTGGCATTTTATAGGTGCAATAGCTGATTAAGTTATTCCAATATCAAAATGTTTAGCTTAAATGACAAGCTTTATATTTATTGCTCTCTTAATAAATATGCCGATAAACAACAGATCAGGTAAACAATTTGTGAATGTCCGCTACAATAAAATTGGTCCCTTGCGTGCGTAGAGGAAGAGAGGAAGGAAATGTTCTTTCCTTCTTGTTGAAAGTTGTGGCAGATAGTGGACAATGTAGATGGAAATTGACAATGTCGATGAACATTTCCATGTGGAATTCAAAGTCTGTAAGGGGACAAATTAAGAAGTCATTTACAAGGACCCTTCCCAATTTAATTCTAAACCTTATCGGACGACAGTTTTTCTCTTTTGTTCATCGTTAAAATAAAGTGGAGAATCCAAAAAGATAGAAAGGGCGTTACCATCATGACATCACGTCATTTGGAGGACCAGACGTACTTGATATATTAGCACTAAGACGGTCCCCCTTTTTTTTTTTTCAAATATATTACAAGTCATGATAAGAACAACATTAGGAAGACCGTTTCCTTTTCTTTCTTTTTTTTTTTTCTTTGCAAGTTATGATAACATTACGGTGGAAAATCCGTATGAAGACTTATAAAACTGGTAAACAAAAGTTGACTTTCTCAACAGTGTCATTTGTATCCCAATTTGAAATAAAACAGTTTAAATTTCTCTAAGTTGTTTATATTTTATAATTGAGATGTACAAGAAGAATAATTGCTTCCTATAATCCATTTTGTACTGGGAAATTATTTATGATCTAATTATGGGTGCAACAAAAAATTAAAATTTTATAATTTTTTGGTCGGATTTTATTAATCAAATAACTTGAAAAATATAATCATAAGTAAGAGAATGTTCTGTAAAATTTTTCTTAACCTATCAACTAGAAGTTGTTCCCTTATTCAGTCTTTAACAATCTCTACATAATAGATAAAAAGAACTCATCATTTGAGAAGAAAAGGTAGAAGTATTAGCTTCCTTATGCTTTTTTTAAATTTATAAAAAAGACATTAGAGTTTTTATTAAAATTAAAATTTCTAATTATAATTAAAGTCTAATTATAATTCTAATTACAATTTAATTTTAATAAGTTAAATTAAAATCATGAAGTTTCTCAAACTTCATAATTAAGTTTAACTTTTTTACTGCTCATTTACGTGTGAATCACTCTAGTTGGATAATTTTTTCAATCACTACTAATCAAGAATAGTATAACATTATCCTTAATTATTTTAAAGTGACAAATTATTTATTGACTAACTCAATTATCACCATATAATTCATAACATATCCAAGTATTACTGGTTGAGCTATCCTAAATAGCATAGGTCATAAATAATATAAAAAACATAGTAATTTTCACATGAAATACTTTGTTAATCTTAAGCCTAAGGATCAATTATACAATTATCATAACTAGAAAATCCACAAATATATAAATAATATTCTATTTATGATTCTTATAATTAGGTTAGTTTAGTAAAATTATTCTCTAATAAGCTCCCACGCACTTATTTAAGTATCTCTATACTTTAATTTATGAGATTGATTGCTTTCTTTATAAGAAAGAAACATAAAGTTTGCTAGTTTTACTATTCCATCAATATCCTATATTGATGAAGTTATAGCTAGGAACGATTTATAAATAATACATAAATGCAAATTGAATATCATAATTATGATTTGATCATAATTTTAATTGCATAATAATTATCCCAAAAATTTTACCTTTAGTGTTAAAACACCAAACGTAATTAAAAAAATACATAATGATAAAGCATGTCTTTATTAATTAAAATAATAATATCATACAAAAATTGTCACCAACTACTTAGTTGTAATGGAATAAACTAATAATCTCTTATTTATCCTAAAGCTAATCACTTATGTATCTAATACTATAACCATCCAGATGTTAATCATGTCTTTTTTAGGACAACAATCTAGTAAGAAGATTTGCAAGATTTCACGTCATTATCTCTCTTATCAAGTAAAACTTTATGAGTATATGTTTAGACCATTGATGAGTCCTTGGTTTCTTTTCTTGTGCAATAATGCCATTAGTGTCATAGTACAATACTATTGGCTCAATAATGTTAAGAAACACTCCAAGTTCAATGATGAACTTCTTGATCAAAACTACTTCCTTTGCTTCCTTTGACGTTAAATATACTCTATCCTGGTCTTAAAATCTGTAATGATTAGTTGTTTGGAACTCTTCCCACTTATCGTACTACTATTTAGAATGAAGATATACCTTAACTGTGATCTACTATCATTAGGAATAGACTAAAAAGTAGCATCTGAATACCTCTAAACTCTTAGTTCATCTCCTCTATAAACCAAGAAAACATCTTTAGTTCTTCTCAAATACTTTAAGATACTTTTTATAACCGTCCAGTGACCATCACTAGGATTGACCTGAAACTTGCTCGTTATGCTCAAAGCAAATATACATAATTGATCCAATAGCCAAAGCATATGGAACACCATTTATTTTTATCTCTCTCTTCTCATGTTTTTAGCATATACTTTGTGAGAGAAATCCCATTTGTCATGTGAAAGAATCCCCTATTAGAGTGATACAATAAGCTATTTAGTTACAATTTACATGCCTATTTAATTCCACATGTCCATAACTGATGCAAAATACATATAATTCTATAAAACCCAACCATCAAAACCATCATTAACAATAACCTAATTAGCGCATTACTTCGAATTGGGGGTTCTCTACTAACCTACCTGAAATCAGAAATTAAATATTACAAGTAGTCATATAACATCCAATAACATAATTAATATTCATAAACAATAAATAATTAAAGTAAAATGTTCTAAATGGCATATACCACCAACTTTCATTAGAAATTTTCTTTAAGTCACTTTCTGAAGCTAAAATATCTATAGAAGTAACTCTTAAAACATGTAAAATTGAAGAAAACTCCTTGAATTATTGAAATATCCTTTAAAATACCTTTTCTCATCTCCTTAAAGCATTCTCTCTTAAGTCTTATAGCTTCAACTTCATATAACCCTGAAAAATCATCAAAAGATCATTTTTCACTTAGTCGACCAGTCCTTTTTAGGAAGGAAAGGACATCATATTTGGTCAATTGAATGGCCTTTAATTAACAAATCATTAAACTGTGGTATCCCTAATTTAGAGTTATTTTAAATCATCCTCAAAATTTACTATTCTTAATTCCTATCCTTCAAACTTATATTAACTTATCAATTAGACACAAAACTCAACAAATATAAGAGAATTGAATGTACAATAAACAATCTTAGGCTAAAAAAATTTCATCATATATAAGATTATAAGCCAATTGATAATCTTACTATTAATGACAAGATTCAAAGGTCAAAAGTTTTGTCTAAAAATGCCACAATAAAGGGAAAAAATGAAGAAAGTTTCTTATTCCAATATTGATGGAAGTCTTATAAAAGTAATGTGTACAAGACTAGATATTTGTTAGGTTGTTGACAAGGTGAGTATATATAATTCAAATCCAGTTCAAACATATAGAAAAATTTAGCAAAGAGAATATTAGGTTATCTAAAAGATACTATTGATTATACATTGAGATATCAAGGTAATGACCTAGATATACAAGGTCACATAGATGCATATAAGAAAGGAGATTTAGATAAGACAAAATCTACCTCCAGATTTGTTATCTTATGTAAAAATGGTGTAATATCACATAATGGTAAGAAATAATTGTGTGTATGCTTAGTCTTCGTAAGCTCCATAAAGTAACTTTGTAGGCCACTGAATAGAATGTTTAGTAAAAGGCGTCTACCATATGGCACAACTATTAACTGAGTTTGGCATGAGCCATTACTTTCATCTAATGTTATCTATGACACTTTCTCCTTCGTTTTGTCCACTATGGAAGTCAGGAATGTGGATACCATTTCATACCGACCGGTATGTACCGTACCGGACCAAAATTGATACGAAACGAAGGGTCGATTGTACTTGATTTAAATACCAGTCGGTATTAGATGGTACCGGTTGGTACCAGCCGGTATTCAAAATATCAGCTAAATACCAGCTAGTAGAGAAAATTTTAAAAAATAGGGGGACTTTTTTTTACAAAATTTTCAAAAATTTTGAAAATCTTCCTCCCTCCCTCTAGCCTCTCCTTCCCCCCTCTTTTTTTCAAAGTTTTTTTAATTAGTTATTTTATTTACTTCAACTTTTATAATTATTGTGAATTGTGAATTTTTGTTTTTAAAATAATAATAAATATTTGTATTACTAATAATAATTATAAATTAAATAAAACTTAAAAATAAATTATTTTATTGAAATTTATTTAATATTTTGTATAATATTTATTAATAAAGTATTAATAAAAATATTTTATTTTTAAAATGAATAATCTTAAAATTATTATTTATAAACTAATATTTATTATATATATTTTTAATTATTAAATCAAAAT
>JANZLC010000005.1:32680507-32690567 GCA_026413385.1 Erythroxylum gracilipes
CGCGTGGAGGAACAACACACGGCTAAGGGTTTTTTTTGCAGCAAAATTGAAAACATAAGGTTAATAGAGTAACATTTGATATCTCAGGGTTTAATTAACTACTTTCGTATAACACAAGGGTTGCTAAAGCAATTTTGTCCCCAAAATATCTACAATTTAAAGAATCCTATTAAAAAAAAAGCATGTGGCCAAGAAGCCAAATTTTTTGGGCTGTAAATGTATCTTCAAATATGTATTCCCAAACGACAAGGTAATAACATGAAAGAAAGAGAGAAACCCCTCAACACCCCATGTCTTAAACAAAACACATCTACCCTGCGCCCCTAACATGAAATAAAATTTGCCCACCAAAAATAGAAAGGCAAAACTCAGAACCAGACAAAGAAACATGGATTTTGCCTAATGAACATAATAACAACAGATAATAATGCCAACAATCGAAACTGAACAAGGAAGAATAAGAAAATGGATTAACGAAACAAAGACAACAGCATGCACAGAAATTATTAGTAAAGCACAAAGCAACAGTAAACATTACTTTTAGGCTTTTACACTTCCCTTTAAAGATTGAATGCAAAGGATGAGAACACAGTAAAATAAATAAATGGGGGAAGAAGACTTACGGATCTGTAGAAAAGCAGAGGTCAAGCAACATGTGAAACATTTCCTGCGAGGAGAATCACGAGCTTGAAGAAGATAAGGAATAGATGTCGGGAGGGAGGCTCGTCAGACATCGAAAAAAGAGAAGTTTGGGAAGGGTTAAATTTGTCTTGAAGAAGAACACATTTTCGTTGAAGAAGAATAGATTTTCGTTGAATAGATAAAGATAGGTCAGGGGAAGTTTTGTTTATTCTTCAAATCGTAGAAATGGTATTCTTAAAGATAACGTACTCTGTGTTTGGTTAAAATCCAAACACAAGTTTAACAAATGAAGTAGGAATATAGACATAATAGAATGGCTATTCCATCAAAGCAAACAGGTCGTTAGTCCGTTGCACAGGATATGTACTTTTGCCTTTTTTGCATTATTGTCCTACACATAATCGTGTTTAGTCTCTATCATAACATCGACTCATAACCAATTGACATTTGGACTGAACAAATTTATGATTTGATTTCACCTCCCTTAATAAGCACTTATAGAGTGCTTAGTATTATCAGAATCATTAAGTAACAGCTTGAGTTTGTCTCACGTCGTAAGTTTGAGTCCTAAGGTAGCTCATCTTGTGGGCCCACATGGTTTAATACTCAAATGATAATAGGCTTTTAGAGCAATGTTATAAATACCGTACCGGGTTCGATACCGGATTGAGCTCTGGAACGGAACGGTACCGGTATCGGTAGGTACCGGGTACCGTTTCGGAATATTTTTTAAATTTATAAAATAGTCCCTAAAATTTTAAAAAATTACAAAATAGTTCATATTGATATATTATACAGTTGTACTTTCGGTTTGATTTTTAAAACATTCTTATAACAGAATAAAACACGACCCAATTTCTTATATATTATTTAATGCCAATGAGATATGTTTTTCTAGGAAAAATTCAGCATGAAGAAATTTATTTTACCATATTTTTATTATTACATAATATCTTAACCTTAAATTCAATTTACTATGAAGACACCATTAAAAAACAGTATTCATACGTTGCTTGTCTACTTCAAACCTTTTCTCTGTTTACTTTCTTCCATATTTGTTTTCCCTTTTTTTTGTCCCTTTAAACTCTTCTCTCTTCCCTTTTTCGCCGACACCCAAATTTCACACTAAACAACTATGCATACAAACTGCCCTTTTCTCTCTCCGCATTACTCTTAAGTTTCGAATCTCTCCCCGTCTCTGTCCCCGTTCTGTAATGGTAATGCCTCTAACTACTGTCTCTCATCTCGTCCTTAGTAACTTGAACAACCCTTTCTCTTCTTGTTTTTAGCTTTTGCTTTCAGGGTCCTCTGCGGTGGCGACTGGCGACTGGTGACAAAGGAGAGGAGAAGACGAGGAGGAGGAGGAGCGGTGGCGACTGGCGACGAGGCGAGGCAGACGGCGAGGCAGGCGGCGACCGGCAGCAAGTGAGAGAAGACGATGAGAGATGAAATCTGAGAGGGAGAGTCGGCAGAGGTGAGTGAGAGAGAGGGGGGTTAGATTTTTTTGGGTTAATGTTTAATTTTTTGCAAACTAGTCCCTGAAAAAGTTTATTTTTTGCGGAATTGTCCGGTATTTTCCAAAATTTTTGGTTCTGGCCGGTACCGACCAGAATTTTTCATCGGAATTTTTTAAGGAATACCGGTACCGATTTCAAGCCGGTACGGTACGGTATTTCAAACACTTGTTTTTACTCACCAGTTATCCTAGCAATTTGATTTCTAACCTTGCAAATTAACTTCTTTTTTTGTCCTCAAGCATTCCATAACATGTTTCAAAGGACTCACATGCTCAAACTCATCTAAAAATATATATAACACATCATTCATTTGGGAAGTTAGGGACAATTTTTGAAGCCAACCAAAATGTTCATGTCTAGCTTATCGAGACAGGTTCGTAGTGACGTTCAAATAGTATGTATGTTGAGAAGCGCTATTGAACCAACTAACACAACAAATAACTAAAGTAACCGTCAATTATTAATTATTAACTGTTGTAACTGATAACCGTCAACTATCGATTACCATTAAATAAGTGCATCTTGTATAATTCTGATTCTTCTAGAATTTAAATATTGCATAAGTTGTTTTACAGTGTTTTTCCTTGTTTGAACATGTCATCCTCGTGTTTTTCCTCTTGCTGAAAAAACGTTGTTCCTCCAGTGCTTGATGTTAAAGGAATCACCTTACAAACTCGTGTACTGGAAATACGCAATCACTTTTAAAGTTGAAGCTAGAGTCTTTAGTAACCTTGATTTGCTATTCCACAATTTGAATAAACATTTATTCAGGGTACTGAGATTCGGTAAAATTATTTCCGTACAATTTTGCTTAAAGTTGAAAAAGGAGAAGAACAGCTAGTAAATATTGGCAAAGAAAGCCATGTAACCTTATGGAAAATGATTAACAGCCCGTTACAGTCATCTGCAAAAGTCGGGAAATGTAATTAGTCTCGTGTGCATATGAATGCCCACTTAGAATGGGCCTAAGAACAATAGCCACACAAGCCATTCCAAGCCCTCTTTACTCATTACTCGGAACTTCATTTCCGGTGGACACCAGGGCTAATGCAACAAAATCTGAGCTTTCTTCGCCACCTGAATTCCTTTCCTTCCATCAAACCATTCTCATGGTCGCCATTTGCATCAAAGAGAACGTGCTTGTCGCCTTGCGTATTTAGGTCTCCAATAGGTGTCTCTACGCTTCCGTCTGTGGAAGGAGATAACAAAACCTGACCACTTTCAACAGCAAATGAAGAGTATTGTTCGGGTGTTGCTGGTGCAATTCTGTTATGGTTCAGCTCCCTTGTAAAAGAATTTGGTCCTGCATGCCTGCAAAACAATTTAAACACAACTTTAGTAGGAAAGAAGTAATGAAAACCAATTTGGATTTAGAAATTAAGAAAACTAGCAAAAAGGCTGGTGTCTCAAACTTCAAGTAGGACAGGCTCACAGGCACTTTATGAACAAGCCCACCTAACGTCTCGATTACTGGAGCCATTCCTAGGTTCATCTGAAATCTTCTCTACTATTTTCAAAGTTGTCGATGCTTCAGCAGAGACTTTATCCGGACCAACTTCACCGGATTTTAAAGGAGTCGAGTCCTTTCCTATACCATTTTCCTGACTCAAAATGTGTTGGTTCGTTGAGCCAGGTAAAGGCTTTTGTAGAGACTTAGATCCATATTCACGAACCACGGAAATGGCTTTCTCCAAAGTTTTTAAAGCTTGCTCCACCTCAGGACTGATACTCGTATTTTTATTATAATTTTCAAGTCCCTCTTGCCCAATCTTTCTCAGGGAGGGTTTAGCATGATCCTCGCCTTCTGTTTCCAACTTGCTTTTATCCTTGCTCTCTTCTTCCACAATCTCATCAGCTTTCTTTTCAATGGCTATTCCACTCTTCTGCACATTTTCACTCAAGTACTTACTGCTGCAAACTTCCTGCTCGATGCTCCCGACTTCATCACTAAAATGTTTGCCCTCTTCATTAATTTCTTCGACAATCTCACCAGAAGCCGGTTCGACTGAATTTTTCAGTTTCTCTGGAAAAGTTGCACTCGTGTCGTCATAATTATGAACATTCTGTTGCGAATTGCCTATGCTTCCTTCTGAAACTTTCATAGAATGCTGTAGTTGCAGAAAAGCTTCATTTGTGATTTCTTTCCTTTCTGTAGCACCATTTGGTTCATGGATGGAATAAAGAGCCTCCCGTATTTGAGAATACAATACATCATCCAACGCCTTCATGTAATCTTCGTTTCGGTTAGACACAGAAGCCACAGCCTGTCATAGATCAGAGAAGATAGTTAAACATTCCATGAATGCAAAGACAGGTCCTGCAGCTGGAACCTTTAGAAAGAAGTTGAACTTTAAGACAGGAAAACCAAGGACAAAGATTGCATCATCATTTCAACCCAACCATAAATAAATTACAACAGCATAAGACAGGCCCAATACGTCTCAATGTGTTTTTCTCACAGCCATAATAGTCATACAGCATCCACATCTTAATCTTAAAACTGAATACTTCCAAGAGGAAAAGAATGGTAAAGGAAAATGTATGACCTTTTGATAGAGCCTGAAACCACTGCCAATTAGCTGCCTTGAGATAAAGTTTATAAGAAATGGAGGTACGAAGTCCAGCTTCAAGTCTATATTTGCAATTGTCCTACAAATTAATATGCATGAAAGCATCACAACAAAAGAGTATGGAAAAGGTCTCTTACGTTCATTTTAATAGTACTCTTGTCTGTGGACCTTCTTTTTTATGTTGCAAATAAATCACTTTCCTTGATAATACAATAGAAATCACCATTTCGAAAGGCAATACAGACACAGAGACTAAAATGTAGAAACAAAGAATAACCAATTTGGGGCTTATGTCCATTATACTTGTAAAACAGTAAGTAGATGTGTATCCACCAATTTCTTTTTAGATAATGAAAAACTGGTTTATCTAAAAAAGCATAAACAAGTCAACCAATCATTCAAATGATAGCACCAGATAAATCAACCTCATAAGTAAGATAAGGATCAAAATGGATGAGAATACAAGTCAATTGGGCCTCACAGAAATATGTCCATTCTCAAGTTCCTTGCCTTGTCCAGCCAATCATATCTAACAGAGTGGCACACACTACGGTTCAACTGATATCAGACTCGATATACATCAGCAAAATACCCATTCAGAATTCACTGAAAAATGCATTCCACTTGACAACAGTAACACTGAAAAGTGTAAATGCATGCAAATAAAAAGCTCCATGAAGACAATAAGCAGAACTTCCTAGCAGCATAATACCAAATATCAATCTGATTATCAATAGCACTGCATAAAGTTAGATGTTCAATGTCAGAAGATCCCACTATGAGTCTAATTTGTAATTGTTTGGTCACAGTGATAACAAAAAATATGAACGTCAAGTTTCTCAAATGGATACATTTTTTGCAACCCTTACTAGAGGAAGGTTGGAGTCAAATCATTCATCACCCATCCACTGCTTGGCTCTCCAGGTGTTTTGGAAATTATCCTTATGTTTTCATGAACAAAGAAAGATACACGTTTGATAACAAATGTGAGCTAATAAAATGATTGAGCTTTATTTTTTATCTAGCAGTACACAAAAGAAATCATATTTTTCATCTGCTTTATGTGTTGTTTGACATCAACAAGGATACTAATATTTGAAAGAAAGGTATATCATCATGGTGATCAACTAAAATGCTTGCTCATTCTAACAGGAATGATGATTCGCTTCTAAAAATATGAGGGTCAAAATAAGACAGATATTCATAACAACCTATATGTGGCACAAACTTAAAACGTACCGAATAAAGTTGTTTCAAATAATTGCAAACTAAAGGCTTTGGAATGTGGATAATGGACATATATTGTTAAAAGTAACTAGAAGAGATAAAAATTTTCACAAATTAACACAAGCAAAAATAGAGAAAGGAAATTCAATTTTGAACCATTAAATGAAGTTGGTTTTAAACCAATAGAGAAATTTTAATGAAACTGAGGTCAATATCATTTAACCACTATCCAACACAACTAACCGAAAGTAACTTCTTCCTGATGAAACTTTTTGTATTGCAAAGCCTCCCACCAAATCTATGCGTACAACATCCTTAGGCTCAGGGATCCCATCCTTGGTAAACCCATGTGTACTTCTATCAATGCCCTTCAGATCCGAAATCTGAAAGAAATGATGGGACATCATCATTATACTTTAGCTGAATTTCCAGATACTAAGGTAGAAGAGAAAGTATAACTGAAATAAGCATGAAGTTCCATAATTTCAGATGAATACCGAATTCAAAAGAACAACAACTAGACCATCTTTGAGATGCTCAAACAAAAAAAAGTTGACAACAGCCTCCCTAGCTGACAGCGGCCATGCTACCTTTACCCTTCCTTCCCAAAAAAATAAGAGAAATATTAGCATGTAAAGTAGGACAAAGAAAGCAAAAAGAATCAACTGGGACACTTTTTTCATGTTCTTGATACTGAACAAACCTCACTAAAGATATCTGCTCACTGATCCGAACTCTTTTCAGACATTTGCAGTCTGTTATTTTAAAAGGTGGGATAGTAAACTGGGGCCACCTACAATATAAACAACAACCAGTCCATAATAAACATCCTTATTGCACATTGATTTCAAAACCACATAATTCCCAAGCTTAATGTGATGGAGACACCAAGAGCTGCCAAAGAAACTAGTAAATTGGAACTGAAGAGAAAAAAGAAGAAATCGCATGAAAGAATAGGCATGCCTGCAGCACAGCCAAGAGCTAACTTCTAAACAGCGTCTATGCTTTGATGCTGCCACTTCATGTCACATCTTCTTGTTCAAGAAGAAATAAGAATTCAAGTGCTTAGAAATGTGTAAGTAAAAGGATAACAACCAGTGGATCAGTTAACAATCGTTAATTTAACCCCTAAGATTAATAAGTCACAAACTTTTTGAGAATTCAATACTGTCTAGTTCAGTTATGCATATCTCCACTATTTAGAAGCTACAGTTGGGTATAAATGAAGAAGAGTAAATTTTCACATTTTCACAATCAAAATCAGCAGTCTTGACGCTTAGCTCATCTTCTTAACTCTCAGGGTGACGAAATTTTCTTATTATTAAAATGGACAGTCAGGCACAAAAGAACAAGTGCAGTATATACATGACACAGAGAACCATAATCATAGTTTTCAGCGATAAAAGATCTATCAAAAAATTGAAGGGAAAGTATGTTTTTTTTTTAAAAAAAGGCATGGATATAATTGCAAATAGACCGAAAAATATGCATAGACATGTACATAACAAAAGACATGTACAAAGATGGAAAATATGCTTTACCATTTCCTATACAGGGCTGATTCCCAAGAGATACATAGACCTGCAATGTAATGCACTCCTTGTTAACGATATGCATAGAGACATAAATATGCAGCTTCTAAAATGCCTCAAATATCAGTCAACTCTCTGTTTATCAATTCAAATGGAAAATACTACTTGTGTGACTATTCCAGCTGAACTTACAAGTATCAATTTGCCCATCTACGTATCCTTCAACAAGTAACGTATGAAATGGAGTACCCTGAGGTCCTTCGGTGTACATGACACGATACTCTTCCTTATCATCTTTTAGCTGGCAATAGTGGGATTCAATGAGTTAAGACTTTATAACCTCGTGAATAGAAGTAGTTTAAGATCAGCTGACTAACAGAATAAATCATGATTCAGATTAACCATGATTTCTGCTCAGCCTCTAGAAGAAAATGACAATGAAATAGAGGGTAATACAAATAAAAGAAACAAAAATATTGTAATTGGCCAAGAGAGCATACTTTCCATTGACCATGCGATGCTTCAACAGTGTTAGACATATCATTTTCACTTATAGAAGCACTCCTCAACATGTCAAGAAAATTAGATACTTCAACAGTTCTTTTGTCTACTACTTTATCACCACAATCTGCAAGTTTGAAAGCCTTGTGAGTTTTCGACAGATGCTATAGACCTTTATGTGGCAATAACAAATATGCTTCCCATATGACATAGCAAAAGTATCTCACAAAATCATCATCCGTCTGTTTGAAGAAGTGAATAAGAAATTGCTAAATTACCAACCTGCGGATTCATTTGGGCATGAACGTAGGAGTTGATTCCTAATAAGAATTTTAAGCGAATCATGATTTGTCAATTCAGGAGATGCCAGTGTCTTGTCCAGTCTCTCTCTGTACTGAGAAATATTTCCACTCTTGCCCATGTTTGCACATCCAAGCTAACAAAAACTACCCCTTGCTGAACTTTGCGTTGGAGAATTGTTCACCTATAAGTACCGTCTGTTGAGTCTGATATAACCATAAATAGTTGTAGAAAGTCTCATTCATGGGAAAATCCCATTGATACAAGGGTCTCAAAACATAATCAGTATCGATATGCATATGTCGATGTAAATCCAACTGTATCTATGCCTAATTAAAACAAAATTTAAAGTATTTGTACCTTAAACTACCGGCGTAGAAACTAGAAATTGATTAAAACAAGGCACCAAAAGGAAATCAAAGCTCCTATTGATCGACCAAATCTCTTGGCAAACGTGAGAAGCACCTCTATATGTCGGTCAATTTCCATTGATAGGAAATAAGACCGACCACAACAACCAAAATTCTTTCAGAAAAGAAGGAAGAAGACTGTTAAACGTTTCCCACATGCATCTACCAAGAAGTTTTTGCATAACTTATCCAAAAACGATGAAGCAACTATATATATGGGAAGACGAATTACCCATATCTGGACACCAGATGAATTTAATCGAAATCGTTGTAACCCTGAGAGCAACCCAGCTGTTCTTCAAGCACTTTGAAGAGTAAAAGTACAGAACCACGTGGAGGTCTCGCTCTCTCAAGATATTAACATTGGAAGCAACGCAAAGTCAAAAACGTACCTGACGCGTAGTCACCCAGACGGATGAAGAACATGCACTCTTCTTGGACTTTATCCAATGCTGGCACACGCAGCCGATTCACTCCCACCAAGATCACGCCTTTCTAAACGATACCAAAAATCCCCCGGAAGAAAAAGAACGAAAAAATTCCAGCTTGACATTGGCTTTCATAAACTCGCAAGTCTTATAGACGCTCGGAGGAAGCCATTCTGGTGCGGGTCCCACGAGTGGATGAAAATTCATTTCTTCCACAAAGTTTCACTCGATCATTTTACCGCTTCGGACAAGTTAAAATGATACGGATAAGGACTATAGTCTTAGCTGCAACAGCCAGAAACGGTTAACAGTAAGGAAGAATGAACTATCCACAGAAGTGTACCCAGTTCAGGTAAATAACCGAAAGAAACAAACTTTTGTGAGGGGCCATAGGTAGCATTTATGTGGTAGGTAGTGGCGAGACAGTTGTAGCATTAAAAACATGACAGGTTACTGTCGGTGAGAAAACTGGAAAATTAGACAAATGCCAGTTTTGGGGTCATCGTTTATTAGGAACCGAGATAGAAGGAAAAAACTTCACGGCACTCTGCGTTGTCCTTAAGCGGAGAATAGTTAGTTGGTGGGATTCTGTGTAGCCCTGCCACATCTTCTTTCTACTCATTGTTACTTACATATCATTGGTTAATATAATCATTCTTTTGTTTTTGGTACATAAGTCGTACAACTCTATGAACGACCAAAAACCAACTTTCTTTGGACTAGTAGATTAACTCTGCGCAAATGCGCAGCGAAAATGTCCAGTATATTTAATTAAAATTGAAACCAGCAACAAGAAAATTTATAAGGACATAAAATTTTATAGATAGTTTAATCTATAAATTTTAGAATTTGTCTCTGATATCGTCTTGTATTCTTCCTAAGAAATGTATCCATATGTCTCTAGCTTAATCCAAATCAACAATCAGCTTGTTT
>JANZLC010000005.1:32699685-32710623 GCA_026413385.1 Erythroxylum gracilipes
CTAAAAAACAAAATCTTTTCTCGATAAAAAAGGAATAAATAATAAACGTGGGAAAAGGAGAGCTAAGACATACCAAGTTGTACGGACAACAACGTTGGAATTTACTGGAGAAAGGAGCAACCGTAGCCCAACCTGCGATACGTGATTGGTCGGTAAGTTCACTCAAATAATTTTTTACAAAACAAAAGAATTTGAGAAATTTAGAGAGAATTGAGGGAGAGTGATGGGTATTGGAGATCATTTAGATGGAAAGATACTGGAAAACAAAGAGACGCAGACCTTCTGCGAGAAGACAAAAAATATAAAAAAGATATAATATTAGAAGAACTAATCTGTATCTTGAGAAGACGAGAGTGATTGATGAACAGAAGAAACAGAACAGAAACTGGCTAGTGGTGACTGATCAATAAAGGAAACAGAATGGGGCTTTTGTTTATGTAAGTGACGGACAATTAGTTTCTTTACGTAAGTGATGGAAAAATAGCTTCCCGAAAAAGCTAAAATTTGGAGCTTTTCTTAACTTTTGAAAAAGCTGTATTTGAGTTTTTAAAAAAGCTATTTTTACTTCAAAAATACTTTTGAAGTTTACAGTTAAACAATTACTTTTTTCTTAAAATAATTTTTACGGTAGAAAAAAATACTTTTAGACCCTCCAAAAACTGAACCGAACAAGCACTAAGTAAATCAATGATAAGCTTACAAGTCAAAAGTGTAATACAAAGGAATTAGAAAGACATCTCTTACTAACCCATTTTTGTTTTGAAACTACTTTTTTCATTAGTTAATATATTAGTTGCCTTGCATTTCAACAATAATTAATTAGGTATTATAACAAGTAAACAAAAAAAAGTATATTCTATAGGTCTAGTAAGTTCTGAAATAGAATATAGAAACTAGTGGATGAAAACTTTAGCCTAATAATTCTTTGAGTACAAATTTAAATTTTTATAAGAGTTACGAATCCTCTTAAACCGAAAAAGTTGTACCCTTTGCCAGAGGGATATGAGTTGTGTCATTGCTACGAGAAAAGGACAAAAAAAACCCTGGTTCTTATTATTAAAAAACTAGACTTTTTGCTAATCTATCTTAATTTTCTATCAAGACGATGACCTTTTATGCATCACATCAATAGCAAAGACAATTTCATCGTAATTGTTCATTGGTTTGGGTGGTTTTCGAAGTTCACAGGAGAGTAGCCCGTAGCTCAGTGATATGAGGCGTGATTCATGAGATCAACAAAATTTTTTGGTCAGGGGTTCGAGTCGCAACTCCACCCTAGCAGACCAAAACGAACAATACCTAACGGGCCACGGCTCAAAGATTTGGACAAATCCATAAGAGGGGGCTATTCCCCTGTGAGCTTCGGAACCCACCCAAACCAGTCAGATTTCAAAACCCTAACTTCCCAACTCATTCATCCTACCTTGAAAGAACAAAGTCTATAAAAGTAATTAAATACACGCAATCGTTGATGCTAAATCTTACGTGACTCGGCTGACTTTGTGATTGAGCTGAATCTATTGTCTTCATCAAAACACCATCGTTGTTTCAAAAAGCTAATGGGCTGGCCTCAACCATAAAAATTTCAGAATGGGTAGGCCTCAAAGATTGAAAACTAATTCTATTATCTGGGCCGGACTGTTTTGTGTTTGGGTATGGGGTTCTAAAAATATAGACCGAACCCGTTTTATCCCGAGATCAGGAAGAGCAGCTGCTCATGTCCGCCTACTTCAACCGGAGCTCAGAGCTTGTCTCTTTAAAGCTGACCTGTGCATTGCGGCTCTTCTTCTAGCAGGAGCTTAACTTTTTTTTTTTTCCTTGATTTCTGTTTTCAGGTAATTATCTCCATCTTTTTAGCCTTTATGTTGTTTCCGTCAAAGAATAGTCTTTCCTATTTAGATTACTTCCCGCTTTCAGATCATGTGATTTTCATTTTATGAGTTGATTAATTAGGTTATCATACTTGCAGTTCGTTGTTTGCTGTTTTGATTTTGAATTTGGGTGATGGACGGTTTAGTTGGGTTTAGTGTTTAGAGTTGTCATTTCTTTTTGCCTACTAAAATTTGGTCTGTCGCGTTATCATCCATCCAATGCTTGTTTTCTTTGTAAATTTGATTGGTTAAAGGGTTGTGAAGTTTTGAACTGAATGTTAAAGCCTTTTGATTTTTAGGTATTGGTGGGAGTGATGGTGGGGTGGCAACGACATTTGCGGTCTTTCGTTTGTCAGATTGGAAGAAGAGAGTACAACTGCACTTCTTTTGCTAACCTCTCTTCTGCTTATTCTGCTTCTCGTGTACACTCCTCCCTTTTAACAGGTTGCTGTATACCAAAAATATTTATTTTCTTTCTCTGCATGTTGTGGAATTTCTTGTTCTTGTTTCACTTCTCGAAAAGATATTTTATTTTTATTTTCTTGGCAACCTTCTGCTTATGGTTTGTTTTCACCTTGAGCTTTGAATTATATGCATTGCGGTGCAGGTGAATTACCATGTTGGCAGAGATTTTGGGAGCCACCTTCTTTTAACATTTCAAGGCCTTGTTATCAGTATTTGCAACAGTCGGTAATTCTTGGCTTCTGAGATTGTGCATCACAATTTGTGACGATTAGATCTCCTGAGGAGATTATTCATTTTTCTTTTTCTTTTTCAAACTTTTATCATTGACTGATGTACCTTGTGGTTATAGGGCATTTCCAGTTCAGTGAAATTGCTAGCAGAAGAGGAGACACCTGTTCGATCTCCATTAACTCCTGTCTTGGCATTAAACACTGGAAAACCTGAAGAAACAAAGGCAGTTTCAAAACCTTCAAAAGTTCAAGCTATATTAAAGGGCATAAAACAGGTGTAAGATCCTTCTGTGAAATCCCTTTGGTTTTATTGCAACTACCGTTGGGTGTTGTACCTGGTGAAAGAAAAAAACTAAATGTTGAAAAGAGATGAAATGGCAAGAAAGTGACACCTTTAGTTGAATTCATCAGGTGTAGCTACATCTGAAGAGCTTTTACAGATTTTATACATCTTCTTAAATAGAGGTAATTTGGCCTCCAGAATTTTGGGACTTGCTGCTGGATGGCCCTACGACTTTCTAGTACTTCTGATACTAGTATAATGTATTCTAGGCCTTTTAGTAACCTCGCCTGTTATCGAAGAGCAGTAGAACCTTTCATGAGTACCATCCCAACTCAGCTCTAGTTTTGGGCCACAGGGGGAAAAGTTTAGAAAAGAAAAGAACTCATAATTCGATCATTGTTAAAAATTAAATCACATAGCTTTTTGCTTATGCGGAAGTTGTGTAATTATCCGTAACCTTGTTGTTTTGGGATTTAATATTAATATTATAGTTTCTATTTCAAGAGGAGTTATACTTAACTGCAGTTTTTCATCATGTCAAGAGGGGAGTTATACTTAACTCCACGTTTTCGTTATGTCAAGAGGGGAGTTATACACTGAACTGCGTTTTTCAACCTTTGTCATTTTAGTTCCTCTTTATCCTCTTTTCTATGTTCATCTCCATAGGTGATTTTCACATGCTAATCTGAATGTTAGCCGGCTATATAATTATGTAAATTTACAAAAATGCTTTGAACAAAATAGATAAACAAAACTGAGAGCTATGAATAGTGTTGGAGATTCTTTTTATTACTTACTGAAGAAACAATATCAGCCGTTTTGGTGGAAAACTTCGGTTCTTGGTCAAACAAGAAAGGATTTTTTCCCTTGGTGCTAGGGTGGATGTCCATTGTGCTTAACTTATGTGATGAGGATTTTTATCATAAAGAATAATATCTTGGAGGCATTATAAGTGGCAGAATTCTGGTTTGCATTCACATCTATGTAACGTCCAATTGCCTCAACGAACAAAGTTAAGGCATCGAAAGAAGCATGTCTAGGTGTAGGCACCTGATTGATTGTATTTGGGATCTTTATGCTTATAAATTTGGGGTAGACCTACTAATTAAATTATTTTCATTTGAAGTTTCTCTTATGTGGAAGAGTGAGAAGCAATTCAAGTTTTTTTGCATGTTGTTGGTTGCTTACTACAATATGCCTTTACACACATAAATCTGTATTGATTACAAATATGCTATGAATGAGTACCTGGAATGATGATTGATCAGCATCAAGCTAGTTGGCATCATTCTCATCATAGTTCTGTTGGGCTCGAGTTCAATCTTGAGGGCATGAAATTTGTTTGATTGATTTGAGCTTTTTAATTTCAGAGTCCCAAGAAGATCAACTTGGTTGCTGCATTGGTTCGTGGCATGCGTGTCGAAGATGCACTATTGCAATTGCAAGTAACGGTAAAAAGAGCTTCAAAAACTGTTTATCAGGTCAGACAACTATTCTCTAATTTTGTGGATGCTTTGCAATTCAAAAAGTTTCTTTTATTTCCACACCCACGTATGCAGCTGCCAGTCTTTGGGTTCATTTGGAAGTTAGCATACATGTCTTACATTGATTCAGACACGTCGGAAGTCAGTCTCTCAAAGCAGCTATTTAGAATAAAGATTTAGATGGTTTTTATGGTACTCCCTGCATAAATTGGAGAAGTGAACTAAGACCACAAGTAGGCAGATCTTATTGTTTTTTCCTCAACTAACATTCGTGAGAGTTTACCAACGGTTTGTAAATGCAATATCGGAATTTGTTCATAGACTTACCACAGCAAAGCCAGGCTTTTTGTTCAAAATCTCGTTTGAGTTTTTATCGCACTTAAATCTCTAGTTGCATAAAATCCGAAGAATTTATGACTAAACATCAAACTTTTCGGTATCAAGTAACTTGACTATTTGATTTACAGGTTATTCATTCAGCACGAGCAAATGCAACTCATAATCATGGGCTAGATCCAGATCGTCTCCTTGTTGGTGAGTAACACAGATGAACTTGCATTACTACTTAAATTTGAACTGCACTCATCTCAAACCTATACTTGTCACGCAGCTGAGGCATTTGTTGGAAAAGGATTCTTTAAAAAAGGGGTTTCATACCATTCTAAAGGTAGACATGGGATCAAAGTAAGGCCAGAGTGTCGATTAACAGTGGTAGTAAGGGAGACCACACCCGAGGAAGAGGCTGAGATTGCCAGGCTACGTGTCTACAAGTTCCGGAAACTCACTAAGCGGGAAAGCAGGCTTGTGCCACATAAACTTATCGAGACCAACCCAGTGTGGAACCGCAAAGCCCAAAAAGCAGCCCGACATGAACAAACTGATATGACTGCATGAATCCAGCGTACTTAAATCATTGGAATTTTGTAATAGGAACGACCCATCAGAACCAACCTTATTCCGTTGCATGCTACCAAGGATATTCTTGTATATCCAAATTTTTTGGAATCTTGGTAATTATGCCGGTTGTCCAATAATTGTGCATGGCATCTGGAAGTACTCTAATGATCCTTATATTAGCTGTATATGCGTTTTGCTGACCCAGGATATTTCCCATTTACCTTAGCCTAATATATTCATTTTGGCCCCTAGCATTCATTATGATGCATGAATTCCTCCAAGAAAAGCAAAGGAAAGAATGGCTACCCAACAATTAACATTTTAGAGAATAATCATACGACGCAAAAACAATCAAGTATAAAAGTACAACAGAGAAAATTTAGATAAGACACTAAGCATGATTTAGTAAACTGCAAAAAGTTGGAGTTCTGTTAGAACAAAGACAGACAAGAAAAGTTGATTCAATTTCTTAAAAAAAAGAAGACATGACATGAAAAGAAGACATTACTTCTACCCTATCCCTTATGTTTCTTGTTCCCTTCTACCTCATTCCTTATATTCCAAAGCTTTTTTTAGCCATCCAATTTCTTTTTATTTATTACAATGAAAAGATGAAAATACTTTGGAAACAAGGGGGATAAAGATTATAGAACAGAAGATCTGGGGTGTTGACAAAGAACTAACATGTTTTCAATAAAGATTATGGAACAGAAGATCTGGGGTGTTGACAAAGAACTAATATGTTTTTCAGCATAACTAATAGTATCCGCCGGGTAGTCAAGACTTACGAGCTGTACTTATATCTATCGAGGCATCTACATCTATGATGAACTTCTGCCCTAGCGTCAGTTCTTCTGGCTTCACTCCATGTAAATCATGAAACTACAGTCCTCTTAGAATGAGTTTCTCCCCGAATCATCCTAACATCTTCCATATCTGCTACTGATGAATAAAATAATAAGTATATAATAGGTATGATAGGTAATACAACATTAACTTTGAAAGGAAATTGGGCACAAAGGTTAAGGAATACCAAAGCTTTTCCTCCTCTCTCCTTCTCTCGTTCTATGGCTAGGAATGTAACTTATTCTTCATAGGTGATTTTAAGTTTGCACCAAGAATAAAATATATAAACACCAAAACATAACTAGCTAGGGTGCTTTGCTACTAACCACATTAGTTCCACAGTTCGTATAGTGGCCTTTTGGACTCTTATCTGAATGACATGAATTAAGAACAAGAAGGAAGGTTTTGGGCAACGACATTACCAAAAGTGAGAGAGAGATCTACCTTTGAAAAGAAGGCCATCCAACTTTCACACTAGAGGAAATGGAAGATATGAGAATCCTACAGAAAACTAATTAAATGTGTCCACTTGACATAGTTTTTAAGTAACCTACACAAATTTTGGCAGTTTCAGTCACATACTCAGCCACATTATGATTAACAGGGATTGGACTTGTAACTTAAATTATGAGAATAGAATCTAATTATAATGCTCATTAGCTAGCTATACACAATTACAACTGCCCTCAGGGTAACTATTTTCTGTGATCACATGTGGCACTTTCTCCTCTTGTACTGAATGATATGCTTGAACGCAATTAACCTATGCAATCACATTTTATGTTGATACAAATTTCCCCAGTACACCAAAGGAAAAGTATAAAAAAGTGATAATCTTGGAAGTGGTCCAAGATTTCTTCATTGGTTTCATTACTGCCAACAGAAAAATTCTTGCATAGAAACCCAAACAACTTTTATAGAGACACAAGGTACGAGCCCAAATGAACAGAATTTCCAACTTCAACGCTATCTCTCTATAAATTCCCAGACAGGCTATTGAATTCATCTTCAGGGATGCGTTCACTCTAAACTTTGAATAATCTTCTCAGTAAAGAGTTTCACGTACCATACACAGCGAGTTTGCCTGCAAGAGCTAGAGAGTACTATTGTTTTTGGCGAAAAGGGAATGTTTATCTATAATGTTTACATCTATTAAATTGAACCTTAACGGTAAAGATAGTACAAAAACAATAGTCCTCACCGTCACCAATCGCCCTAGCTATGACGCATCTCCACATTACAATGTCTTTGATACTCTAAGCCATCTGTAGTATAATGGATCTCATC
Source organism: Erythroxylum gracilipes (assembly GCA_026413385.1). Lineage (NCBI taxonomy): Eukaryota > Viridiplantae > Streptophyta > Magnoliopsida > Malpighiales > Erythroxylaceae > Erythroxylum > Erythroxylum gracilipes. The sequence continues at coordinate 32,707,049 of JANZLC010000005.1, forward strand.
CACCTGTAGTCGTCACACCGATCTAATTGTCTTCTAATTATACCTAGTATCAACTTACGCAAGGTGACGTCACCACCAGACATCTCCAACGTTGCCCCTCACGATGCACTTGTAGTCTCTACGCCTACAACTGTCACACCTAGTCATAAGGAGCCACCATTAATTCCTATAGCAGTTGCACTGTCACATATAAAAGTAGCCGCCTGTCACCACTAACGTTGATTCTGTAGTCGTTATTTATCTATCATGTACAAAACTAAAAGGCTAAGCTACTGAATTTTTAGAGAGATAAAGTTAGAGTGAGAAAAATACAGAAATAGGGGTGAACAGAGTATATAATTTTTCAAAGGCTCAACAACTGGTTGAGGCTTCTTCTGATTTTATTGATATTGAAAAATAATGTGTATACAACATTTGTAAATTCATGATATTTATAACAGCTATTAACTGTCATTTAACAACTAACTCAACTGAATCTTCTTGATTTCTTTAAAATGATTCTTTATGTCTTTGCATGGCTTGCATGTACGTCCTTTATGTCTGGATTTCTGAAACATCTTTTACAGATTCACCATTAACTTCTTCTCCAGCAATGACAACTTTCTCACACTCCAATAGTAAGTAAAAAACACAAAAACCAACATATCTCTAGAAACTTCAAATTGCAAGCCTTAACACTAGCGATAGGATTCCTGAGTCTTATAGTTGAACTGGGTTTCATAAAACCAAGTTTTTGAAGTTATGCTTTGTGTTTCTAAAATAATAGGTGGCTGTAACTCCATTCAGGAATTTGGGTTTCATATGCTTCTATTAATAGGTTAATTAGTTAAGCTAAGGTTAATTAGTTAGGTTAATAATATTTAGGGTTAAATCATCTAAGCAATCCCACATTTTTAATATTAATCTTATTTAAATGTTTAATTTACGTACATGGGTCTCACATTATTACCTCAGATCCACGTGACTATGCGATACCCATATTAATATTAAAATATTATAAATATCTGTCACATCATCACTGGTTTGACAGAAAAATGACAATGTCACATTTTGTCAGCTTTTCTGTTAACTTAGGATTGAATTTAAATGTTTGTCAGATGACAGAGTTTAATTTGTCCTCTCTGAAACAGTAAGGTTTAATTTATTATCAAATGTAAACCTTAGGGTTTAAATATGCCCTTGTTGCCTATTGTTTTTATCTAAAAGTTACTTTCACTTTTTATTTTAGGAGTGGTTGTTATAAGGTCTGTCATAGGTTGTCTTACCCTAGTAGATCGAAGTTATATATACATTTATAGGTAATTACTATTACCTCGTATTATGATTAATTTAATTATAAATTAATATCTTTGTAATAATTGAATAGAGCTAAAAAAGATCACAATATTGCCAATTGATTATAGGTTAATTACTAGAAATCCTAAACTTTACAAATTTTTGCAATTATAACACAATGTTTAAATAGTGACAATAAAGTATCTGAACTTTCAAGTTTTTTACAAAATAACTCGACATTAGTCTTTTTGTTAATAGTTCTAATGTGACAAGTCATGTTAGCTATATTATGGTGTATGATGCCATTTGTTATACCAAATCCACATAAGATTTTAAAAAATATTAAATAAAATTAAACAACCAAAAACCCTAACCAACCCTTCTCCCTTCTTCTGCCACACTTGAATCACTTCTCTTTGCCACCCAAAATCCTAAGCTAAATAAGCTTTATCATGTTGAGGGTGATTTTCATGGTGTAGTCAAAGTCCCTCTTCTTCTTGACTCACTTACTCCAAACGTAGTCTCAATTTTTTTCATTTGAAAAATTTTCATTTTCTTTTCTCTTTCTAACTTTCTCTCTCTAAAAGTTCTTAACTTATGGTGACTAGCAAAATTTCTACCAACTCTCTACAACACAGTTGAATAGGTGGTGCCACAACCACCACAGCAACAACAACAAACTGTTACTTTGCCTCCCTACTATAAGGTATTCCATAAGTAATATGTTAAATAACTACAATGAAAGTTCCAACTTTTGTGGGAGTGGGAGGGCATGTCGGTGCGAAAAGAAGGAAGATGAAAAAAAATATATTCTACTTGTTATTTAGTAAAAACATAAAATGGAGATACACACACACACACACACACACACACACAATCTCTATAATTGAGCTATTATACTCCTATAATTTAGCTATTTTAATATGGGAAATTACAATATTTACTCCATCAATCTCAGGATACAATTACATTTCCTAGCACTCCCCCTTAAGTTGGAGAGTGAATATCAAGAATGCCCAACTTGCCTTTCATTTTAGAAAAAGCTTATTTCCCTAATGGTTTAGTGAACACATTGGCAAGCTATTCAGTTAAAGGAACATATTCAGTTGTGATTGAACCATCTTGAATCTTGTCACGAATAAAGTGACAATCTATTTCTATGTGTCTGGTTTTTTGGTGAAATATTGGATTAGCTATAATATGTAGGGTTGATTTGTTGTCACAATACAACAATGCTGGCTTTCGATGTAATATTCGCAAATCTTTCAACAATGATCATAACCAAGATAACTGACAACATGTACTAGTTATAACTCTATATTCAACTTTTGTTAGGGATAGAGAAACACTCTTTTGTATTTTTGTCTACCATGAAATAAGAGAAGATCCCAAAAAAACACAACAGTTTGCAGTTGATTTTCAGGATATCGGGAATCTCCCAATCAGAATCACAAAAAACATGCAAAGATAAATCTTTTTTTGAAGAGAAAAACAAACTTTGACCTAGATTATTCTTTAAATATCATAATATACATATGACAATTTCCATATAAGGTTTGCATGGAGCATGCATGAATATGCTTAATATGTGCATTGAATAGGTGATATTTGGACAAGTAATAGTCAAGTAAATTAGGCGTCCTACAAACCACCTGTATAGAGATGGACCTTTTAACAATTCACCTTCATCTGATAGCTTCATATTTTGTTCCATAGGAAAACCCACAAGTTTGGCTCCCAAATATCTGCCATCTTTCAAAATTTCTAATATGTATTTCCTTTGTGAAATGAAAATACCTTTCTTTGACTGCGAGACCTCCATACCTAAAAAATACCTTAAGTTGTCAAAATCTTTAATCCATAAATGGTTATGCAGAAATTGTTTAAGGCTAGATATGGCGATGAGATCATTACCAGTTATGAGAATTTCATCGACATAGATCAATAAAATTGTAAATGATTTGTCTTTCCTAAATGTAAATAATGAGTACTCAGCTTTGGAATGAATAAATCCAGAATCTTGAATAGCAGTAGAGAAATTGGCAAATCATTGGCTGCGAGAGGTTTGTTTTAATCCATATAAGGACTTTTTGAGGGGACACATATGATTTGTTGGGACCCGACTTCGGAAGCCGGACCCCAACCGAAAAACGAAATCAAATCGGAAATGAAAAGCGAAACAAAAGTTGCAAACCATGCGGAAGTCAAAGAAATTGAATAACCAAAGAACGGATTTACAAAAAATCTTAGAATCAAAGAAGCCAAAACGATTCAATCAAACTTAAGGGCAAACGAACGGT
>JANZLC010000005.1:32731698-32742772 GCA_026413385.1 Erythroxylum gracilipes
TTGATGAGGAACCGATGATGGCTAATGAGGGTACTTTGAAGTAACCCTAACTAGGAAACCCGCTCATGCTTTATGAGAGTTCAATGCAATAATCCTTCAAGGTAATATTCACGCTCATGTCTTACGATGTTTCGGATAGTTGGACCTTGAATACACTCACGTTTCATGATTTTGCAAGAGTTGGATTTCGAAAACAAGCGGGATCCAAAATTTTTGTGGTATTAGAGTAAGGGTTGGACTTCGAAATCAAGCGGTGTCCAACAGTTGTAGTATCAGAGCAAGAGTTGGATTCTGAAAACAAGCGGGATCCAACAGTTATGGTATCAGAGAAAGAGTTAGATTCCGAAAACAAGCGGGATCCAACACATTGTGCCTTTTGAATTAGTATACTATGAGGTGTGGGGTTTTTATAGAGTAATAGCTTCAAATGGGGAACATCAATTTTTGAATATAGTCAATGATTTTTCCAAAGCTATGTGGGTATATTTAATGGTTGATAAAACAGAGGTTACTAAAATAGTTAAAAATTTTACGTTATGGCCAAAACTCATTTGAATTGCAAAGTGAAAATAAAAAGGAGTGATAAAGGAACTGAGTTTCGCCCTCTTAATAAATGTTTCTTTAAGAATGAGATTTTATTTTGGACCTCATATGTTAGAACCCTATAATAAAATGGCCTGCTAGAAAGGAAACATCATTATATGCTTAATGTTAGACATGTATTACATTTTCAAGCTCACTTACTAATCAAATTTTAAGGAGAATGTATATTAAATGCAGGTTATTTAATAGATAGAACTCCATCTAACTTAAATGGGGGAAAGTCACCTCACGAAGTCTTGTATGGTAAACCCCCTTTTTATATGCTTATAAGAAAATTTGGGTGTTTGTATTATGTACACTATCAAGGATATGATCGAGACAAGTTTAGGCCTATGAGTAGAAGGTGTATTTTTATAGGTTACTCGTATATTAAAAAAGGATAGAGATTGTATAACTTAGTTATAGGAGAATAATTTGTCTCTCGTAATGCAGATTTTGTGGAGAGTCAGTTTTCTTCTGCAAAAATAAATAACAATGAGCTATCTAAGTGCTCAGACCTCACCTTAGGATCTCTATTTCAGTATTTATATGACTAGGACATAGCCATGCGGTCTATAACATCAGCTAGGAATGTTGACTTTGCATAAAGAAGTTCTGATAAGCAAGAGTGTAGTAGACACGACAATAAGGGGAGTGAACGAGATAGCGAAAGGATGAGTGAGGGAAATGAAAATAAAGAAAGTGCACGAGATGAGCATAAAGTAGGGGCTAAGACAATGAATAAGGTCTCAACTATTGAGGATGGGGCAACATCTCTAGAGATATTTAGTCGCGGGCATCGCATCAAATAGCCTTCCATTCGACTTAGAGGTCTGCGTCTTTTATATGCCCAAGTACGTTATATCTTATTACAAATTATATGACATGTGATCATTTTTTTACAAAGCATAAATTTTTCTTGTAGTCATTACTGTTGAGATAGAACCTATTAGATATACTAACATCGTCCTTGATCCATGGTGGGACCAATCCATGAAGCGTGAAATAAATAATTTGGAGAAAAATGATACATAGACCATTTTGACACTTCCTCCTAGAAAAAAGGTCATTGGTTTTAAATAGGTATATAAGATCAAATATAATTTAGATGGCTCTATTGAACATTTTAAATCTTGTTTGGTGATTCTTGTTAATGCTTAAATAGAAGGTCTTGATTACAATGAGATCTTTGCCCATGTAGCTAAGATGGTTATAATACATACTCTTTTAACTTTCATAGTCGCTAGAAACTGGGAAGTGCACCAAATGGATGTTCATAATGCTTTTCTATATGGAGATCTTGACGAAGAAGTGTACAAGACTTTCCCCCTAGTTTTTCAACTTATTATCTGGGGAAGGTGTATCGGTTACATAAGTCTTTGTATAGGCTTCATTAAGCTCCTTATAATCAGTTTTCAAGGTTAAATAGTGCACTTAAGAGTTTTAGGTTTCTTCAATCTTAAGTTTATTACACGTTATTTATATTTCGACCAAAAGATGTGATTTTATGCATGCTTGTAAATGTGGCGATGTTATTATTATAGGCAACAATTTTGAATTTCTGGGTCATTTCAATTCTTATTTCAGTCATTGTTTTCATATAAGGATCTTAGCATGTTGAAATATTTTCTTAGTATTAAAGTGGCACGAAATCCCTAGGGCATTTTCATGGGTCAACATAAGTATAGCCTTTATATAATCAAAAAAACTAGCTTATTAGGTGCTAAATTTGCAAGCTTTCCACTTGAGAAAAATCACAACCTAGCATTGGCTTCTAGAAACATATTGACTGATCCGAATGTTATTGTTATTTGGTATGATGACTTATTTATCTCACTATCACAAAACCTAAACTAATTTATTGTGTGTATATCTTAGCTCAATTTATGCAAGATCTGTGAGAAGCACATTAGGAAGTAGCTCTATGAATGGTTTGATATTTAAAAGGAAATATTGGACAAGGTATCTTATTATGTGCTAGTAGTGATCTCCAACTGTATGCATAATGTGATTTAGATTGGGCCAATTTTCCTTGGAGTTAAGGATCATTAGTAGAATATTTTGTATTGCTAGTGCATTCACCTATTTCTTGGAAAATAGAGAAATAATAAATTGTTTCTCGATCTTCTATTGAAGCGTAATATAGATCTATTGCTACTACTACTTGTGAGTTAACGTGGCTCAGGGCTCAACTTTAGTCCATGGGCGTACAACAGTCTTAGCCGATGAGATTGTATAGTGATAACAAGGTTGTCTTCTATATTACATCTAATCTGACTTTCCAAGAATGAACCAAACATATTGAAGTCGATTATCATTATATGTAAGAAAAGATTCAAGCTGGCCTCATTGTCATAGGAAATGCTCGATCTTATAATCAAATAACTGATATATTAACCAGGGCATTAGGAAAAAAAGCAATTTAAATACCTTCTCGACATGTTAGGTATTCAAAATCTTCATGCTTCAACTTGAAGAGGAGTATTAGACCGTACTACGTATATTATGGAAATATATTTGGTTTGTCATAATGTAATTAAGAATTAGTTTGGATATACTCTTATTAGCTTGATTCTAAGAGATAGCTAGCATGATATTAAGAGATTTTGTGTTATTTTAAAAGGATGTATATGTTGTGTATATATTCATCAGAGATGGGAATGAATAGACACAATTTTTTCCTCATAAAATCATTAGTTAGTGAGGCAATTACATTAGTAAGGTGAGACAACCTAAACACAAATACTTTAGGTTGATGTAATTGATGTAGTTTGGTGATGTAAGTCAACTTTTAAAATGAAACAACTCACCTAAAAAGTTAATGTTCAAGAATGATGCAATTATTTTAATTAGATAAGAGAACTATAATTTATACATGAGACTTAGTGAAGTTAGATAGTTCACTTATAACACCTATAAAAAGGGGGAGAGAGAAATACATGAAGAATGAGAAGGAGAAGAAGAGATACACAGAGAAAAGGAGGTAGAGAGACAAGGAATGGGAATGGAGAGAGAGAGATGTAGATAAAAAAGAGAAGAAAAAAGAGAAATAAATAATAAATAGAGGAAAAAAAGAGATAAAGATATGATATGAAAAGAGAGGAAAAAGTAAAAAAATTAATAAAAATAAAAATATTTTAATTTTATATTCTTTATACAAATAAATGGATTAAAAACTTGTTTTATTAAGTGGGATTAGAGAGTTCCGGTTATAATTGTCCTGAAAAATTCATAATTTTCTTCCTTTTAATTGGTAAATTTATTTTTAAGAAATTTTAATTATGCTTAACCAAAACTCTTTAGTTTAATTTAATTTTACCATCTTGTGGGAAAAAAGTAAAGGAAGAAATATAAATTTTCGTTGCCTATATTATGCTGAGATGCACGTATTATGTTTGAATATGGACATAGCATTTACATTCTTTCTTTACTACAAACGCTTCAGTAATTTCTTCAACACTATTTTACAAGTAAGGTATTTTATAAAATTTTTCGGAGAACTCAGCCTGGGTGACCATGAAAAGAGAATAAACACCAAAGGCACTCGGTTGGTTGAATTAGTGTATCAACGAGATGTAATTTCCACAATAGTAAGCTTTTACCATAAATCATGACGCACCCTAGAGTTTGCACAGATTAATCCGAACTAATTCCTGGGCTCACCCAAAGTACTGCCAGATGATGGGCTTTGATCGCTTAGATTTCACAGGATAGCTCCAATCAGAGCATGGCTGTCAGTGACAATGTCAGTGCAACCAATTCTTGCAAGCTGAAGATTATACTAATGCCATAGTCGGGAGCAATATAAACAGTGAGTCCCTATCTAAACGTCAGATGTAGCAATGGCACTGATCTCAAACGTATGCGCAGTCATCTTGTTTACTGATAACGGCCAGATATGATGTGACCTTTATTAGGTGAATCTGAATTCTTAGGGCCAGCAAGTTTCTTGCCAGGTTTTGCAGCTGAAACATGTAACTTGAGATGTTTCCCTTGTCAATCAATTTGTTTCAGGTGCAACCAACCATTTCCTTACCTCAGTATCCAAACCAAATGCTTGGATTTATTTCCTCCATTTATTTCCAATCAATGTTCTAATGCCGACCAGATTTTGGGACTAAGACAGGGCTGTACTACCTTGTCTAAGTTGTCGCGGTATAGTGATTTCAGAGCTCAGTTCTGTCTATCTTGTCTTCCATTTCTCTTTTGGAAGGCAACAATTGGAGTTGGATAATTGCTTGCTTTGTTCATCTCTTACGAAGCCCTAATTAATTTTCATTCTAGGCACTTGCTCTCTGTGACCAATTTGATTTGACTTTTTGGCTGGTGTTAGAATTTCCAAGATGTCGTGAATTTGGCCCTAAAATTAGCCAAGCAAGAAAATAATCACATTGGGAATTGTTTTTTCCCTTTTTTTTTTCCTTTTGGAATGAGCATTCCGTGATGTCTTCCCTTGATAAGATTTGAACATATAACGTTAATAAATAGAATAAATTCATTCAACCAGTATATTGATAGGGTCACTAACTAATGATTTAGTCCTTTCAAACCACAAAAGAAGAAAAACATCAACTAAGCCTCTGATGGGATTGGAAAAGCTGCTTGCGTGCACTATCTCCTGCCTTGGTTCAGTGGTGGTGGAGCTTTGATGGTAGCAAAAGAAAATGGTGTCCCATCTCCCATGGAGGTTGACACTAACATTGGAGGGAAAGAAGTCTGTCTTTATATGATAAGGCACTGTCTTCTTGGATACCATCACGATCCAACCGTGAGGATGAAAATTAAAGTGCAATATGTGGACCTCATAAGCCTTCAAGTCCCCCACTAATGACATGTAATCATGACTTCCATCTTAATGTCAAATTGCTTGCCGATCATCTGTACACATTAGCCAGGGGGTTGATTCATAATATCAACCACGAAAAGTGAAAATTTAAAGACTGGAATAAAAGCCGGGATTTGTCAAAAAGTTAAATAGGTGGCGTTAAATTCACAATTTTCTTCCCCTACCGAGCTTTGCTAAATATATGTCAACTTTTAAAGTTGAAAATTGGACAGGCCACTGTCCTGACAGTCGTTTTCTTCGTGTTCAGCTTGGGCACGTTAATTTAGCATCATGGCAAACGGTTCCAAATCTACGTGAAACTGAAATCTAGAGTCAGCAAAGCTTTTGAGACCAGTTTAAGCAGGATTTTTACTTGATAGTTTTTGAGTTGTTTATAGATATCAAGCAAGGAAGTGAGAATTTTTTAACATACATCCTGTAGCAATTAGTTAATTTTACATTTGTAGCATATTTAATTAAAGATTATATATATATATATATGTTAGTTTAATTAACTAAATTTATATAATACATTCTATGAGATAATTATATTTTATAAATAAATTATGATATTCATATTACAATTATATCATTATCATTATCATTATCATTATCAACAACACCCAGTTGAAGTTCCACTAAAATGCGAAATCTGGGAAGATCCAATAGTACTGAATCTTACCCTTACCTTATAATTATATATTGTTCAAAAATTATATTTAGTTATGATCTATCAAAAGTGAACTTAATACATTGGAAAATTTAGCAAAAGGAATCGTTATATTTTTTGCTACTTATAACTTATATTAATTATTGGTCGCTTAATAAGTGGTGAATATGACATGAATTATATAGAAGTAACGGAATAATCAATATACAATTCAACATTCTAAAGTGATAAGATAGAAGGTTTTGTTGTTCTCTATTAGTATTAATTTGATAAATTCTTAGTTAAAATGAAATACACTTTGAAAATATTTTTCAAATATTTTTAAAAGAATCAATTACTATTATTAGAGAACTCATATGATTGGACTCGAATAAAATGGACACTAAATACATACTCTATATTAAATCAAAATATTGAATGACAACATGATTAAATTATCTGAAAAATCATATACAACAAAGTTAGTAAAAACTACTTTCACATTCATAATATCCAAATAAACATAATACATTACTAGACCCTAATTTTAATCTATAAATATAATTTATTTAATTAAAGATAAATAAAAGAAATCATATCTTATTTCCATTCTCAGTGTATTAAGAAGCCTCACAAGTTATACACAAAAATAGTTTAAGAAAGAAAAAGAGTAACTTAATTAAGTAAGACTTGATTATAAATTTTAGAGTCAAATATAAAATATTAGACAAAAAGGAACCAACATTGGATATCAGATTTTATTGGAAACTAATTAATAATTTATTATATTAATTATAATTATAATTAATTAGTCAACATTTGATGTTTATACTATACGTGTTTTGTCATTATTTTTTATCCCAAGTCTAAAAAGTAGGTTTTTGGAAAACTGAAAACTAGAAGAAGTTTTTTCCAAAGTTTTAAAGATCATAGAGTTTTTTTTAAGGTTTCTTAAACTACAAGAGAAATCTATGTCTTTTACCCTAAATTATAATTAAACTACGAAAAGACCCAAACCCTATAACAAATAAACATATGATCTATTTTAGCTAACACTCTTGGCATAACCTCTTTACATTAATTATAGAGTTCTTATAAGAGTAATTTATATTTTAAATCTAACTTTACTATATTTTGTAATAATAGTTAAAAAAACATATCAATCAAATAAAAATATTTTTTTGAAAAGTAAGTAATGAATTAATTCAAAAGGTGGAAATTACAAAAATGTATGAATTTACATCTCTGAAGAATGGTGCTCAAACTAATGAATAAGGTACATAAATGGATACATCCAACATCTTATGCTAGATGTTTCAATTGCATTTTAATAGCATTGGACATGAGTAGATGATTAGTATTGATCAAGATAGTCATTCTTCGTTTAAGCCATAAATGGCTCTAACTGTATTCTTTGAACTCTTCAGCCTTACCAAAGATTTTGGTATTTCTCATCCGCCAAATATAGTGCACCAATATAACAAAACCAGTTTTAAAGAACCTCTGATCTTCTTTATTAGCCCATCTCAATTTGCTAACCCAATCCAATGTATTCATCTAGTTAAGACCCCAATCTTGCAATCCAAAGATATTAAGAAAAGCACTCTATAGTTGTTTGGTTTAAAGACACCTAAAGAATATATGATCTAAGGTTTCAACTTCCTTGTAGCATAAAGGGTAATTTGTATCTGGAGATTGAAATTTAATGCTATCCCTAGTTACCAATTTGTGTAGAGCAGCTAACCATAAGATGAAAGAGTGAATTGGAGCAATACTTGATTCCTATATCAATCTGTAGAGTGGAAACTTGATCATAGGACCTAGCAACAATTATTTGCATGATTGAGTTCTAAATTTATGAGACTTGTGGAGCTCCCATTTGATCTCATCTTCTTGTGTTTGACGTGGGAGATATAAAGGCCATTGTTCAATAATAGAACTGACTCCTCTGCACCTATGGAACAACTAATGCCAACTGCTATTTCAGATCAAAGATTGGACTTTAGTTTCTCTTGGGAAAGATCCTCTTAAAGTTGTAAAGAGGTCAGGGTTACATAAAGGCCCTAAGGCATGTCAATTATTAAACCAGAAAGTTGTGTTCTTTCCATTTCCAACATGCTGCTTGATATGAGGATGCATGAAGGAACTCATATGTGAGATATGTTGAAAAGTGTTGCGAAGAGGTTTGAGAGTTAAGCCATATGCTTTTCTACTTGATGTTAAACATATGAACCTATCTTACCCATAGGCTTTCTTTGTCCCAGCATATCCTCCAAAATCTTTTTGCCAGCAAAATTATGCTCATTCTACTAACTAAATTGATTCCCAACCCTCTATATTACTTAGGAAGACATATGACACTCCATTTAACTTTGGATGATCTTCCCTTGTTAGAATTCTGTCTATGCCAAATGAAGTCTCTAATACTTCTATTAATTTTCTTCAGAACTCCCTTAAGGATAGTTAGATGTGATAACAAATAGATATGAAAATTATTAAGAATAGTGATGTCTAATTGTACTCTACCTTTATACGACAAGAATCTGTTGTTCCATTGAGAGAGTCTTCTGCTGACCTTTTCTATGAGAGGTCTGCATTCAGTTTCCTTAATCTTTTTGTAAAAATTGGAACACCCAAGTAAGCAAGAGGCAATTGGTGAGCACTGAGTCCAGCATTTGCTATCACAGTCATCAAATTTTCAAAAATTTGTCCAGATAGATAAGCAACACTCTTAATTGGATTAAATTTGTGCCCAGATACTTCCTGAAATATTTGCAAAACTTTTAAAAGAGTCTCAATAGAAATGGGAACACTAGCACATAGCATGAGTAATTCATCTACAAAAGAGAGTTGAGTAATCTCAAGACCACCACATTTATAATGGAATTTGAAATTCGTGTTTTCCTTTATACACATTTGAGTGATTCTTTGTAGTACCTCCATAGCAATGGAGAATAGATGGGGGAGAGTGGATCACCTTGTTTGATTCCTCTTATAGCTGTATAAAGTTGAGAGGGTTCCCCATTCATCAATAATAAATAAGAAATAGATGTTATATAAGTACAAATCTATTTGATGAACTCAGATGGATATCCAAAAGTGTACAGAGAGTTAATAAGAAATCTCCATTCAATAGTATCATAACCTTTAGTGAAATCAATCTTGAGTACACAACTCCTGATATGCTTCTTTGATTTATAGTTTTTAAACAATTCCTAAGCTAAAAGGATGTTATCACCCATGCTTGTTCCTGGGACATAAGCACCCTAACTTAGATTGATGAAACCAGGTAAGGTAACTTTCAACTTGTTGGCAAGAATTTTTGGAATAATCTTATATATCACATTACAACATATGATAAGTCTGCTTAGGATTAGGGATTTTGGGAACCTAATTGCTCCATTCAAGTTTAGGAGGTTGGTTTAAGATTGAAAAGTGTGAGGGTATTTATGCTATCATTAAATATTATGTGTCCATGTCTTTAAGTTTGAAACTTGTGAAAAATTTTAAAAAAAAGTTAGAACATGATCTACTAAGAATTATCATTAGTCAATTTATATAAGTATTGAGACCAAAAAAATACTTTTGCAGTAAAAAGGTATGAATCTACACATACTTAATCAACAACAAATGTCAATAAGTTGACTACATCTAAATGGTTCACCAATCAATGTTATTAAGTTGATGACATCGAGGTGGATGCACTTTAATATTGCATAAAGGTCACACTATTGAGTTTGTCAAAATATTAGGCTATGGTGAGGAGTTAAAAGGAAAAATCCTAGATCAACTTGGGCAATCAGAACTAGCACTAATAATTTGGAATTAAATAGATTTTTCAATAATGTTATATGTATTTTGAGTCCTACAAAAGGGATTGGATTGAAGGTTGCAAACTAATAATTAATCTAAATGATTGCTACCTTAAAGGAATTTATAAAGGGAAATTATTAGCACACATTGAGGGAGATGGGAATAAAGATATTTGTAAATTGTTTTGAGAGCTATTGATTTTAAATCTTTAACTTGGAGATGGTGAAGGAAAACAATTATCTTTAATATGCAAAATATTAATTCTTTTTATTTTTAAATATTATTTTAACTATCAAATGTTGAATTTTTGGAGTTATTAATTACTTGGGAGAGTAATGGATTATCTGAAAGAAGAGTATTTTCAATACTAATTTGAAGGTCAAACTTTTATAATTACATAAATAACTCTAATTATCTATGTATGCAAATGTGCAATGTATGTGCATTTAATAATTCTTGGTCAAACTTGAACAAATATGTATGTTTATAAATAAGTAATATAAATGCATTTTTATATTTAAATTTAATTCATTTTCTTTTTTACTATATGGATGTTTTAATAGGGACTTGTAAAGGATGTTTAGGAATTACTTCCTCAAGTAGAGTAAAGGATATGTGTTAGGCACATCAATACTGACTAGAGAGTTAATTTGAAAGTTGATGACTATATGATCTAGTTATAAAATGTTGGTGGATCAACATTCATTCCAAAATTTGATGACTAGTTATAGAAGTTGAAAGGGATTAGAGAGGTATGAGTGGATGAAAAATCGAATATCCAAGGATATGGTTTAAAGAAATTTTTAGAGTTTCAATTAAAAGTGATTATTTATTTAAGGAAAATGTATAACTTTACCCCCTAAACAAATGTAACTGGGATATTGCAATTTGAAGTAAGTTTTTTAGGAAGTCATTATTATCACTAATGTTATTGTAATGCCTTCACTGTTTTGGATATATTAATTCTATGAATGCTAGTTAATGTATATGTACTTTCCTACATATGTGTATTGTAACACCCCACTCCCGCAAGACCTGAAGACGGTGACATCCGAGTCCTTGTCCCGCGAGGGTGGCGTGCTAAATACTCGATCACTCAGAAGTCGGTACATTTTTTTTTTGAATCATAAAGCACAATATGCAGAAGACCATAATCAAATATGGCATAAGCCCTTTTCAATCATACAGTGGAATTTACAAAATTC
>JANZLC010000005.1:32742872-32759533 GCA_026413385.1 Erythroxylum gracilipes
ATAATATTATTAATTATTCTTATTATTATTATAAATTTTCTACTTATTATTATAAATTTTATTCTTTTTATTATTAATTTTCTTTTTCTTCTATTTTATTATTAATAAGTCGAAGGATAAAGTTGTCTTAGACAAGAATAAGTTTTCTTGAAATAGATAAAGATAAGTAGGAGTTGGTGTTAGTTATTCTTCAAACTTACAGAAAATATATTCTTAATGATTAGTTATTCTGTGTTTGTTTCTAACCAAACACAGATTTAAAGAATGGAATAGGAATATGCTAAAAATAGAATAGCTATTTCGTTGAACCAAACATGTCATAAGTATTTTAACAGTGACAGTTTAAAGAGCAATTTGGTAAAATGAAATTTAAGGGATTATTGAAAATTTTGCGCATATTCCCCGCGGATGTGTGTACATAATAAGTTAACGCTACAACGAGTGTAGAATGGAATCTGGGTATTGTTTCCTTTTGTCCCAATCACTTGCTTTTGTTTTGTGGCTGTCACTCAACCTTGTCCTTTCCTAGTTTCATGCATCCATCAAAACATATATATATATATATGACGTTAATTTATTTGCATCTTATAGAGAATCAAATTAGCAGATATCCTTAACTAAGAATTTAATCCCTGACGAAGAGTTAAAAGTATTTTCCCCGTATGTCAGGGTCCTAAGTATAATAAGTCTATACAGTCTGATATGAACTAAACAAAATCCACTATTGCTAACAACTAGTAGGGTGGAATATGGGGCATATTAACCTCCAAGCCCACTGATTTTAATAGGGCCTACACGTGCTTGACTAGTCAAAGAGTGAAAAGGTTCGATTCTCCTTTCAATTTATGACACGTGGATGTGGACAATTCGTCTATCTAAATAAAAATTGTATTTTATTTAAATAATTATAAATAAATTTAGACAGAGACTTGTGGGGATGGAAAAGGAAAAGCATTTATTATGACACTAAGACGCGAGAGTGGCTGACATGGCTAGCTTTTATTGGCTGGATGATTCAACTCCGCACTTTATGATCATGTGGACCGCTTTTTTTCTTCCACATTTCTGATATTTAAATTAATATACAGTTGGCATCAGAACATTTTTTAAGGATTCCAATAGAGGTTAACCAATTTTGTTTTGAATGTTCATAATTTATTAAGCATACGTAATTTTAAAAAAATTCATATTTGGTCACCCTAACTGTGCTTTTCAACCTTAACATAGAAAACAGTTAGACAATCTAATATATATATATACAATAGTGCAATCTAATATATATATACACAATCTCATTTAGACACCAACCTATAGAAACCAGACATAAATCAGGCATGAGACTAACACAACATATGCAAAATGGGTGATCCTAATAATTGGTTTCATGAGACTTTTAGGTATAGGGCCATCCTTTTCAACTTTACCGAACCAATCCACCAAATTTCCCAAAATGTAAGGCTTCAAAGGCTTGAGCAAGGCCACCCAAGCTGTAAAGCAGATAGGTGTGTGCCTCGTGAAGGGAGGAAAATCATTCTTAGCGAAAAGGAATTTATCTGAAAAAAAGGGCTATGATCCCTACCCAACCCTTTAAGCAAATATCTCCGCTCACACGTCTAAGTCAAAGTCTGCAGTTCCTCCTTGTCTTTGTGATCAAGGAAAGACGTATAAGAGCTATCAAATTGAGCAACGAACACCCATCATCATTGGTTAGAAGGAATCACTACGAATACCACACAAATTGAAAAAAGAATTCAAATTAACCATCATAAGTTTCTTTTTGGATAAGCAATATTTATTCATTTATCTGGATTCGTTTGGCAACAAAATACATCCAACTTGCTTGCGTAGTAGTATAATATAATCACACTAAACGTAGAAATCATTTCGATATCTGAAACTAGCAATCAATACGAAGATTACTTTAAATTCACAACTAAGAATTGGACAATACCTTAAA
This sequence comes from Erythroxylum gracilipes, assembly GCA_026413385.1. NCBI lineage: Eukaryota > Viridiplantae > Streptophyta > Magnoliopsida > Malpighiales > Erythroxylaceae > Erythroxylum > Erythroxylum gracilipes. The sequence continues at coordinate 32,744,830 of JANZLC010000005.1, forward strand.
GATAATTAAATTAAAGAAGACTTTGTACGTAGTAACATAAATTTATTATAAAGATGACTGGACAATCGGATACCCCGAGGATTTTCTTCGTCATGTAGCAGCCGCTCTCTTGGAATAAAACCAATATGTGTAAATTCCAGCTGACGTATGTCTCATTGTATGAATCGACCCACCTACCATTACCAATAAGTACAAACATTTGTGAGTTACCGCGTCTGGTTCATACTATAAATTATAGCCAATAAAAACTTTGATCCTATCTGGTCAGCAAACTTATTTAATAACCGAAACGGACATTTTAACAAATCATTCGGGATCTGAATTAAATATGGTAATTGAAGAAAAAAAAAGAAATACATAAAAACCATTACCATAAAACTTATTACCTAACAAAGTACGGCCTTTTAGAGAGAAGCACTGGCTAATTATGGAAGCATGCATAAATTAAAATGAGTGAAAAGTAACTAAACTTTCGTTAATTCTAACTACATCAACGGTGCTTGGAATATCCGTATGGATTAATTTGTTAAAGTGTAGATCATGCAAGCTAATTTTGATGAAAATATAAAAAGAAAAAGTATATAACCATTGCATTTTGTAAATTTTATATTCAAACAGAAAAATAAAAATAAATTAAAAATATTAGTTAGATCACATGATGCTATATAACGGCCATATGCTCCTGAACGTCAACAAAGGGTACGTGTGTGTCCGTGTTTTAAGTTTAACCCTAGTTAAAAAAAAGGCTTCGTTCTCAGCTAGACAAAGACCCTTTGTCAAGCTTTCCCAAATAACGGCGTGTGACTCTCTTTCTCTCTCGTTAGCTTTGTCAAGCTTTCACAAATAACGGCGTGTTACTCTCTGTCTCTCTCGTTAGTATCCAGAAAAACAGAGCATTTGGGTTTGCCTTTTGTTTCCATTGTTTCTCTTATTTGTGTGTGTGGGAGACAGTGAGGAGGGAGACAAAAGGGGGCATTTCAAGGTTTGTGCTTTTTGGGTTGAGGGATGGTGGTGAAGATGATGAGGTGGCGGCCTTGGCCGCCGCTGCTCTCTCGAAAGTACGAGGTTAAATTGGTGATCCGGCGAATGGAGGGGTGGGATCTGCTGGCGCGTGACGCTCAATCGTCTGATAAGGAGAGTTCGGAGAAACTAACTGTGGAGGTTCGGTGGAAAGGTCCGAAATTGGCCTTGAATCCGTTGAGGAGGACGGTGAAGAGGAATTTCACTAAAGAAGTCGAGATCTCTGGGGAAGGAAACGACGTGGCCGTCGTTGAGTGGGATGAGGAGTTCCAGAGTTTCTGCACTTTATCGGCTTATAAAGAGAATGTGTTTATTCCGTGGGAGATCGCTTTCTCTGTCTTTAATGTAAATTTCGTTCTCTCTCTACACAATTTTGTCTCTCTCTTTGATATGGGTCGTTTTTGTTTTTCCTTTCCCCAATCTTGAATTCTTTTTGTTCTTAGGAGAAGTTGGTTCTTTTTTTTTTTTGGGTTGTTGTTTTGTTAGTTTTCTTTCAGGCGAATTGTTTAGTTTTCTTTTGGATTGTTTGACTAAAGAGTTTGGAATCGATCTTTACTACTCTAGGGGTTGTTTTTGCTTGTTAGATTCAATAGTTGGTTTGACTTTTCTAAAAAGCTCCAAGCTTTTACATATTTTATCAGATTGTTTGACTGATATTCATTTTTCTGCGGTTAGAGGTGTCCAATCAAATCTGAATCTGGTTTTGAGATTTTTCAAGCCTTTGGCGATTCAAGGGATTATTTCGAATTTCCCATTTGAAAATTGCATTTATTCGTCTATGATTATTTTGTTTGGAGCCCTGTGTTTAGGACCTGGAATTGATTTAGCACAATTTTAGGTTTTTTTGTTACTAGAAGTTCTTTTTTGTTGTTATAGGATGAAACTTTCCAATGGTTTTATATTCTTGAAATGACAATTATACTTTTCGAGATGTACTTAGTTGCGATTTCCTCATGCAGGGTGTAAAACAAGGGCCAAAGAGCAAGGTTCCTGCAATAGGAACAGCATCATTGAACCTTGCTGAATTTGCTTCTGCTTCTGAACAAAAGGAGTTTGAACTAAGCTTGCCTCTAATTCTTTCTGCTGGTGCTCCCAAGCCTTCTCCCTTGCTTTGTGTATGTCTTTCAATTTGTTTCATTGTCCAACACAGCATTCTTTTAATTTTTGGTATCATTCAAATTTTATCTCTTGTTTTTTCATATCTGAGTTTTATTTTGCTTTGTCAGATATCTCTTAACTTGCTGGAATTGCAAGCTGCTCCTGAAAACACAGAGCTAGTGCAGAGAGCAGTAGTGCCTGTTTTATCACCACCTCAAACTGGAGAAACTGTATCGATTGATAAGGATGAGTTGTCTGCAATAAAAGCTGGTCTTAGAAGGGTCAAGATTTTCACGGAGTATGTCTCGACAAGGAGAGCGAAAAAGGCCTGCAGAGAGGATGAGGGTAGTGAATCCAGGTGCTCTGCAAGGAGTGATGATGGTGAATATAACTATCCATTTGATTCGGATTCACTTGATGATTTTGAGGAAGGAGAATCTGATGAGCTTAAGGATGATTCTACTATTAGGAAGTCCTTCAGTTATGGCACACTGGCTTACGCGAACTGTGCAGGAGGATCATTTTATTCCAACACAAGAAAAGGTGGTGAAGATGAGGGTTGGGTATATTATAGCCACCGTAAGTCAGATGTGGGCTGCTCCCAAAATGATGATTCAACTCCATCAGTCTCTGAGCCATCTCTATTGCAAAGCTCAAAACGCAGCATACTGCCTTGGAGGAAGAGGAAGCTGAGCTTTAGGTCTCCCAAGGCTAAGGGAGAGCCATTATTGAAGAAGGCTTATGCTGAAGAAGGTGGGGATGATATTGATTTTGATCGTCGCCAACTTTCATCTGATGAAGCTCATCATCCTCTTGGGGTCAGATTCTATTTTTTTGTTCTTTCTTGTAATATGATTCTCTTTGAATATTTGCCTTTTAAACTTCCCGTTGATTTGACTTAGTTCTGATTCACAACTGAAACTGTTATTGCAGTGGAACAAAGCAGAGGATGATTCATCAGCAAATCGATCATCAATATCCGAATTTGGAGATGATAATTTTGCAGTAGGCAGTTGGGAGGTAAAAGAAGTAATTAGCCGTGATGGACTCATGAAACTTCAAAGTGAGGTGTTCTTTGCTTCTATTGATCAACGAAGTGAGCGTGCGGCCGGTGAAAGTGCCTGTACAGCCTGTGTTGCCGTCATTGCTGATTGGTTTCAGAACAATCGTGACCACATGCCTATTAAGTCTCAATTTGATAGTCTGATAAGGGAAGGATCACTGGAATGGAGGAGCCTATGTGAGAAAGAAATCTACAGGGAGCGATTCCCTGATAAGCACTTTGACCTTGACACAGTCCTTCAGGCAAAAATACGACCTTTGGCTGTAGTTCCTGGCAAATCCTTTATTGGCTTTTTTCATCCTGATGGAATGGACGAGGGAAGATTTGACTTTTTGCATGGTGCCATGTCCTTTGATAACATTTGGGATGAGATCACTCGTTCAGAATTTGGAAGTAGTGGTGAAGCGCGTGTTTATATTGTGAGTTGGAACGACCATTTCTTTATTCTGAAGGTTGAACCAGAAGCTTATTACATCATTGATACATTAGGAGAGAGACTCTACGAGGGATGTGATCAGGCATACATTTTGAAATTTGACTGCAATACCGTTATCCACAAATTACCAAATGCTACCCCTTCCTCCAATGAAGGACCAATGGGTGATCATCAGGTTTTGTCCATGGAGAACCAGCAGGTTGACTCAAAGGAGACCTCTATGTCAGGGGCAGTAGTAACCAATTCTGAGCAACAAATGAAGGATGAAGGGGAGGTCTTATGCCGGGGAAAAGACTCCTGCAAGGAGTACATTAAGAACTTCTTGGCTGCAATACCTATTAGGGAACTGCAAGCAGACATCAGGAAGGGTTTAATGGCGTCAACACCTCTTCATCACAGGTTACAGATCGAGTTCCATTACACGCAATACTTGGAACAACCTTTAGCTCAAATTCATGCAGCAGAAATGATGGCAAATCCACCTTACGATACTGATGTTGTGGCAGCAGAGGTTGCTGTTTAGAGATTTTAATGTAAATCTTAGGATGTGTGATTAGTCTAACTTGATTTCTCTATTGTTGTGGATAAAGGATGGGAACTTATTTTAACTTTTTGGAGGAGCATGGAAAAGATATAGAGTTGTGTTTCTACTAATCCGGTCTTCCAGTGGTGCTAAATCTTTGGCTCCTCTCTAATGTTTGTACGTTCGGTCTTCTTGCTGATGTTGGTGACCAAGTGAGTCATCCAAGGACAAAACTTTTCCCTGTTCAAGAAAAAGGTTATTGTCAAGTAATTTCAAATATCAACTGCATCACTTTGACGGTACCACCGGTTCTCTTTTTTCTGTTAGTAGTATATCTTCTGCACACTTAGAACGCGGAAAAACAGGAACCGAACTTTTTGATGCTAATGGATTTTGAAGTGAGAATCTGAATTTCTCGCAATAAACAAGTTACGAGATTTTATCTTACAAGGCATATTTTGATTGGAACGTATATTTCCTCTCCCTGATCCGTGCAGATAAAAGCTGTAAAGAGAACTTTTGAAAGCGGGTCTTGAAGGGCGTGGACAGGATTCTTAGAAATGAATGTTCCTTTTGTTTAGGACAATTTCCCACCAAGGTTCCCCGTATGATTCCTTGTTCCTATACGATGTATATTATAACAAGCAGTGAACCGTAAGGCTCCATTAAAGAATACAATAAAGTTCCTACCACACTGCACGTTCATAAGTAAACCTTCCATTCTTGATTTTCTATTTCGATGAATAGAGAGGATATTCCCCTGTAATTGTCATAAGCACCATTTGGTTTATTCGTTTGACTAAGCCATGACTATGTCACATTCCTGGATATCATAACATGGGCGGTCCAGCTTAAATCACCAAACAAGAGTTTGCCCATGAATCCCCTCTGAAGTAATGAAAGACGTGTTTTGGAAAATGGAGCTTTCCTTTTGCGCACGATCTTTACGTGAGGATTGTGGAGTTTTCCATTTTGATGTCATCCTCTTCATGCTCTGCATATTGAATTAGAACTGGTACTTTCTGCCGATTTGCTTTGTTTATTTTATGGTATGAAGTGAAGCTGGCGATGACAGTGAGGAAGCCTGACGTTATAGAAAAATAAAAACGTTGACATAGAACATCATTTCTGAAATTTTTTTCAAATAAAAATAGAATTTTGTTTGGTTATTAATGTTAATATAATTATATTTTTATTACTGATAATAATTACATATTAGATAAATTTTGAATTAATTAAATTTATTTAATTTCTTATATAATATTTTTTGAAGATAAATTATCAATAAAATTTTTGAAATAACCTCTTTACTAGTTAGGAGTAAGGCTGTGTAATACTAAACCTTTTCACACCCCGTGCGAATGCGGGATTTTATTATATATTTTAATTATTAAATCAAAATTTTATTCAAAATTTATAAAATTGAAAATATTTTAAATTTGATTATATTTATTAATAATTATTAAATTAATTTTAAATAATTATTACAAAAATTAAATAAATTATCAAATAAAGTTCAACTATTCATAATTTAATTTATTAAATGTAATATTAAATTAAATGGTTCATAATTTTTGTTAATAATTAATATATTGAATAATTAAATGATATATATTTAGATGATAGTAATCATATTATGAAAAAAAAACCATAAACAGAAAATAAAACCAGTTTTTTCTTATTTTCAAAAATTTTAAAAATCGAAAAAAACCAAAACTAAAATAAAAAACTAATTAGATTTTTCTGCTAAATTTGAAAACAAAAAATAGATGAAAATAAACACATGCCTGTTGAATTTAAACACCTGAATGAGGTTGGCCTTTTAGTTCTACCAGAAAATTTTCTAAAATTTTTGTTTGATTCACGTTGGAAGTCTCCTAGACATGTTTACGTGCAGAAACACCGCACAAGGTTTGGTCTAATATGCATGTGTATTAAGGTGTAGGTTGTTTCAGCCTGTACAGTTTGTGTTGGCCTACTGGTGAGAAAAAGATGCTTCCCTGAATGGAGAAGGAGAACTCCACTTTTAGAATTTGACTACAACTCTAGCATGCCCAGTTGCACTTGCACATGATTATGACCCCACTTTCAATCAAAGGGCCTTTTCTTGAGGAAGAAGAGAATAAAAAACTTGCCACTAGCTCTCTTAAGCTTAAGCTTAATCTTAATCTTGATGCAAGCACAAGTACTATTAGCTTCACTTCTTGGTTATGGGGATGTATTGTCTGAATCAGGTCCACCCATTTTCATTTTCCTCTTCGTTTCCAGAAAAAGTATAATTCCTTATCTCGTTCTGCCACACCCTTGATATAATTTTCTTACGCTATATTCTTGATGCAAATGGATGGATTTCCTCTTCAATAAGTAACACAAACTGTTGAATTGAGATCAAAGAGTGGAATCTAAGTATTTGCTCTAAATGAATCACGTGGTCTCGTATTCATAGCCTAACAGAAGAAGATATGAAGCATCTCGTTGTTCTAAATTCTAATGTAGCAGGCAAGAAAGCTGTCATAAACTTCTAGAGAAGGCCTCTGGCGTGGATGCTTCATGATGAGTTCACACCTTTGCTTTATTGCACAGTATAACTTTTTTTAATACAAACCAGGACTTTACCTTCTAAAATTAAGGAGAGCCATGTGCATGTTCCCAGCTCATTATTCCATACTTGTCTTCACAATGATTTGTGTTCGAGTTCAAGAGGCTCCACATGTCCTAAATGAACTTTGCAATATATTCTTGAGGTGAATTTTCAACTACTCAGGAATAACACCATTCTACAATGTGCACAAGAAATGCCCAAAAGAAGCAGAAGAGGAACAAGCAAACAAATCCATTTTCCATTACAGGGGCCACACCTTGCAAATTATTTATCAAAGCTCAATAAAGAGGAGTTGGAGGAGGAAAGCGTGCTTCTATACGTAGATAGTTCAACTGGTTCTTAATATTCCTGTCAGAAATAATTAAAAGTTCGTTCCTATAACACCATGATGCTTTACGATAATCACGTTACTTAATAATACACTAATCAATGTTCATTAATTATCTGCAGGATCCTGGAAAACAAGAACCAGACTACTAACTACAAATCTTTCAATAACAAAATCATAGGGGCTGTAAGTGGCAAATGAGCTTAATTTACAGGATACAGAGAATACATATTTGAAGTGTTCGAAGGAGCACTTCACAACTGCAGAACAACTAGTGTTATTCGATGTACATTTTAACCGTCCTCAGACAGACATACCTATCGAATCCCATTACTAAGTACACAACATCAAGTGAAGTTAAAATGGACACCGAAGTTAGGTGAGACATACACAAATATCCTAAGTGGCAGCAGTAGATATATCTTGAATTTTTCTAGCTGCAGATGGGACATTTAACCAATCCGTTTTCGTTACACTCAGGGCATCGAATTTGCATCTCCTCGGCAACCATATCTGTATAGATTTTACGACTGCCATTACAATCAGAGCATACTACAAAACGAAGGTTGCCACATCCAGTACAAGGGGAACTAGATAGGCTTAATGGGATGCCTTCCAACAGCTTCTTCAGCTTTCCTTGCTCATGTAAGCTGACAACTTCATCGGCTCCTCCTATGTCTCTTCCCTTGATAAAAAGCCTTGGAGGAATCACTCTACCACCCAACAATCTCCAGAGTTCATCCCTGAATTCAAGGTGTATCGAAACATCCCTCTCAAAGAACCGCACCTTGAAACTTTCCAATAAAAATCTAATAGTATGACAATCCTCAAATGTCTTTCTTATGCTTCTCAAGCTTGTTGAGTAAAAAATGACGGAGTCAGTTCCTCCAGGTGGACATTTCTCTTCAAAATCGGAAAAGGATGGGCATTCTTCACTTACCTCTGCTTCATTTATCGAGTAATACTCTGCAGTGATCTCTGCTGTTCCTAAACTCTCAGAATTATCAATGGCAGGCGCTTTATCGTTTGCCTCTAAGTAGGATGCAGTGTTCAACTCATCACAAACATGAAGTTCCAAGTCCAATTCTTCATCTTTTAAGTCTCTAATATGGTGAGATAAACTAGTATTTCCAGCAGCAACTTCATGAAGATTGCCTTTCTTGTGATCAACTTGTATGTAAAGTGATGGAAGGTGCAGGTTCTGACTGGAAAACTTCTCTGTGATGTTCAGATGAGAAACCAGACCTTGTTTCAGTGTGTTTTTGCTGGGAGTGAACTTCAATTTCCTTAGAAGTCTCCCCTTCACTGATTTCATCTCTCACAATTTGCCTGCTAGCAGAATTGAAGGGAGTATGATCAAATGGATGAGTTGAAGGAAAATTTGGTTTGGTGAGTTGAATTGGCCTGTGGAGAACTATAGGGTACATAAGGCTGAAGATGATTCTCTTTTGGTTTGCAACGTTGAGAACAGAGAAACTACAAAGGCTGCATGTTGTTGCTTTTAAAAGTTGCTAATTGATCACTGCACAGGCTGTGGGGGCAGGAAGGTGTCCCCGGAGTCCCTTTTCCACTGTAGTGGACCGAACCCTTTTATCTACAATTGGGACCTCGTTATGGTATGAAGAGCATGACCAAACGAAAGTTAGAAAGGGTGGTGCTCGCCCATTTGATTAAGACACCCTTGATTATGCCTTGTCACCTTAAAGTGGCTTATTTTGATTGGTTGCTTACAATTATCAACAAAAAACAACTCTACAAGGACCAGAATTGCACTCAAAGTCGACAAAGGTGTGCCCAAGCTCATGCTTCGATAGCATGGAAAAACAGCTTTGTCCGATTTGAACTTTCCCTTACCTTTTCATTGTCTAACAAATGGATCTTCTAAGCAACCACCATATGTTGCACCACCTTTATAGCAATTGTGCAGCCGCTAATCACTCAAATGAATTGAAAAGCCGATTCCAAGGCTTCAATAATTTAAAGCTAGTCATCTCTACAGTCTAGGAACTGAGAAACTTATAATAATAATTACTAACGAACTAGTCTCCACTGAATATGTATTGGTTACAGTCACCATTCCCGCTCTGAAGCTATTCTGTCCAGTGTACGAAAAATGATAATATAACAAGGTTGCGCTGTTATCAACGATCATTTACATTGAAATTATTTTCAGAGAAACCTGAAACATTACCGATTGTGAGATAGTCACGTCATCACAAAATTTCTTCTATAAAGACACGAAATCCACATTCCATCCTACTTTTTCACCGTAGTAATTGCATTTGAACTGTAATGCAATCCAACCGAAATCAAGTCAATGTACTTGTAACATGTAACTACTTTCCACTTTGCCATTTGATCATTTTATGGTCTCTTTTACAATATTCCGTCCGTTTTACCTCCAAGGAGAGTGGCTTACTTCCGAATTCAGCTCTATTAGAACAGCATTACCATAAACAGACAAAACGCTGAAAACAACTGTGCAAACATAAGAACCGTAATAACTAAACACAGAACAAGATTGACATTCGTCGATCGTCATTCCTCAATGATGTAGGTAAGGTCCTTTTATGAAGAAGAATATCTTTTAAATTACAACATACATACACAATAAAGAAGTCGAAGTAGCTGGAAGGTACAAGCTAATGGAGAAAGCTTCAAAGCACTCAACTATCGGCAACAGATGATGCGAATCCGATGTCAAAGTCAAAGGAAATGCAAGTTAATTGGTGTTTGTCCCCATCAAACATCTTCATTGTGAGAGCGTATGAACCCTGCAGATTACAGTAATTGTCAAATGCGTAAATTGACACAAAATAAGTGCAAAACGGTTTTAATTTGCTCAAAGAACAAATATCAGCACATGCCATCCATGAGAAGTTACATGAAAATGCCTAGAGAAAACAAGCAGTGACAACATAGAATATGCTAAATAACCGGATTGAAGTATACTTTGGATCTAAGTAGACGTATTCCAAATCCACCAATAAGCAATTATTATGACATTATTAACATATAGATAGACTGATACATAAAAGTTGTTAGTAAAACTTGCACTAGTATTTCATCATTTCTTCTTCCTCTGCCTTAATGCCCTCTGCATTTCATAACGACTAAATTTATAAAGGGAAAGGTCTGGGGGCATGTCTTAGTATAATAGAAAAGCAGCCAAACAGTGTGTCAGGAAAATATTTCATCATTCTAAAAAATTAAGAGCCCAACTTCAACAAAAGGGTTAAGAACAGGTTATCATAATAAAACTGGCAAAGTGCCTCAGAAATTTTATGGCCATTGATTAGTGAGTAACTCAGAAAGATGACAAGTGTTGAGAACAAAATACAAGAATACATACAGTACAATCATGATCAATCAGTAATTTGTCAAATCTGTTTATTGCAAACAAAAAGACACTTCTACATTTGGTCATAATTTTTGTTTTCAATGACAATGGCACTTCCACTGCTTATAAACCAAAGAAAACTCTGTCATTCTGCAAGAAGTTAAAGATAAATGCCAATGTCGAAAGACAGCATTTATATTATCTTTTAAAGAAAACTGAAAGAAAGTAATTGTAAAGGAATACTTGAACAATTCACAACTTGAAATATGAAAGTCACAACCCTATCTAAAGTAAGCATTTCACTTAATTTAACAGCCAACATATTAAAATGTCCTCTAGCATAACATACACAACATCTTTACAAAGTTTATCGCTTAGAATTGCCAGGCAATACCCAGGCTCCACAAAGTCTAGAATCGAAATTCCCCAGAGAAATTAATCAATTTTTTTCTTTTTTGGATGATGCTCTCATAAGCACGTAAATCATTTGTGGGCTAATTATAAGTGTCCGGAAGATTTTAGTTCTATTTTAAAAAATGTATGATTGGCTCAATGAAGCTCTTCTAGAGTACTCAGTTTGTAAGCATCCAATAAAAGCAACATTTATAAAATTGAACCATCCCCATGTAAGTCATCAACAGAAATCCTTTGCATAGCTAACAAATCAAGCAAAGTAAGTCATATTTAACCAATCAGAATTTCCCAACAAGGTTCAATTCAATAATCCTGCGTCGGGGACTCAAGTTCAGCTTTATAATTAAGGATGCAAACTCTGTTAACTTACTGGTGGGGTGAATCCAGGTAAAACTTGAGAGTGAGCCACAACGAAGTCGCCAGTGGTGACAGGACATGATGTCTCATCACAGAGGTTATGGGTCTCGGTATGGATGTGCCACCCGAAGTATGCAACCTCAATCTGCAGTTTTCCTCCAGAGATTGATTTACCTACTCAACGAACATCAAAATCCCACTATTTTCAAGCCCCCACTCGTATATTCACTTTCAATAACAAAAGAAAGACCTTAGAAAGGAAAAAAATCTAAACTTTATATGATTTATTCATACCGGTGTTGGCGGAGATGCTGAAGGTTGCCGGCTCGCCTCTGGCTATCGGGTACGGCGTTATTTCCACTCCGTTAACCTTCACGTCGTATTCTGCTTTCTTATCTAAATCAACCAATTGGTCAATAGAAGAAGGTCAAAATTGAAACAAACATAAGACACAAAACGAAAAGAACAAACTTTCAAATGATGGTAAGGAATCGAAGAGACGGACCGCAGTACTTGATATCAACGGCAACGATGAACGGCGCAATCAAAAGAACAGCCAGAAGCAGAGGAGCAAGCAGCCGACAGCGAATCATGGCCATTGTAATGACACTGATCTAGGGTTTGAAGATTATAATTATAGAGATCGGATTGAGAGGCTTGGGAGCTTGGCAGTAGAGGTGAGGGTTTATAATAAGAATAGAGTTCGAGAAGGAGGTCAAGTTAATCTGTGGCTTTTGTCTTGTTCGTACAACTAAACCGATTGTCTGATTAAGCGGGTGATACGATTTGACGACTGTGATTCGTCTGACAGCGTGGGAGTGGATGCATGCTATCGGGGCCAGCGTGGAAGGGACGAAACAAGGAATGGCAGTTGCGGCAGGGAACGTTAGCTGGCGAAAGCGTTGAATTGTTGTTATCCTTTTAATTAATGGCTAATTATAAAAAAAATTAATATTTTTTCAATTTTATAATATTAATTAGAGTTATTAAAAATAATACCAAAATATTTTAATTTTTAGTTTATTTCAAAATTTTAATGTTGACATTAACAGACTCATTTGATACGTGACCTGATAATTCTCCTGTCTCTAACACAAACCTTGTTTTGCTTTGTGTTGCAAGCTGATAAGGATCAGTGCGCACCTTCCTGTAAATTCTTCTATTTCGCTCCCTCCATATATTATAGATTATAACAGTAAAAGTTGCTTTAAAGATCAAGCCATCCTTTGTGCACACTCAAAATTTTATTAATACTTTACACTATACAATTCGTTGGAGTTGGACACCTTGCAAAACTTTCACACCTTTTTTTTTTCACTCACTTTGCTTTTTGAGTTTTTGTATAATGCATGCAATGGCCAAATGAGGATATTTGTAAAGAAACAAAGTCGGTAATAACTGACTATAATGTCAACTTCAATTAAACTATCCAAAGGAGTTCAAAGACAATTTGGCTTGGTATTTTAACCAAGTCTAATACAACACTTTACAACTCATAATCTAAAAACATGTATTTAAACCAAGTTTAGTTTCTAACATTCTCCTTTAAACTTGGTGTAATCATCCTGAGTATGTTGTAAAATAGCCCAGCTTTCAAGGGCTTCATGAAAATATCTACAATTTCATCTTAAGGTGCACAAACTCAACTGTAATTTCTTTATCTTTAACCAAATCTCAAATGTCGTGATATTTAATGTCAATATGCTTACTTCGATTATAAAGTACTGGATTCTTTGTTAAAGTGATTGCTGATTTATTATCATAGTAGATTGTCATTGGATCATCTTATTGGTGCTATAATTCGCTAAGCATCATCCGTAGCCAAATCGCTTAAGTAGAACAATTTGTTGCTGCTATATACTTTGCTTCTGCAGTTAAAAGAGCAACTACTTGTTGTTTATTTGAACAACAGGAAAATGCTCCAAAACCAAGATGAAAGACATAACCTAAAGTGTTTTCTCTCTTTTCAATGTCACCAACCCAATCACTATCTGTAAACCTAACTAATTGTATATTTTTATTGTTTGAATAAAATATGTCATCATCAATCGTACCTTTAATATATCTTAAAATTCATTTTGTGGCTTGCCAATGAGATTGTTGTGGCGAATCCATAAATCTGCTCATAATTCCCACTCTTTAAACAATATCTGGCCTAGTTGCAGTTAGGTACCTTAGACTTCCAATAAGTCTTCTAAAGTTTGTTGCATCAACCAAATCACCACTGCCACCTTTCTCAAGCTTTAACATTTCTTCAACTGGTGTTAAAATTGGCTTACACACATCCATCTAGAATTTATTTAAAATATCTTTTTGCATATTTTCCATTGTTAAATAAATATGTCTTCATTTGTTTTCTTTATCTTGATTCCAAGAAAGTAGGACATTAATCTCATACCTGTCATCTCAAAGTGAGCGACCATATCCTTCTTAAATTCTAACAACAATCTTGAATTATTACTAGTAAAGATTAAATAATCTATTTAAAGACAAATTATGACAATGTTTCCTTTCTTATTGATCTTGATGTACAAAGTATGTGCATATGGACACTTATGAAAACCATGTTCAATGAAATAATTATCAATATGAGTATACCATGCCCTTGGTGCTTGTTTAAGACCATACAATGCCTTCTTGAGCCGATAAACCTTATCTTCTTCTCATTGCTTTACATAACCTGCTAGTTGCTCAATGTATACTTCTTCTTCAAGTACACCATTCAAAAAAGCTGATTTGACATTCATTTGATAAATATTCTATTTACTTTAAGCAGTAAGTGAAATGATTAAACGTATAATATAATCTGGCAACAGGTGCAAATACTTAAGAATAATCAATATATGACTTTTTCTTATATCTTTTTGTAGCTAATCTTGCTTTAAAGCGTTTCTCCATTAGGTTTGTACTTTATCTTGTATACCCTTTTGACACCAATAGGCTTCTTTCCTTTTGCTAAAGTGGTTAACTCCCATGTTTTATTCTTTTTTATGGCATATATTTTTTCATCCTTTGCTTTAATCCAAAAACCATCATTCACTACTTCCTCAATCATTACTAGATCACATTTTGCAAATAAAGCATAATGGTCTACAACTTCATCATTATTACCTACTTGATAATCTTTTAAATAAGTGGGTGGATGGTGTTTTCATTGTGAGCGCCTAAGTGAAGGTGAAGTAGGAGGAGATGACACTTTGGGATCAATCTGAGTTGGCTCTTTAGGAACTGATGGTGAAGATACTCTTCAGTTTGATTAGTCATTTCCAGTTCATTGTTTATGAACACCGGTACTTATAACGCCCCAAATGAGGGGTAGAATATTAACGGATTATTTAACTATTCATCCAATAGTAATCCAATAGTAATAATTGAATAAGTGGACAGGGTTGATTAATTATTTTGAGACAGAATCAATAGCGTTCATCTGTATTGTTCTGAAGTTTTGTCAGTCTGATTTCGATCTACTTTTTTGCAGCAAATAACGAGGTTAGTCCTTTAGATCATGAATCTTTTCTGGTGT
>JANZLC010000005.1:32780452-32791663 GCA_026413385.1 Erythroxylum gracilipes
TAAATTCTTATTAATAATTAATATATTAAATAATTAAATAATATATATTTAATTGATAGTAAATTAAATAATATATGTTTTTGTTTCAGATTTCACTTCTAGTTGGTTATTTCCTCATCACGAACTCTTGTTGTAAATTGTAATAGTTAGAGAGTTAAAGATCTTTATTGTTTTTTAATTTGATGTTTTGATGTAATTATTATTTATTATATGATAAAATGGTAATATTTCAAATATTTTGTATTGTTCTTAATTTTATACTTGTATGATGATTAAATGATTTTTTTGCATATTAATTGTAGTTATTATTTATATGTGAAATGTTTGAAAATTGATATTATAAAAATAAATAAATTGTTGTTATTTTAAAATTTTATTATTATGATTTTTGGAGACAAGGTTGATGTAAAATTATAAAGCATACAATACAATATACTAATGAACAATTATGTAATTTTAAAAAAATTCAGGAAGTATTTCATAAATTTAAAAAATTACCTGAAACAATACTCGGTATTGACCGGTATCGGTAAAGTACCGTACCAGAATCCAATTCAGTACCAGTGTCAGTACGGTATTCATAATATTGACTATTAGTTATAATATATTAATATTGTTAATTAATGCATTTAAAGTAAGCAGAGCTTTTCTCATCTCTCTCTAGTTTGTCTATCTTCTATCATCTCTCTCTAGTTTATCTATCTTCTCTCATCTCTCTTTCATCTTGGGCTTCTTTTTATTCTCTCTCTTTCTTTATACAACTTATTTTTGTCATTATTAGTTATAATATATTAATATTTTCAATTAATGCATTTAAAGAAAGCAGAGCTTCTCTCATCTCTTTCTAGCTCATATGTTTTCTGTCATCTTTGTCTTCTCCGTATTCTCTCTCTTTCTCTGTAAGTCCATAATGTTATTACCTCAATAGTTTCTCTCCTTCTCTTTTTTCTTTTATATCTACCCTGCCACCGTCGGAGCTACCCTTGGAAATATGAGGAATAGCGGGTGGTGGTGCATGTGAAAGTTGGGTGTCACAGTGTAAGGTATTTTTTTGTTCAACACCAAACAAACACTTTTCTTCCAATGAAGGTATAGTCAGTTGGTTGTCATATCTTAAAAGAATAGTCGAGTAGGTTGGAGTATGTGGTGAAATCCTTATTTTTGGTTCTTCACGATTCAAAAAAAAATGGCCGGTTTATTATTTAATTGGCTAATTTTTACTCAGAACGATTAAAAGTAAAAACTAAACCAAAAACTAGTCTGATTCATACTTAACTAGGTAGAACTAGTTGATCCGGTCCAATTTTTACATCATTGCTCATAAGGCAATAGGCCTGATGGCCTAAATGACTACTTCTTTCTTAAAAAATGGAACCATGCAAAAGAGATAATGGTGGCAACAATTATTGAATTTATTAAGAATAGGAAAATGTTAATAAAGTTAAACATGACAAATTATGCTTAATCCCTAAAAACCAATCCCCTAAATCTATAAAGAAAAATATACCTATTGTATATTTTAACTCTATTTATAAAATAATCTCCAAAATAAGTACATAAAGGCTAAATAGGCCTAGCAAATCATATGGATGCATCCTAAGGGGCTTTTCTAGAAGATAGGCAAATGGAAGATAATATATAGATCACTCAAGAGCTTTTCAAAGGCTACAACAAGAAGCATTCAAGAGGTGATTATGCTCTCAACAAGGCTTTTGACTCTTTAGATTGAAAGTTCACTTTGAATTCTCTAAAGGCCTATAAATTTCCTTAAATTTTTATGGACTGGATATGGCAATGCATTTCAATTGTGTTCTATAAGGTGCTTGTTAATAGATAGTAAAGAAAATCATTAAGGGAGGAGGGGGATTGTGCTAAAGAGACCCCATTTTATCCCACTTATTCACTTTAAATTTAGAGGTATTAATTAATCTCCTAAAGAGAATGGTTAGTTAGGATAAGCAGTTTATGTACCATACCAAGTTTAAGAAGCGGAAACTTTTTTTAACCTCTCCTTTGTAGAAGACTTGATCCTATTTTCCAAAGATGAGCCTAATTCTCTTAGCATCATAATGAACAACATTAACATTTTTAAAAATATTTCGAATAGCAATCAACAACGAAAAGAGTGGTATGTACTTAGCAGCAAGCTCCCATCTAAATGAAGCTTGGTTATCAATCATTATAGGTTTAAAAGTATTGAAGCTTCCTTTGAAGTATCTTGAGTTTTCAATCTCCTCTATGAGAGTAAGCTTTACTGAATTTTGGCCATTAATAGAGAAAATTCAAGGAGGACTTCATAGTTGGTCAAATAAAAGTCATCTATAGCTAGGAGAGCTTAACTCTTCAACTTTGTATTAAAACATCTACATGTATAATGGACATCATCTATAATGTTCCCAACGAGCATCACAAAGACAATAAATAGAATACTAATGATAGCATCACAAGAGAAGTAAAGGCTAGGCTTAAGTGGAAGGAAATATCCTAGCCCAAAGAAGAAGGTGTTCTAGGAAGAATCATCATTAAAGCACTTATGATAGAAAGGATTTTAAGGCTAGTCAAGGATAAACAAGCATTAAAGTGGGTGCATACTTATTACATTAAATATAAAAAAATTTAGAGAATATACCTTAAGCATAACTTATCCTAGACCATAAAACACATACTCAAACTGAGGGGAGTTGTTGAAAGGGAATTCTCTTATATGGTAAAGAATGGCTTAAACACATCATTATAGTCAACTAATAGAAGCCCTTATGGTTGCCTAGATAGGATTTAATGACTTTAATCCTTAAAGTAAATAATTCTTACAAATGCAATAGTTGAGGCAGTCTTTGTCAATAGGGAATCATACTTCAAACATTTGTTAACAACGTAAACTATGAATTTCTTACTCAACTTCGTACTTGGGCAAAATAAGAAAGATGAAGTACAATGGAGTGAAAACCTTTTAGGAACATATACAAATGCATCTTTCAGAGAGTTATTAAGAACACAAGGCACTAAAATAAAATGGCACAACCTAGTATGGTCTTATAGGCACTCCCTCAAGCTTCTTTCATCTTTTAGCTTACCGTAAAAGGGAAAATCACGTCTATGGATAAGGTATTCATGCTCCTATACATCCCTAAGATATGTATTCTTTGCAAATAAAATCATAAAACTATAAACCACCTTTTTTTCGAATGTCATTACAGCTTACATATTTGGAAAGGCCTTCTAGAACTATGCCAATTAAGCTTGTCGACAACTAAATGGACAGACATTGTGGGCTAAAGCTATAAAACCAAGAGACAAAATGAAGTTTTCTCATTTGGTAGGGAATGGCTTAAACACATCATTCTGGTTATACAACTAGAGGCCTTATGGTTGCCTAGATAGGATCCATGAACTTTAATCCTTAAAGCAAACAATTCCTACAAATACAACAGTTGAGGCAATCTTTATCAATAGGGAATCATACTTCAAACATTTGCTAAGAATGCAAACTATAAAATGTTTGCTCATCATCAGACTCAAGCAAAATAAGGAAGATGAAGCACAATGGAGTGGGGCCCTTTTAAAAACATATACAAAGGCATCTTGTTGAGAGTTATTAAGAACACAAGGCACCAAAGTGAAATGGCATAACCTAGTATGGTCCCAATAGGCACTCCTTCAAGCTTTTTTCATCCATTGGCTTACTATAAAAGGGAAACTCACGTCTATAGATAAGTTATTCATATTCTTATGTACCCCTAACATGTATGTTCTTTGCAAACTAGATAAGAAAACTATAAACCACCTATTTTTCAAATGAAATTACACCTTACATATTTGGAAAGGCCTTCTGGAACTGTGCCAATTAAGTTTGTCAACAATTGAGTGAATAGACATTGTGGACTAGAGTTGTAAAACAAGGAGACAAAATGAAAAAGTTCACTTAATTTACAAAATCACCTTGGGATACTTGCTTTATAAGATTTAGAAAGAGATGAATAGCAAAATTTTCTAAAACTAAGCCATACAAAAGGAAGCACTACACTGAGGCATCTTAAGTAGAATATGAATACACTTAATAGCTAATGGAATAAACATTCGTTAGAGCACCCAAATAAGGACTCTACGGAACCTTTCATAAGCATTAATAAGAATAGAACCATTTGAAAGGGACTCATCTATACAATTTCACTCCTTTGCACTGATGTTCTAACAGTTACCCATTTTTGTAGGGTTGTAACACTTGTTTGGCTTTCAAGCATTTAATATGTGTCGTTGTTCAAAAAAAATATTTATGTGTTGGATATAAATAAATGAAAACCTAAATGATGATTGGAAAGTAACAATAAGGAATATAATTATTATTCTCTTGCCAAAACAATAAAATATGGGTCAACAAATCCCTTACTAAGAGTATAGCAAATGATTTGGGGTAAAAATTAATAACAAACACGAATATTTATTACAAGAAAGAAAGGAATAAGTGAATATAACCTATCATAAGAATTATTTTTTTATAAAATATCAAGTTAAGGAATAGAAAGTTCCTTGTCTATTTCCAGTTAAAAGATAGCCATAAAATCACTGGTTCATTTTTTTTCGAAGCATGAAATAACTATATATGCTTTGACATATTTAAACTTCTCACCATAAATAACAAAAGACACCTTGATATTTAGTCATAGGATGTAAATAAGTTTGCATCACACCTTTTACTGATAATGGTAACCATATGATCGAATGTCCCAGCGTAATACTCATTATAAAAAGAGAATCAACCAATGTAATCATTACTTTCCAAAAAAAATATAATTACTTTGTCATGAAAACAATAAAACATGATGTTGCCCTAATACCATTAACATGATATTATTGTAATACTATCTCATCAACAACAAAAGAGTAAAATAATGGCCATAAAATGATTATACTCCACGCAAAGGCATGGTTGCCTTCTTAGATTCCTCATAATATATTATATATATATATATATCACAAATATGAAAAAGGATCATAAAAAGACCTTGAGCAGAAAAATCTCTTAGAGCAATTAATTGTAATTACATTTTAAAGTAGGTAATCCAAGTGTTATTACAAAAATCAAAGTTAATAAACAACAATTACAAGGAACAATGAAGATGTGAAGTGACAAGGTAACAACCTAAAACATTTACCAATGTGTTCCTCGACGACACTATTAAGAGACTCAGCCCACTCGGGTGATTAGTGTCTCTACTGTTAGGAGACCCGAGTAACTCATGAGATAGTGAATGGCGGAGGTGATCGGTATCTGATGAGTGACAAGATATCTAATGAGTCCACTGGAGAGACTGTGAGAAAAGGAGGCGATTGAGGACTGACGACCAGTAATGAGTAGCTAAGCAAGTATACAAGTCGACTGGACAAGCTCAGAGCAAGGCATACTAGAGTGGCGCTGGCGAGAGCGGCGTCGTGAATGAGAGTAGCTAAAATTAAAAATTATGATCAAAATAACGTCGTTTCAAATCAAGTTAAATACCAAGTCAAATTTTAGGTCAGGACTATTTTTCAATCAGTATTTCGAAGCTGACTTTGATAGGTTAAAATAGGTTTCGGTCATCCACTATCTAAGCTTATGTATTATTGCCATATCTAATAAGTAATGGATAATTTTTTTCCAGTCCAAGTTGGGTCGGCTTTTGACTTTCGTCACGCTTCTCTAGACTTGAAATGGACCCAAACTTCAGTGTTTAGATTGAGTCGAGCCCAAGAACAATAATCCCACTCTTACCAGGAATACTTTGTCTGTCTCGCAGTTCTTCGGAGGGGAAGTCAATCACACCGAGACAGAAAGGGGGGGAAAAATAAAAAACAATGCTACCATTAACTTGCGAAGCTATCATCGTACCTCTCTTTGTTGTCCTTCTAACAGCGAGTTCAGCGACCGCCGGCGACAACAACAACGTTTACTCACCGTGCGTCGACACGACGGTGCAGTTCAAGGACGGCTTCACTTTCGGGATTGCATTCGCTTCAAGGAACGCGTTTTTCTACAATGGAAACACCAGCCTTCAGTTGTCGCCTTGCGATAGTAGGCTCTCTCTCTCAAGCCAGACCTCTCAGATCTCTGTTTTTAGACCTAAGGTCGATGAGATCTCTCTTCTCACAATCAACACTTCCTCTTTCTCTCCGGTAAGTGTTTATAGTTCTTTAAATTCTGTAACTTTTTGGGTTCTTGATTTATAATTTTTGCGGAGAAGTGGGTGTGACTTGGATTGGACTAGAACTGAATTGTTTGACCTTTTATGGTTGAGGGTTAGGGTTTTGTTGGTGCTGATTGGGTTCCTTTTGGTTCTTGTTCTCTTATGATGAGTGAATTATTTTTTAGCTTTGATGGGTTATGGTGTTTTGACTTGGATTGGGCTGTATGTGAATTTCCTTTTTACTTTTTTTGAGGGAATGTGTGCTAATTTGCAGTTTTTGGGAGATTCCTTTTCATTCGTGATTTCTGATTGTGAGGAAGCTTTTATCTTTTATGGTTGTTTGATTCGTAAAATATGTTTAGTGTACTTTGGTGTTACAGTTTTTTATTTGTATCCAACCAAGTGTTTGATGTTGGTCTCCCTAGAGTTTCAGGTAAGCATGTATTATCTTAGCATTTAGCAATAAGGAAGGATAGGAATGATTTTGAGATGCCCGTTTAGCTACACCTGTTAATATGGTGTGGATCTCTTAACAGTCTGACTTGCATGTGTTAAACATGCTGCCATTGTCTATATCAAGTTCGGTTTTAGCATCACCATTAGCTTATTGGCATCACTTTGAATAATTTTGTTGCTTCCTTATTTCAAATGGCATTTTGTGCAGGAAAATAACTAGAGAGGTAATTGATGTTTTCTGTGAATGGACGCTAGACATATGATATCTGTTCTACTTTAGACGCTTTTGCACCTGATCATTGCATCAAAAATTTACATATCACTGCATTGTACGGTTTTGTTTATGTATTAGAGCAACAAGTGACAATGATACAAGATATGGATGCATGACGATCATGAATTAAAAATGAAAATTAATGTATTTGGAGAAAATAAAGGGAACACCTATGGACTGCATGGTAATTGAGAGCTAATCAAGATGGTTTCATTGGCTATAAACTTTCAAGACAATGCCAGACTCTTATTGGTAAATATTACCTCCAACTATAGATATTCATCTAACTTTAAACTCTCATGATTGAAATAAACCTATGCCACCAAGAACCATAGATCCTCAAACATCCACACTTTCACCCCTGATGCAATATCATTAGAGCCTCCTGTAATATATTGCAAACAATAAGAAGTGCCATCCTTCTACCATCTGGTGTTGAAAACCTTAGCTAAAAGACATGTTCTTTTTCTCTGTATCTATGTATTCAACCATGTATTATGGTTGAATTTGTTGTTCGGTGTCTAATTGCTTAAATTCTGAAGATCGTCGACAAAAATTTTAGCTTAGTTTCCCAGTTATTTTTCTCAGTGCCTATGTATTACGGTTGAATTTGTTGTTCGGTGTCTAATTGCGTAAATCTGAAGATCGTCTTCAAAAATTTTAACTTAGTTTCCCATTTCTTTTTGATGACTAAAGTTATAATAGAGGACCATCATAATGGAGAATTGTTAGAGGACATATTTGGGGAAACTTCTTTTCTTGTTGAAGTTTTAGAGTGAAATGTTGAACTTGATTTGTTGTCTGTCTCGCAGATGAGTTGTAGGCTTTCAGGAACTTCTGCTCACTTTAACTATATTCTACAGATAGAATAAAGAAACTAAGTTCCCCCAGTAAAGGAATTTAATCTTTGAAAACTTATATTTGAACAAGGATGTAACTAGTCTGGTCAAATAAGTCTTCCAGGAGTCAATGAGTCATTGTTTGCTACATTTTGTTAGCTTTCAAATTTTTTTCTTTCCATTTCTTGGTTAATATGAACTCTGTTTGTCAAATTGGAATGGAAGGCTAGTTTTTGCTTGGTAAAGGTTCCTTGTATGACAGTTGATTTTTTTGGAGCTTGGATCCTGATATTTAGGTTTAACATAACATCAGTGTAATTAGGGACCTCCCAGTTTCAAGCACTTTGAATAATGCTGAAATGTGTTCATTGTCCTAAATCTGATGTCATTTTCACATATCATCTGCCTAGCTCTACTTGAGAACTCCTCAATTGACTGGATTTTTGCATGCATAATTGATGGTTGTGATTGAGATGTTGTGAACTTCTTGTGCTTTGCAGGACAGTTATGGTGGATATATGGTTGCATTTGCTGGTCGAAAATATGCCGCAAGGTCTATCCCTACATTTGTTGCAAACAGTACATTCACAGTAACAAGCTTTACACTGGTAAAAGAAGATCCATACTCCATGATTATGTCTTTACCTGGCCTCAGAAGATCCAGTAAATTTAATATTGTTTTGATACAGGTGCTTGAGTTCAAGAAGGGCAGGCTACAAAATTTGTACTGGAAAAGGGATGGGTGTGCTAAATGCTCAGGAAGCTCCTCTAGCTTTGTCTGTCTTAACAATCAGGATTGTGCAATCAGAACATCCAACTGCAAAAACCATGGAGGCTCTGTGGATTGCAGTCTTGGGATACAATTAGCATTTTCTGGCACGGATAAACACCTTTCAGTTTTCAACTCATGGTATGAAATAGAGAACCTTCGACAGTACTCTCTTTATAACCTTTATGCAAATCTCAGGGACTCTCTGACGGGTCAGTATAGCAAAATCTTTTAATTAATCCCGTTCTTCCTTGCATGTTGTGTTCTCTTCCCTTCTGAGTTTTCCCAATGGTGCAGACCTATAATTTCTTCTTGTTGTATCCTTCTACAGTTTTTGGGTGTAAAGTTATATATATATTTGACTATATGATACAGATTTTGCCATTTCCACTTGATTGGACTAGAACTGTAACTTTTGTTGTCTACAAGTTCATTGATCCTTGGTTATTGTTTGATAAATGACGTCATCTACTCCTCAATTTGACGTAACAAGTTTCTGTCAGGTTATATTAATGTTACTTATGTTTTTAAAAAAATTTAAGGGTCAGCCTCGTTCCCTAAAATTTTCTGAAAGACTGACTTCTGATTCTCTCGGTGGCTGCTGTCACTTCGTTCTACAAAATGTTATGTAGGAGTTGTTATGGGGAAACTCTGTAGAAAATGAATCCGATGGTTTTAGCCAGCGCCATGAGTTAAATGAACGCTAATGCGAGTGAAGAAAAATGCATGGATTACTTATTTAGGTATTGTTGTTGGGAGGATGAGCAAGTTGGTTTAAATTGGCTCAGGTAAAAATTAGTGTCGTGTACGAGAGTGCGTGAAGCAGATGCGATTTTCATTCTTCAACATAGTTGATGTTTAAGGTTTCTGGTTCGCTGAAAATAATTGTTATTTTCACCAATTTGCCATAAAACTCAGCACTGATTAGCTCAAGAAATAAAAAAGTTCTGAAATTTAGAGTTATCTGAATTTGAAAACCTGAATTCTCAAATCTGGACTGGAGTTTTAAAAGATTCTAGTATCTAAGTTAGTTATTTACAAAATTTTGAGATTCCGTCAGTTCATAATTTATAAAATGTTTTAAAAAAAACGTTCTGGTAAATAAGACTCTGTTCTTGTTGAGAACAAACTGTTTAATTGTATTACTGAAAATGTGACTGTTCTTGCTAACAATAAACTGATTAATTGTATTAAGATAAAGTCACCGGCTGGTCTACCAATGGAAGATTCTGAATGGAGTAAATGGACATGATGTTTTTACTTACAGTGGTCTACTCTTTTCCAACAACTAGATGGTAACAGATCTTAGTTACTATGTTATATTAATTAATTTTTATCCATTTATTTTTTCTCTTTCTTATTTATTTGAAGGGTTGAGATCTAATGAAACATCGAAGATCTGTTCCGTAACTAGATGGCCATCTTCTTGTAAAAAAGCCCCCAAAAAAAAAGAATAAAACATCAAATTATCGCACCAATATTAATAAATGGATGACCATCACTAACGACTGATAGTCCTTCAATTCAAACACTCGAGGGATGACTAGTAGGCAATTTGAACCAGTTTCAACTGAGACTTTGTGGTGAATTTACATATAATTTCAAAACGTCCATTCAAGTATAGATAGGACGACGATTGTCAGTAACGAAGGGACAGGGCAACGGTTAGATCTGACAAGTTGTGTCGTCAAGATGCCCATGCCTAGAAAAGTGGTTCTTCTAATACTTGTCGTTTTTCGTGGTTGAGGCCAGCCCATGCTTTCCTGGTCAAGGCCATCCAGAGCCAGAGTATCCTTTCCTAAACTTCAAATGTCATGTAGCCTAATTATTTGTTATTAATGCACTATATAGGCTTCAGTACAGTTTCTATATTAATCTTACAGGGTTTAAAATTTTGGTTTTTTTAGTATATACTATGTTTTTATCCTCCAACTAAAAAAGTTTGTGTCACCGAAAGAATAAAAGTAAGCAAGCATTTTTTTAAAAAGTTAAAATGCTCTGGGAGCACGTGTCCACTGGTTCAAAAATAAATTTCTAATAAAATTTTATTCTAATATAAATTAATCAAAATTTACAAAACTTTAAGTTCTAATAGAAGTAAATTTAGGGATGGATGCCAGTTAATTTTTTAAAATAATTTTTTAAAAATTAAAAAATAATAATAATTTTAATAAGATATGAGCTTAAGCTTAACCCTTATATTGGCCTATTAAAAATACTTGAATTTAAGTTTATGTGTCGGCTTATTGTCATCCTAAGTAAATTAGTTATGATGTATATGCATATGAAATTTATTATGACGGAAATTAATCTATTGAGTTATATACTTTTCTCTTATTTTATGTTTCTGTATATCTAATGCTAATAATACTTGGGACTAACAACAACTTTTCTTGTTAAAGGAAATGTTGAGTGGGAAAGATATTTCTAAACTTAGAAAATGTAATTCAACATTTGAGAAATTCTCCATTTTGTCTTAATTAGATTTTTGTGCAAGCACCTTAATAAGTGTTAAGGTGATGTGTGCGAAGATTAGTTCGTACAATCAAATAATTTTACTTAAACTAAATTTTTTAAAAAATTATTTATGAAATTAATTTAGTAAAAATTAATTCAATAAAATATGTATAGATATTTAATAAAATAATAAAATTAATTAAAGAGTAATGAAAAGTACAGATCCAAATCTTCAATAAAATTTAAAATAAATGT
>JANZLC010000005.1:32812356-32837640 GCA_026413385.1 Erythroxylum gracilipes
ATTCTACCTTTAGTGACCAATTTTAAATGGTTGTTAATAATACATTTTTAATGACCAACGTAATAACTCGTCACTGAACACTTTTAGTAACAACCCTATAGTGACCATCTGTGACCAACCCGATTTTGATCGCTATAACTTTTAACAACCATTTTCTTACTTTTAGCAACCATTAATAATAGTTGCTTGAACTAATTTTTCTTGTAGTGTTAGCCCTTTTAGCCATAGAGAATTTAATAACATACAAATATCAAAATTAATAGAAACTAAAATAGAATAGCTTATTTTTATTTTATTCAAAATGTGTAAAGATTAAAAAAAAGAGAGAGACTTTACAGATTTAAAAAAAGGATTTTGGTATTATTATTATTATTACAATGATGATGATGTCGTCATTATCTAAGTAAGGTTAAAAGGGATTTTGCTTGTTGATGTTATATGACATTTCAGCATCCTCATTTTCACTAGAAAAATGTCCAGTCTGACCAATGTTATAGTCATCTGAGCCACCAACCAAAGCCGCAGCGCCACCGTCATTCCCGCCACTGCTGTTTCCCGGAATAATAAAATCGCTTGCGTGAACTTGAACCTGTCCGTGCTCGACCGATGTTTCGGGTATTGTTCCCTGAGTCAACTCTGTCGGAATACTGAATTCGTCCATCCTGCTGTCCGGTACATATCCTTCAGGCACCCCAACAAGTGTCAAGCTTCCGCCACCACCATATTGATATGTCCCAAGACTCTCCAGCTGTTGCCGCCCCGCGATGGCAGTGATCGGTCTTGACATTTCCAGCATCAACTGTTTCCAATCACTACTTGTTAGATCACCCAAATCATCATCAGCGTCATCAACCTCCATAATTTCTATAGGTGATTTTCCATGTGGTCGTTCTTGCGGAAGAGGCAACTGTGTCTGTGACTGTTGGGGTTGTTGCTGTTCTTGTCCTGCTGATAACAGCTGTTGAAGGAATTGACGTCTTTTCTCAAGCTCTTGTAGTTTCTCCTTCACCAACAGGGAAGTTGTTTGCAATTCAGAGGTGGTTAACGTACGATGTCCATTGTTATTATAAAGTTGGTGCATGAGATACTCCAACATCATTTGCTTCTTCTTTTTCTCAAGCCTCATGGTTTCCTCCTTAACCTTGGCTATCCTCTCTCTCAGGTAGCTTTCATGAGTTGTCGCCTTGTTCATCCGCTCATATTCTGGTAAACTCCGAAACCTTACAAGCCACGCTCGTGCTTCTTGGGGTGATGGCCATATCACTGGTTCTTGCTCATTTCGACTGAAAATGACAAGAACTGCTTCAAGACCACATAAGACTGCGAGCTCGTGGACTTTCTTCAACAATCCTGCTCTCCTTTTCTTCAAGCTAGCTTTTCTCGCAGAATCATCGATTATGAATGCGAGCTTCACCTTTTTTCTTGTCATATGGGTAGTGTTTTGCGGCCTAAGCCTACAGAAGACGAGACTATATACTGTAGAACTTGAGATGAATACTAAGATAAGTACAGTCTTGAATTATTACTCTTTAGTGCCAAGTTTAGTAAAGAGATACAGCACTTTATTGCCCATTTTGCGGTTTAAGAAAATTATGCTGCGCATTTATGTTGGGCATTTTGTTTGGGAAAGGTTGTAATTAATGTTGGTAGGAGATTCGTTCTTTCAATTATGACGTCTATTAACCATTTGTTTCTCCAACACTTAAAACTTTAACAATAACTCCCTATTCCTGTACATGGCAAAACTTCACTGTATGTACGCATTTTAAACCAAAAGCAATACTTGAACAATGTATATTGTGTAAAAGCTGATGCAACAGATGAGAGCAAATTGCCCAATATTTCCAGCTAGTTTTTTTCAAGCTACAAGTTGTTGTCAACTTTAGGGTTAACGTTAAATTATATTTTATTAATATTAATTAGGATTCATCAAAATTATTATACATAAGAAAAAATTAAAAATAATTAGTTTAATATTAATTTAAGTGTAGCTAAAATAAATGGAAGAAAAAAATAGAAAAAAGTATCACACTAACATTGACTTGACATACAAGTGATAGAGCGCAATTTTATTAAAGGTTTTCTCATTTTAGAGTTCAAATTAAACGATTTTAAAAATTCATGTTTATTTTCAAATGTTAAAATTTAACTTGCATTTTAAATATTAATATTATTTATTTTTAAAATTACGACAGATAGACTCATATTCTTTTCATGATAATTTTCCTATTAACCATTTATTCCCCAACAATTAAAAGTTTATATAGCAACACTTCAACAATAATTTTCTTTTGTTTAATTTACAATATTTATAATTATATATTTCTCTTTTACATGAAAAAGCACTAATAATTGGTTTAGAGAGTATAAATGAGAAATATAAGTGATGTCAACTAAGGTTGATTATATTACATTTTAACAACAAAAATCTAAATTGCTATCAGAAAGTTTACTAATAATGACTCTATTTTTTAAATTAATTAATCACGTTTTTTAAGATATACCTAATTATATAATGAAATTTTATGGCAAAACTGCTAAAAGTTTCAACTAAAAAGATGGAATGATTTTTTATGATCTTAATTAAAGTAATGAGCCAACTGATAATAGGAGGCTAATTAGTTCAATTAGTCTTCTTATTATTAGAATGAATCTCTTAATTGTTGAGAAGGTTGTCCAAAAGCACTATACAAGGCATATTTAGTAAAATTTTTGAGTAAACCAAATATAGAGATGACGAAAAGTAAATCAAATAGAAAAATGATGAATATGGTTACTTTTTCCATTAATATTATTATATAATTTTAGGATCAAAATACATATATGACATTTATGGTTAGACAAAGTGTCGAAGAGAGTTTTAAATATGGAGCAAGATGATTTATTAAAACCTTTGAATTTGAATTCATAATGTGGTAAAATAGCTATTAGATTCTTTGATGAGGCAAGAACGACTTTATTTGTAATATTTGTAGCTATTAGTTTAGAAATTTATAATCTTTAATTTTATTGATCTATTTTATAAATTGAATTTATTACAATAAGTTTGTTTATTTCTACATATGTTCAAACAAATAAGTAACTCAAATTTTATGTTTTTTTTACATCAAAATGATAATACTAACTTAGATGATTTGTCCCTCATCCTAAAATTTTACTAACTTCTATTTAATTGATTATGTCAAATTCCAATCAAATTGGTTTTTAAATGGTAGAAAAGAGAGATCTATCATTTTTTTCTTCCCACTTGATATGAGTGAACATAATACAATTTTTTTTGTTTAAAGAAACTATTTATGAGTAAAACAATTTTATCTATAGTTTCATCAATTTTAAGTTTATGTGTCTCAAAAAATTCTTGAGAAATATGTACAGTTTACTCAAATTTTCCTTAAAATCTCTTTCATTAAATTTTTTTTTTTAAATACTAATGAAGGATACAAGTGGTGAAATTTTTTCACATAAACAAACACAAGGGAGTGATTAGAATTAATCAAAACATATAAATAATATATACCAAATATATTGATTTATCATATTAATATGTAATATTAATTTATTTTACTAATAATTTATAAAAACTAATTTTATTAAATTAAAAATAAAATATTTTGATTTTGATTTAATTCATATTTATGATAATAAATTTGATTGATTTTACTATTACATCAATTAAAATATAAAAATTATAAATCATAAATAGTTACTAAGAATAATAATTTTTTAACACTAGTATTGAATGTATAGAATTGATGAGACAAAAATTTATATATAGTAACACCTGATTAAAAATTAAAATTTATATTTAATAAATTTATCTATTTGACGTATAAGGAAAAAGCCATTATAGAAGCGGGTGGGAGGGAATGAGAGTACTCCTGCGAAAGGATAGAGACTAGTTAGAGCTAGGGTAGCTCATTGAATCTGTTACTGCTTGACTTTCTTCTAAGATGCCTCGATAACTAAATTTTGGATACCATACCACATCAATCACGTATACCAATAAAAAAGTACTAAGATGTACTATTTTGTATTGAATTTATGTACCAAGATGTACTGTAACCTTCTAGTTAAAGACTAAATTTAAAAAAAACTCTCTCTACCCCTCTCCAATTTAAGCTTCTCCAAAATCTACAAAATTTCAATCCCCAGCATCTTACTGATTTCAGTTGTACCTATTATCACCGGCCGTTATCACTAACACGAAGCTAGTGCCGACCATCGTCTGGTTTGGTTTTAAATCTTTAAGGGCTCATGTCCGTGGATACTTTTAGGCTTTAGTCTTCATTGTTGTTGGTGTTTACTTTACACAATGTTTACATTTATGTTGCTTTCTTAATAAATAGGTCGATGTAATAAAAGCAAGAGCTGGGCAAAATGTTGAATGCTTTTGCTGTCAATTCCAGAGGATTGCTGCCAAAAATGCAGGTAGAATAATAGCAGAACCTATCAAAAGTATTTAATCAAATGCTTTCTATGTTTGATCTAATATGTGAAATGGTCATGCTCTTGCACATCACATGCAATCAAGCAAAAAAAATGAGACCTTTTTTCATGCAGTTCACAGCAAGAATCCTCTTTTATCATTGTATGTCATCTCTTTATTACAGGATGAGATTGTATTTTTCACGTACGGTGATGTGTGTGAACTTAGAACTCTAGTTCTTCTTATACGGGTTGTCTTATTGGTCCTCTTTAGGAAACTTCCATCAATTCCATGACTAGTTAGAATTTTCGTTGCTCTTCATTCCTTTTGGCAAACACATTATAGAATAAAGTTAAGGCATTATTTAATTCTGCTGTGAGTTTTCCACTCTTACAGCTATATAGTGTAGGGTAAAAGGATACTAAGATAACTCAGTGAATCGCATATTGTATTACAAGATGTACATGAAATATATACAGAAGAGTTACAGAGGTTATTGTAACTAACTGAATAATGAAATATCTAAGAGGATATACATGAATAAGAGAGTATCTGTGAAGATATACAATGAAAAGATATGCTAACTATTTCCTATTACGCCCCTGCAAGATGAAGTCACGGGATGTGACATTCATCTTGGTCCTGAAAACCTCAAATTTATGTCTGGATAATGGTTTAGTTAGAGCATCAACAGTTTGATCTAGTGTTGAAATGTGAGAGACGCATAGATGTTGTTGTTGGACCTGTTCTCTTACAAAATGATAGTCTAATGCAAGATGTTTCATCCGAGAATGGAAAATAGGATTGGAGCATACATACGTAGCTCCCAAGTTATCACAATAAACCATAGGTGCATCCTGAGAATTAACATGGATTTCCCATAGTAGATTACAAATCCACATAACTTCAGCAACTGTGTTGTCTACTGCACGATATTCTGCTTCTGTGGAAGATCTAGCAATAGTGCGTTGGTGTTTTAAGCTCAAGAAATAGGGTTAACTCCAAAATAAATAACATATGCAGACGTAGATGTCTTGGTGTCAATGTCTCCTTCCCAATCGATGTCACTAAAGGCTTGAAGTCTGAAGTGGTTCGGTCCATTTAGTTGAAGATCGAAGGCATGTGTATGTTTGAGATAACGAAGAGTACGTTTTAGCTGCTGGAAGTGAAGTGTTGTAGGTTTGTGCATGTATTGAGACAATTTATTGATAGCAAAGATGAGATCTGGATGGGTCAAGAGGACATACTGTAAGGCGCCTAAGATACTACGATAGAGATCGGTTATGGCTAAACCATCATCAAGTTTCAGGATAGCTGATGGACATAAAGGGGTGGCATATGGATTGCAATCTGTCATTTTAAATTTGATGAGTAAATCATGAATGTGGCACTGTTGAAGAGGAAAATACCATCACCATTTGGTATAAGTTCGATGCGAAGAAAATAAGACAGAGTCCCCATGTGTTTTAGTGAGAAAGTGCTTGAGATTTCTACAATAAATCTTTCAAGTTCGAACGATAAGTTGCCAGTTAGCAGTAGATCATCAACGTATACCCGAAAATACATGATGACACCTCGACACTTATATATGAAAAGAGAAGAATCACAGGTGCTGCTGGTGAAACCAAACCGACGAAGGAAGACACGAAGTTCTTGGTACCAGGCGCGTGGAGTTTGCTTTAGACCATAGATAGCTTTATGTAATTTACAAACATAGGTTGGATGCTCTGTGCTAACAAATCCTGGTGGTTGTTGTATGTACACAGTTTCTGTAAGTCGTCCTTGAAGAATTGCATTATTCACATCCATTTGATGTAGAGGCCAAGAGTTTGCCAACGCCAGGGACAGAAAAATTTTGATTGTTTGATGTTTCACCACGGGTGAGAAGGTTTATGTGTAGTCAATCTTGGGATGTTGACTATAGCCTTTTGCAACAAGGCGAGACTTATACCGAGCCACTGATCCATCCATCTGGATTGCGTTTGGTACGAAAAAGTCACATACACCTAATAATATTCTGAGCTTCTGTAGAAGGAACTAGTGTCCAAGTTCCATTTCGTAACAGAGCATTATATTCTGAAAGAGCTGACGTGCGCCAATATGGTAGTTGTAAAGCTTGATGGATTGTGCGTGGTTCATCAATGTGAGGTAGAGGGTGATGGGTAGTGATGAAGGTTTTAGGTTTATGAATATTGTTTTTAAATCGAGTGATCATAGGATGAATATTAGTGGATTGGTGTTGAGGTTGTGGTGATGATGAGGTAGAATCAGACGATGCCATTGGTGATGAACAATGGAGCTATTGAGGTGGTGAAGTTTCTGTATGAACAGATAGTGCAGGTCGTACAGGTGATGCCACAATGGGAATAAGTTGATAAGACATAGGTGGAGAGACCAAGGTTTCGGATGAGGGAGAGATAAACGATTACTTGTGTGACTCATAAGGAAATTGATCATCGACAAAGACAACATGTCTTGAGGCATATAATTTGTTTGTTTTCAAGTCAAGACATAGGTAGACCAATTGAGTGGAGGAGTAACCAACAAAGACACACGAAGTAGACCTTGGTCGAAGTTTACACATGGTGTATGGACGAATCCAGGGAAACCAGAGGCAGCCAAAGGAGTGGAGATGTTTGTAACTAGGTGGTTGATTAAACAGTTTTTCAAGTGGAGTCTTCATTTGCAGTGTCGTAGTGGGTAATCGATTTATGAGATAAACCGTTGTACGGGTAGCATAAGACCAGAAGTTTGTGGGTAGTTTGTTGTGATGAAGAAGGACTCTAGTGGTTTCGACTATATGTCGATGACGACGTTCAGACATCCCATTTGGTTCGGGAGTATGTGGCGGAGTGGTAAGGTGAGTGATGCCATAACTGGTTAGAAAAGATTTAAGTTTGATGAACTCACCGCCATTATCCGAGTACAAGGTATTTATAGGTGTTTCAAATTGAGTTTCAACAAGTTTTCGAAAGTTGGTAAATGTAGACAAAACATCAGATTTATTTTTTAACAAGTAAACCCATGTATATTTAGTGAAGTGATCAACAAAAATGACGTAATAACGAAAACCGTCAACTGAAATCATCGGTGCAGGACCCCAAACATAAAAAAATATTATTTCTAAAGGTTTAATGCTTTGCAAACGAAGAGCTGAAAAAGGAAGTTTATGACTCTTTGCACACTGACATGAAATACACACATCATATGATAACATACGTGATCCTAACTTATGGTTCAACTGACGGAAGTTAAAAACTTTATTGGACGGATGACCTAAGATGTGATGGAGTACTGGTAGACTTGGAAGTTTGGAATGAAAGACAGCTGGTTTGCTCATTGGAAGACATAGATCATATAGATCATTGTGACATGAACCTGTAAGAAGCACTACCTGGGTCTGCAGATCCTTCACTTGAAAGCAGTTGGGAAAGAATTCAATGGAGATGTTGTTTCTGGTGCACAGGCATTTAACAGAAAGAAGATTTTTATTGATTTTTGGCACATGTAAAACCTTGTCAAAGATGAACGATTTAGAAGTAGTGGGAAGATAGAAACTACCAGTGTTATCTATGGAAACTTCATAGCCATCTTCAACCTGCAGACTGCCATCCCCTCTGTATGGGGAATGTGTGAGTAGATTATTCAGGTCGTTGGTAACATCACCCGAATAAAGAATCCACTGCCCTTTGGAGGATGTCCCTTCCGTGTGAACATTATAAGCACCTGGAACACAATTTGTACGCGATGTAGGCTGCATGTGTCGGATTTGTTGTTTGGGAGGCGTCCCATGTAGTAACCAACAAGTCTTGGCTGTGTGACGAGGTTTGTCACAGTATTGACAGACGATGTCTTATTGGTCGGACATACCAGGATTGATAAAAGTGTGTGCTTTGTGTACTCATCTTGATGAACCAGTATGGTTGGGACAACTATAATGTCGTTGATAGCCTGGGTGCTGTTTGCTGGAGACATGCACAAATGGTGCTTGAACAAATTCTTCCATCCTCATTTTCCGCTCCAGAAAGCTCTCAAAGTCAACAAGTTTTTCGTGCAGATCATCAAAGCCAATCGGAGTTTCACGAGCACGAATGGAAGCACTAACATCCTTGAAATCAGCTCACAGACCATTCAAAGTGTGGATTACCAAATCCGTATCATCTAACGGTGAACTGACAATTGCAATCTCATCTGCAATGCCTTTAATTTCCTCCAAATATTCGGAGATGTTTCTGCTTCCCTTCCGAATGCAAATCAGTTTTTCCTTTAGAGACATGAGTCTCGATCTGGACGTACCAGCATTTGTCTTAGCAAAAAGCTCCCAAGCCTCCTTATAAGAATGAACCGAGCCAAGAAGTGTTGCAATATTTGGAGCAACAGTAGTCATCAATGCATGAAGAACAAACTGATCTTGACGAATCCAGATATCCAATTCTGGACCTGTTGTGTATGGGCAAGAAATGGTTCCATCAACATAGCCTTTAACGTTATAACCAATGAGTAGTGCACTAACCTGTACTCTCTAAGAATGAAAATTTGCACCATTTAATTTGGAATCAGAAGAGAATCCAGTGTTGAACATGATCAGGTTTTGTGGTATTGTGGCTTCGATATTGACAGCAAGTGTAGTTGTAGCTGCAGATTTAGTATCTTGAGACATTGTAGTGGTTTCATTGTTTACGAAACAGAGGCAGAAGTGGTTTAGGAAAAAGAAAATGATGTTGTTAGGCTAATAGCTCTGATACCATAAAAGGATACTATGATAACTCAGTGAATCGCTTATTGTATTACAAGATGTACATGAAATATATACAAAAAGAGTTACAGAGGTTGTTGTAACTAACTGAATAATGAAGTATCTAAGAGGATATACATGAATAAGAGAGTATCTGTGAAGATATACAATGAAGAGATATGCTAACTATTCTCTATTATAGGGAACTTCATCAAAGTCTAACAATAAAGATTTAATATTTTTGTGCTAAGTAAGAAAAGTTTTTTTTTTCAAATTGTTATCAATATTAGGATCTTTAAAAGAGATTTACAAAAATTGTACCTTTCAAAATATTATAAAAGACAAAATTTTAACTATATGAAATTAATAAATTAATTATAATTTTAAAAAATTATCTAAATAATATTTAATATTAATTGATATTGATATTATATTATGTCAATATTAAAATTGGTACGAGTTTTGATACGGTAATCACATCTTTACATACTATTCTTATAATTTATTTATTTTTAATCATTCTCTATGATGTCTTTCTTCATAGAAAGTTTTTGGAGAATTATGAATAAATATGAGAATTTTTTTACAAAGATTTTGAAACACATCAAATTTTAATAATATTGATAAAATTACAAAAAAATTTATGTCTTTTATCTTTTAAAAAAATTTCATAAATATTGGGTTAAAATGTAGTGATTAATCGTAATTATTAACTTAATTTACATAATTTTTTATTTTTAAGTAGCATTTGTCTTTTTAAGATAAAAAACGTGAGAGTAAATTTATTTATTTATTCATCTTCAAGTTTATTTACGACACTAAATAATATGAAAAATGAAACTTTTTAACTTTATTAAGCGCTTATATAATTGTATTTGATTCTAAAATCCCTTTATCAAATACAATGGCGCACTCTAATCTTGTTTCTCTAATCTTGTTTTAACTTTAAACCCGTGTTGGACCATTCTAAGCTTCATCCCCAGGCCTTATGGGCCTGTGCTCGACAGGAACAGGCACGCAGGATTGACAGTAACAGATTGAGTTTTGTGTTTGGACTTTGAAGCATAACAATGAAAGTACTTCGACAATAGGATCTTGAATTTTCTTCGCGGAGAATAGGGCATTTTGAGGTGTGAATGATTAAAATTTTGAATTATCTTTTTTTATTTGGTTTATTTTAATCATTTTTGTTATTAAAAATTAACCAATTTATTAATAAATATGTAAATTTTCGTAAGAGATATTATAACAATTTTTAATTACTTTTTGTAAAAGATATCATTAAATAAAAATTAATTTATTTACTCTTACGGATACCATATTGGAATTTGAATATTGTATTTGCTAACAATAGCACATATTTCGTCCTCAAAAGATAATTAACTTTATCGTTGTCTTAAATGCGTCAAGTTTTAACAGTGTTGAAACATTATGTTTTGTAATTTTCTAATTTGTACTAAATTAGGTTGAAATTTGTAATTGGAATTCTCTACTATTAGTTAGTATTCTCTCGATCCTTTTCCTAAGTAAAAGTGTAAAAGCACAACATATTTGGCCATAGTGGAGGGGCTTATTCGAGATAAGTCCAGTGTTTGGTTGGCGGCTTTGTTCAGAATATTAGATGGTATTTCTCAGTTTCTGCTAAATTCTGAGGCGTCTTCTTTGGACTGAATCTAGCATAACACTTTGGATATCACAAGATAGAATTAGAGTTAGATTCTTAAATAGTGATGAGTACTCTTACGGACTCCACCAAACAAACAATGTCACTCAATCCTTTAGTTATAGGCATCAATAAATTATTAAACCACAATTGGGTTGTAGTCCTCCGCCATATCTACCGCGAAGGTAATTAGTGTACCGACTAGCTAGCTAATTTTGTTATCAATTTTAAGTTAGGATTATCACGTTGTAAATGCATCCTCAGAATGCTTCTCGATCCTCCTAAAGGATGTAGTTGGGATTAGTATCCTTCGCTTAGTCATGTAACTGGTTGTAACTGTCTCCTTTTATATATAAAAAAAAAAAGAGTGTAAAACACGAATCATAATTAGAAATAGCTATGATACTCTATAACCGGAGTTTGTAAACATCAGCAATCCTCATTAACTATGTCTTGGAAGCGGATAAGAAAGGTGGTAAACTAAAGACAAAAGGAACCTCAAAGTGACTGGGACGTTACTTGTTGGAGCCCTAGTCAGCCAGTGTTGACTTCATTTCAAGTAATTTGGAGTTTTATGGGGAATTGCAGGTTGCTTAATTAGCCTCCAGGTACTGCTAATGAGCTCCACCTAAGTGCAGATGTCATTGCACTTGTCCCGTACCTAATTAGTGAGTAATCTAACATTAATCTTGTCGTTGTTCGAATTACGATATTCTTAAGAACTGGAAATCCCCAATTTAGTTTGGTCCCTTATTCAATCATAAACAACAGCAGAAAGGAGAATCTGATTGTGATTAAAAAGGACAGGGAGGATTCTAAGAAACGATGTTCTACTTTGAATTGAATATCATGTTTCACGTAAAATAGAATTAATCACCACTACCTAGTTAAGACAAGGAACAGGGGACGGCTAATCCACTTGCACTTAGTGGCATCTCCATTTAGCCCACCCTTCATCACTTTCTGCTTATAATTTCTATTAAAGTTAACAAAAGCAATGGTTTTCTCAATTAATAATTGAAGTTAATCTGCAATTAGAACGACCGCTTGGCTCACACAAATTGCTATATGATGTGTTAATTTAATTTTGCTCGACAAGTTGGTGTTTTATATGTAATGACGCAATATTCGTTATCTGTTTCTTGCATCAATGGAACTTTGAGTTGTATTTTTAAATTTTCGTTTAGATTAAAGTTTGACTTTATTGTAATTTTAATAAAATCCAATGATATGAAAAATAAAAGAAAAAATTAGAAAAATGGATGCTAGTACTTCTTATAATTTTCCTCTCAATTCTGATTTGAGTTTTTTCCTGAATAGATCTGTGGCTACTGTTAGAGTCCGAACAATTGAACGACTTGTGGAATTGACAATTTCGGAGAAACAGAAAATTGTATCGGGAATCGGAACACAGGTTCACATAGTTTTAACTATTTCTTGTTTTATATTTCTAATTTAATTCTATTAAAATTGATTTTGTAGAAAAAAATATTATTTCCGCTCCACGTAAATTTAATATCGCATTATTTTTCCAAGATGTGTTAACAAACATTTCACTTCTTATTAATTGGTCCCTGAAGTTTTACTCACTAACGCACTACCTCAGTTGTATAGAACCCATCAAAAGAAAGATTAAAAAAAGAGATTAGTTGAAGTGTTCACAATAGCTTTTAAGGAGTGATTTGTCTTAGTTAGATGTCATCATCATCGAACGTCCAAATTCTTATTCTTTTGCCTCTAAAGATTATTTATGCTATTGCCCCTTCACAAACATATGGATTCAACCTCAAATACATAAAATGTGGATTATAGAATTTTGTTTGATGATTCTCATATATAGTGATATAAACAAACTATCTTAAGCACAAACAATAACAACAAGAACTCAGTGTACAAGGCTTTACGCTTAACGAAAGTTGAAAAGGACATCAATTATCCGTAACTTTCTCTTTATATTTTTTTAAAAGGCTATTTATGTTATTTAAATTTGTGATCATATTTATCCAATTCTAATGTATACCAAAAGTGCAGGATTGAGTTAGAAATTAGGTTACTCGAAGCCTATTTTTACCAAACATAAATCTTCGTAGAACTAAAACAACAAAAAGCTAAATACATGAGACTCTCCTCTTGTAAGAAGGTCTTAAAATTTATAAATATATGTTAATATTTTTAATAAGAACACCTGTGTGATTTCGGGATCAGATCACCTGTTCTACTTTTGTTGTTCTAATGTTATTCCAATTTATCTTATTCACATATTTATATAGGTCTCACATAAATATATGAATGAGATAAATTGGAATAGCATTGGAACAATAAAAGTAGAACATCATACACCTCTCATGTGGCTACTAAGCTATAGTAAAAAGAATTCATATGGATGCTTAATTATGAAATGATAATGTTAAAGCAGCAAGTTATTGAGGAATTAAAAACTGCTCCATTAATTATGTGCTAAACCCTAAACCTCCGCCTTCCTCCCTTTTCTCTTCCGTACTATCATTTTTAAAAACTTTTTTTGGGTTAAGACTTAAGAATGTCAATCATAATTATAAAATTTATTTCTTATATATAATTCAGCTACCATTTGTCTATTCACTTTTAAAGAAGTTAAAATATAGTTTCATTAACAGAAAATTTAATATATAACTATTTTGAATAATTCTGAATTTTCTAAATTATTAAAGGAAATAAAAATGGTTGAATGCGCTTTCACTAATTGTTGAATTACTTCAACTGCATATAAGCCCTTTGAGATAATTTAATTAAAAGGCATTTGTTTTAGTTTCGACGAGAGTTGAAAGTGAGATACGGACAAATAGAAGAGGACGTTCCACCATGCCTTTTAATACAAAAGATCCCAAATTTAAAATTGAAAGGTCAAAAAACGCATTTAAAATTCTTAAAATAGCACTAAAGGCTTGGGATTTATCCGGAGGAACCCATATGGTGGTTTTTGATAAACATGCATATAAAGAATTAAAAGCAAAAAGGAAACAAAAGCTAGCACCATCTGCTGATGATCTGGAAGGCAAAGTAAACAGGGAGGTAAGCACAATCAACCTTTTCTTTTCTTTTTTTTCTCTTTACTTTCTTATGCATGAAATTGCAAAGAAGTTCCACTTGTATAGATCCTCAGTGTTTGCCAGCAGGCTTCACGAGATATTGGGTTTGTGACACGTGTTACACGTCACACCCCATTGGGTAGAATAAAGTGGGATCTTTTCCTCCCACTTTTTTCCTTCTTTAAATAAACAACAAAACAGTAGATATGAAAAGTTTTTACTAAAATTAATGGGGAAGGAGACGTAACAATCAAGAAATAGAGATGATAAGGTTGCGCTGATGTTTTTTTAAATAATTTTTTAAAAAATTAAAATTATAAAATAACATATTTTTTGATTAAATTCATATTTGAATTATTTAAGTCTAAGTTTAATTAAAATTTAATTCTTCTAAATAAAATTATTTTATTTTATTTAAAAAAATTAAATTTCAAATCAGACTAAACCTAATTTAACCCTTAAATCAGCTCATTAAAAATATCTAACTTTTGATCCATAGATAAGGTGATTGTCATCTCTAATAGAAAAAACGTCGAGGTCCTGAAATTGGAAATGGCTTTGCAACTTTGAATTAATTTATGATATTCGGAAAGTTGTTTCTTAATTGGATAATTAACAAGATGCCCGTTGCTCTCAAGCCCTCGAGATTCGATTGTATTTCTTCCACTTCTTCAACAAAAACGTTAAGTTCTTCAAAAGGAATTATGAAATCAATTTAAACCTCAAAACAATTCTACAGAAATTAATATTTTCTAAATTAAATTATCTATTATACATAGAATAAGTTGACTTTTTTCGTAAGTTCATCTTTCAAACAAAGATTCTACTTAAAAATCTGGTTTTCTAATATCTCGTTGCCTCCTTGAAGTATCTTGTATTTTTCTGTTAGAAAGGCCTAGCTTTTCCCAAAAGTTAGTTTAAGAGGGGGAAGTTTGCATATTATTATAGATTCTTGAATGTCCTCATAGTTGTTCGATATGAGATTAATCCTGACACACTCCTCTCAATCCAGAGCAAGACTAGACATCTGATGGATATATTGAACAAAGGGATATAACCGGGTACTATTCCAAACCATCGAGACAAACTAGCTCTGATACCATGTTAGAAAGGCCTAACTCACCCCTAAAAGCTAACTCAAGAGAGTGAGATTTACACACTATTATAAATTCTTGAATGTCCTCGTCGTTGTCCGATATGAAATTTCTAACATTTTTGTTGGATAAGATATTACGTGAATTTATTATGCTTAGTACTCATTTGTCAAGAGCATGATTAAGTCATAAATAAATAAGAAGTCGGTCTAAATGGATTATAAAACACAAGCCGTCCACATCTATGTCCCTTTACCATGTGTTAACGGTTTAGAGGCATTGTCACAATTCTTTAAACAAGGCAGCAAATCATAGATTAAGGATTTTCCTACCTTACTGGGACATAAGCAGGATTCAAAGAAAGACAGGCAAATGAAAAGCAGTCATAAATTTATTTGTCATTCCACTTCTGGAGGATTTGGTGATCCATTCTCCAATTCCTACCTATGCCACATTAATATGCATGAATTTTTAATAACAAACGTTCCTCTCTTCATCGTATACATGCATGTGCATATGAGTATAGATTCCAAACATTTACTGTAAGATACTTAAAAAGCTTGAGTACAAGAAAAGCAATTCCTATTTAGTCTCTAGTTTATATTATTTGTTCTAAATGTATTCCGTAGTTTATAGTCTTTGTTTTATCCTCTCATTCTTGTAAGTTGTAACTCAAAACTAATGTTGGATTATTAACCGGCATATGTATACAAATATGTTGCTCTATATATATTTAGCATATGGACGTGTAATTGGATATGCCAAAGTATAACAACAACAAAAAAACAAAATTTCATCGATTTAACTTGTTCTGCAGAATGAAAGGTACAAGACGAATCTGTGTGTGTTGGGCTAGTGACAGTTAATTATGCAAGCAAAAGGACAAGAACCACATCATATATATATCATCGATCTTGGATGGCATTACATTATTACTATCATAAGATACGGAATATGTAGGCAGGATAACAGCCGGCAGACAAACATATGTTCCAGTGATGTATATATATGCAAACCGATTCACCCCTTCTTTTTTCACGTTAATCACAGGTTCTTAATAGTCATGATTCCAAATTTGACAATGAACAAACAATAATTGGGGTGTTGAGCCAAACTTGATGAGGCCAAAAGGAGGGTAGGAAAGGATATGTAGGCAGGGAAAGAATACTGACACAATACCTGTTTTTGGTCCCCAAAAAAAGTTTTCTTTAAGACAATGATTAAAGCTTGTGCACTTCACTTTTGCAACATTAAAAGGAATTAGTGAGCTCATCCAAGCAGCTAGCATCCCTCCCTGCTAAGTAAAACTACACAATAGACAATCCAACTCTATTTTATTCCGAAACGTGCAATTCAAAGCCTGTCCATGACCCAAATCCTAAGAGAGAGGGTCTATGAATAGAGGTTGACTTATCTAGGACTGCAGTCAAGCATAAAGGGCGAGACTTCGTGGTCAACAATTCTCATGAACTACCTCTTTTCCATGGAATTTCATCGCTTGTTTTGGCTATAACCTGGTTTTAAAAGATGATAATTACTACTTAATAGACTCGATACTACCTTGAAGTAAAAATATTTGAGTTATTACATATAAATGTTGATTTAATATATATTTTAAAAATAATAATTACAGGTTAATCTTTAATAGTAAAAATGTTTATAATTAGCAAAACCATCGCAATCAAAAATTGCATACTTTGATTATATTGCACTTCTTTATGCGTTGATGTACTCATTCCATTATTGCTGTAAGAATGATTGAAAGATTGGTTTTGTGTGGGGCGGACAAGTTCCACGTGTTCATTAACTCCAATTTAAGATCTTTTGTTAGGAAGCTTTCAACATGGAAAAGGTTAAAATCTCAATTAATATCTGTAACCTAATATAAATGAAAAAATAAACATTCCTGGCCATAATAGTACATTAAAATCAACTTGACATGTTAGTATGTTTCCTTCAAATGCCTTGGTTGGAGTTCATTAAAAAATTAATATCACGTAAGCTCCCTATAATTCATTATTTTTCAGATTCAGAACAATTTTTGCAACCTAGTTTTAGTTTGAAAAGATTATTCTAACATGATAATTCACATATTTTTATTTTCTAAACATTTTATTATGTAATTTTGTGTTTTAAATTAATTTCTAGTTACTTATTAAATAAATTGGAATAACATGTTTTTAGTCTTTTTTTATTTTAGTCTCCCAATTACTAAATCTTATACTTCAATCCTCAAGACTTTCTAATAATTATATATTATAATTTTTAAAATACCTATAATTAAAAATTTTATATGACATGCTAAACTTTTTGAAATTTTTTTAATTTAATGCCAATTCTTTTAAAAATTTAATTAATTGACTATCTTTTCATAACTCTTACAACTCTTGTCAAAATATTAGTTTTGTTATTTTTTGTTGATGTAGCTAATAGAGTTCCTTTTAACCTGACATTTGGATATTTTCGTGAATACCTATGTTGATTGACTCTGACCTATGAACTTGACTCATAACTTATCTATAACCCACCAATTTTATTTCAAAATAACCCACATAGTAAAATTCGTGATTAATAAATAAATGAGAGTATAGACAACAGCACTGAGAATACTGATGGCCTTGATTTTTTAGCATACTAATGGAGACAACTATACATAAGAACCAGTACGTAAGTCACAAGTGTACTGATTAAGTACAAAACTGCTCCAAGTTTGGCTCGTTCTCAAATAAAACCCAAAACTATAGATGTAAGATACTATTCACCTTCATATATCATGTGTCAGAAATTGTTCAAGTGTAGTCGAACATTAGAAATTGTTCAATATTAGAACTAGTTCA
Source organism: Erythroxylum gracilipes (assembly GCA_026413385.1). Taxonomy (NCBI): domain Eukaryota; kingdom Viridiplantae; phylum Streptophyta; class Magnoliopsida; order Malpighiales; family Erythroxylaceae; genus Erythroxylum; species Erythroxylum gracilipes. Next base: position 32,830,180 of record JANZLC010000005.1, read on the forward strand.
ATCTGAAATTGATGAGCAATATCACAATTGGGAAATGAGAAATGATCCCAAGAGATGGAACAAAGGATCAAAAAGTAATTAAAGGATGAGGTAGAAGATAGAAGAACGAAGAACGAAGATGAGGTAGGAAAAAATATAAACCAAGAATGCAGACGAGGACAAGGTAGGAGATAGAAGAAGAAGACTTACATAAAGTGGGTCAAGGGTCTCAGTCAGACAACACAAAGGCAGGTAAGGAAAAGGAACAGAAACATTAGGGTTCAAAACTGTGAGTTACTTTTTTGAAAAAACGGTGGTAATAGGTTAAGGGTTAAGTCCAGGGGTCATGGTTTAGCCCACGTGTTCATTTTCATGTTGATGCTCAGATGTTAGGTTGAAAGAGGTTCTGTCAGTCACATCAATAAAAAATTAATGAAATTAACATTTTTTTTCTTTAGTTTTTACGAATTTTAAAAGATTTGCCGTTTAATTCAAAATTTTAAATAGTTTAGCATTGAGATTGAAATAATTTTAAAAGGTTTGATATTGTAAAAGCTATTATCTCTTCATAAGATCTAGGTTATAGTTGAAAAATGATGTATGCACTTAGATCGAATGTCTGTAATATTTCATTAAGAACGTCAATAAAAAATTTAATGTGGAAACATATTTTATGAATTAAATTGCAAGATTAAATTTTTAAAAGAATAAAATAAAAAATATTATAAAGTTGAAGGAGTGAAAATGCCCTTAATCCATTATTATTAGAAAATATTTAAAAATGGCATTTACCTTATTTAGCAAATGAATTTGAAGTATATATAGCTTTTGAAAAATAGTCAATCTAAGGTTTTAATACAAGAAACTACATTTTTTATACTACTCAAAGAATAAATACATTAACGTTTGTCCCTTCTACAAGAAAGTTATGTATTTAATTCAATAATTATTTAAATACACCTTTTCATCCAAAGTCATATATCTCTTATGATTTAAACACTCTAAAATGATGAGCCTCTATTCCTAATAATATCTAATATATGTTAAGGACTTAACCATACGATCATAAATTTAGTGACTTTCAGTAGTTATAAGTATCATATATACAATTTTTATCAATCATGGGTTATAATATGAGCCCAATAAAAAAGTATAAAAAAGGGTTATAATGAAATTTTATGGATGTTAATCCAAAAACTATAAACTTTGAATTAAGCTTCTTGCCTAGTAGTACTTAAAAGGAGATTAAATCTCTTGTTCCCAATTTTTAGTGCCACCTTCTCCATCCCATCCATCCATTAAATGTTAATGTATGAATAGAATGGAGAGACATTTAATGAATGGATAGAATAAAGAGGGCACAGAATGACACTAAAAATCGAGAACAAGCATCTCATGCTTCCTAAAAAGTGTATCTTCCGGATTGTAATATTTGACCACCAATAAAAGGGTATGTAAAGAATCTTTTTACCATTAACAATAGTCATCACTACATACTTTCACAACCAATAAAGGGGCAATATACAAGTTTCTCATTATTAACAATATCCAACTCCTATAATCAATGAAAAGGCACATATAGAAGTTTCTTGTTGTTAACAATAATGAGATAACAACCTACTCCTAAAAAGCATATAAAGAATCTTTTTATCGTTAATCATAAACTTTGACAAATCGTCAAAGAGCATCCTTGAACTAGTTTTTCATATCAACACCCTAAAAATGGTAAGTTCTAAATAGCTTTTACTTACTTTTTTTTTTGTCTTACATTTAATTCTATTTTATTTGTATTAATATCTTAATTTCAATGAAATATAGGTGATGTTAGAACTAAATGAGTAATTTTTAACGTAACTACCAATTAAACTTAATTATTTTTATTTATGTTCTATTAAAAATTAATTAGGAAATGCTTAAATAATTTTGGTTAAATCGATTATGAGGAATGAGGGCTTTAAAAGTTTGTATTGAGGGTTTGGGACTTCATTAATGAGCATAATTCTAAGTAAACCACTGCGCTTTACTTGAGTGCACTTTGAGGTTATAAAAAATAATGTAGGGATTGTTACAGTTATGTTAGGGTGTCCAGTGGCAACTATGATAATGGTGACTAATGCATTAGCTGAGTTAAGTATTGTCATGGTTGCACAACTTGTGTGGACTCTTGTTAATATTACAAGCCAAAAGCTTATGGCTTAATTACCAGTTGATGTTATTTTCCTTTTTCATTTTTATGAAGGTTGAGAAGTAGTGACTATAGAAGCTATTGGATTAATGGTAATTTGTATGTTTTGCCTACTATTAATATTGTGGATTGTTTGTTGAAGGGTATTTTGTCCTGATTTGATCAATATTATATGATTATAATTGAGGTATTTGATATATGTTTCTTTTGTTATTCCTATTTGTTCAATATGGAAATTAACTAGTTCTATTGCATTTGTATTGGAGTGATTGTCAAATGTAAATATATGATTTTTTTCAAGATCTAATAATGATTTCCTTGTGTATTTCTCATTGATATTTATTAATAAGGTTATGGGTATTGTATTTGTAAGAGTGAGATATGTTACAAGTTAAGTCCAAGGCCATTGACTGATTAGGATTTAGATTAATGGCCTATGAAAACATTTTTATGCATATGCATTGAGCATGGCATGGTATTACTTTAGAAGTTGTTGAATTCATGAAAATATGAAATTGCAAAACTAAGACTTTATTTATGAAAATTAATTCCGAATTATAAGTTCCTTTTTATAATGCTAATCACCTTTAGTTGCATTATGTTGAGGTATTTGGTCCTAATTATATAGGAATTGTATGACTAAGGTTGAGGCATTTGACATGTGTCCTTTGTTATCATTATGTGTTCAACATGCGAGTTGAATAATTTTGTTGCATTTGTATTGTATGTGAGTGTCAAATGTAAACATATGATTTTTTTAATGACCTAATAATTAGTTTCTTATATATTTTGTGGTATTTATTAATAAGGTCATACGTCTCATATTTTTAAAAGTGAGATATTGTATAAGCTAAGTCCAAAGTTATCGATTAATGAGGAGTTAGGTTATTGACCTATATAACCATTTTCTATTTGTATGTTTTGAGATGAAATGTTATTATTCTAGAAGTTGTTGTATTTATGATAACATATAATTGTAAAAATAATATTCTACTCATGAAAATTACATCCATATTTTAATTGCATTCATATAATGTTAACCCATCATTTGCATGATGATAAGGTATTTGGTTCTAATTACATAGGTACTATATGAGTGGGGTTATTTATCTGATATATATGTCCTTTGAAATTCCTATTTGCTTAACATGGAAGTTAAATAGTTTTGCTGCATTTGAAATAGTGGAATGTCAAAATGTACACATATGAAATTTATGACCTAATTACGATTGCCTTGTGGACTATTTAATAATATGTATTACTGAGTTTGTAAGTATTATATATGTAATATTGAGGTATGTTATGGAGCACCTCAAATTAAACACTGAGAGAAGGTAATACTACTTGTGTTTCAATTTATTTCTAATGTTTTACCTGTAAGTGATGCAGTCAGGTGCAAGTTTAATCCAAAAAGGGCCATCCAACCCGCACTTTCCTACACATGAAGGGCAAACCATTCACTTCCATCACAAGTTGGTCATGGTTCCAGTCTACCGACATTGTAAGGGGAATAGGAAATCAAGATCTTTTCGGCCAGCAAAGGGGAACCAACTTCAGGCAACATATTGTTCAAAATAGCAAAACAAGATGACATGGGGAATAATAGATAAGGAAATTCCCAGCATCAGATCATAAAGTTATGTCTACAGAGGGAAGCTAGCGTCTTGATCCTATTGGCTTCAACGTTGGCATGGGGACAGAAACTCTTTACTTGTTTTAGAGGGATGAAGTCTAAATGCCACTCAGAGACTCCTTCTCTGACAATTTGGGATGCATATTTGGCTTGCTTTCCTAGGTTCTATCTGGTGCACATAAGCTGTGAAAATATCTTATTGTATTGTTGATTGAGGGTGCTACTGGAATTGGGTTGAGTATCTTGTGTTATTTTCCAGATTTGTTAGATTCAAGTACTTTTGGATGGAAAATGATATAGAATAGGATGATTGAGTTTGTTATCTGGTTTTAGGATGAAAGGAAGTGTTGTACATTCCTTTGAACTCTTTTGGTTAAGAGATATCGGGCTCGAAATCTCTAGATTGTACATATCTTCTATTATTTGTATAAAAGAATTTTGATTTATCAAAAAAAAGAGGTGTGTTATAACTTTACTGCCATTGATTAATTGTGATTTAGGTTATTGGAGTATGAAACCATTTTCTCATTTGTATATATTGAGCATGATATGCTATTACTTTAGAAGAAGTTATATTCATGAAAATATGAAATTGTAGAAATAAGACTTTATTTGTGAAAAATTACATTTAAATTATGAGTGCTTTTCATAAGGTTAGTTACCATCAAATGTGTGATGTTAAGGTATTTGGTCTTAATGCATAAGTATTGTATATATATGGTTGATGCATATGATATATGTCTCCTTTGTTATTCTTTTTTATTTAGTATAGAAGTTAAATAGTTTTGACGCATTTATATTACTACAATTGTCATGTATAAATATGTGAATTTTGTATGTCCCAATTATCACTGCCTTGTGGACTATTCAGTGGTATTTATTAATAAGGTCATGGATATTAGATCTGTAAGATTAAGGTATGTTATAAGTTAAGTTTATGGTTGTAGACTAATTGAGATATAAGTTATTGTCCTGTGAAACCCCTTTCTTATTCTAACACATTATGTATTGTATTTATAAGATTGAGGTATGTATTACATATTCCACAAAGGAAGTGTAAGGTGTATTGAACTCGCCAACTTTCTCCACAAAAAAGAAATAATATTGTGGTCAAATCTAAAGGGAAGGTAATCTCAAAGCATAAGTTATTCTTTCTAATTAGAAGTTGATTATGCAAATTAAAAATTTTCTAATGATGATAGTTTCCAAATTCGGTTTGAATCATAAACATAAAAGTGATGATTGATGCTAATGTTGGCATCATAAGTTAGTAAAAGCTTGATAAAGTATATACATTTATGTTTGTTGATGAGGATATTTAAACTCTATATATCTGTCAAATAAGATGTTACTAAGAGATGGTTTACAAATTGATGTCAACCTAATTTTGAATTGGCTCAGGTGGGTTATCAGTATGGATTTAGTGAATTTAGAGTGACAAAGAAGCTCAAGGTTAGGAGGGACATATGATATTATCTCTCCCAGAGTTTGATCCTAATGACCATACCTTAACTAAAATGGAGAATCAAGTTTAGGAGCTTTATGGAAATATGATGACATGGATTTTTGGTGTTCCTAATGGAGAAAATTGAGTATGCATAATATGATAAGGCCTAAGGTGATAAGGTTTTGATAAGAGTACAAAATAAATAAGCACTAAATTTATTGTTACATAATCCTTATTTATAGATAATGATTTCAACTTATAAAATTTATTGTGATGGTAAAATAATATAAGAACTATAATGTTATGTTCAAAGCTAGAAATGCATTATAACATTATGTTATATTAAAAGTTGAAAATTATCATACATACAATACTTCAACTATGGTTAAGTCTTTACATACGTGCACATTTTTGTAAGAAAAAATTGGTTGCTTTTGGTATTATGGAAATAGATTCATTTGGTACTATTGTACATCAAATTTGAATTTTGTGGATAATCCATCAAATTCCATTGGAAACAATTGTTTAGATTTATGTCCATGAGACTGTTAAACACCCTTTAATCTACAACTTGCATACTCATTAACTTTCAGTAATATCATAACTTGCAAAAGAAAAAAGCTTTTAATCCTCTAATTCCAAATTTGCATCCTAATTTGTTAACTTATGAGTCTCTATATTACATAAACTGCATTAGCCCATCCATAAATAAATTGATAACTAATAAGTGCCTTAAGCGAAAAGAAACATATACATACATTACAATAAATTAATCTCAGAGGATCGAGTGAAGAAAAAGGATATGAAGATGAATACCATAAGAAGAAGCAAAAGGAAGAAGATTTGGATCTTATTTTTAATGGTTGATCGGAACTTTTTCTTTGTTATTTTCCCTCGAATAATACAAAAAAGGCAACTTGCCTTCATTCATTTTTCTCCATATTACACTTCTCTAATTATTCATATGCCATAAAAATTGAATATAATTAGTAAAAGTATAGTCTACCACTTATTCAAATATTGATAATACATTTATATTATATACTAGTTTTTCTAATACTTTAAGCATTTCATGGTTTGTATAATTAAAACAATCATAACATGTACATACTAATCCAAAACATATAATAGAATGCGTCTACTAATTCTAAGGAACATAATCAACATTCATACTCTCAAACCTTTGGTTTAAGTCCTTGTCACATGGAATTAAATCCTTCCTTAATCTTCATTAGACATAGCCAACGATAATCAAACAATTAAATAAGAAACAATTCATTTCAAATTATGTGATATTATCATCCACAAATTTATGTAAATTACAATTTGGTATGTGAAAATAATGTTGTTAAATAGATTTTTAATATCTAACCTTCATTCTTTTTTGTCTCTTCTTTTGTGCATCCTTTACACAAAATTGTAACTTTTTAGTTTTTTATCTCCCACACGAATTTGAGACTAATGGGTCCTTTAAGCTACTATTAGTTGTACTGGTTACTATTAGACCACCATATTTGTCCATCAAATATGTATCAGTTGAGTTTTTAATACAACTATCATTAACTCACTTTAAGTTAGTCTTAGTTACACTAGATATTTTTTTTACTAGCTTCATCTACTAACAAGTAATAAAACTTATATTGGCTCTAAATAATAACATTAAAGGCCTTATAGAAGTTGATTTTAAAATTCTTGCAATACTTATACCATTATCCTTCTATATATTATCAACTCTTATCTTCATATGACATCTTTGTTCATCCTTTGTCACCTTTTAAGAAACAACTTTTTTAAATTCGACTTTAACCCTTTTCAATAAATTTAATCATATGTCGATATGTTATTCCTTGAGTTTAAATAATATGTAGCTATATTTTGCTTCCAAGGGTAAGTCAATTGTGCAATTGTGTATACTTTAAGAATAATGCACCTTTACCCATCTCTTCAACATTATATAACTTACAATTCTTATATGTTCATAAATGATTCAATGACTGCATTAAAACCATCTTTTCATAATACCCAATGAGTTCATACATAAATAGTTGAACAATAACGAAAATTTGATTATCCATACATAAAACCTAAATCAATTAATGTAACACCCAAATACCCCCTGGGAGGATACATGGATGTCACTCAAGACAGTACAATCAAATCAGACTAGTTCACACACAACATCTCAAACAGTGCTTCCAATACATCACATCATACTGT
>JANZLC010000005.1:32841132-32890626 GCA_026413385.1 Erythroxylum gracilipes
TCCAAAAATTACTAAAAATATATTAATATTGTCCGAATCAATCCGAAGTTTCATTAAACCAATGTACCCGGAAAATGTCATGAATGCATGTCAAAATACTTCTGCACAATTAAGCACATATGTAATAATTTCCGTTAATATTCTAACCCCTAATTTGGGACGTTACAATTAACATACAATCAATTTCTAATGAGGGAAAGAAACAAAAAAAAGGTGAAATACACTTAACCTGAGTCAACAGGTTGATGTCACCTTCGAACCAGTGTCTGGATGTCTAGCCTTCCATGAGTTTTTCCTGAAAAAATGCTTCAGCCCCCATTAATAACCCTTATCGAATCCCCCTAGGTTATTTCTTCACTATCGCGCCTACCTACTCTCTATTTCTATCGCCCTACTGTTCTCTCCTCACTGTGTTATTGATGTGACGAATTAACATGGTTTTGCCACGCTACTATTTACAGCACTTAAAAACCCTCCAACTTTTATCTATGAAGCGTAGCTCTTGTCTGCGTTTAACACAATTGTTTGTGTTAAACGTTGACGTTATTTGCGTTATACAGGACGTCTACGTGAAACGCAGACTACATTTCACTGTTGTCCTCTTAGAAAGTGCTACATCATTTTGCTTCATAGTTATTCTTTGCTTCTGCTGTCATTTCTTGCTTCTTCGCCTGCGTTTTGGTACTTTATCCACCTACTGCAGCCATGAGCATGATTGCCCATTAATTAAGTTAATACCGTGCAAATCCATGCATAATTCATGCAGCCCACGTTCTTCTTCTTTGTGTTTTCATCTTTCTTATCTTTTAATTCTCTTCTTCTTACTCTATGAAGACAAATAAAAAATAATCTTCGAAAAATGGCCAAAATAAAGAGCTTCGACTCACTTTAATTTCTTTATTTTCGAACTATACCTAAAATCACATATGAGTCAAAATGAGTATCTTAAGTAATATAATTTCATGTCAATAATCACTAAGTGTTATAGAATAATTTCTCAATCAATTAAGCACCTTTTAGATATCAAATATATGAGTTGTAATATGTGCATTAAGCTGTCAAGTCTAAGATAACTCTAAATCATGTATTACGTTTATTATGTTTCTTAGTTTAGCATTCTGGCGGTGTATATATATGTGTGTACTCTCGGTTGTACAAACACACAAAAATATATTATTCATTCCTCGGTCAAACAAATTACTAGTCCTCCTTGACTATGTCATTTCACCATATTCGGTGCCAACAACCAGAACAGCAATGTCCTTTAGAAAACCAATTAAATTACTGGATACAAAACACTTACTCGATCATAAGTCTTATGTCCCGTGTTGGCAAAGTTTAGGTATAAATAACGACACGATTGAATTGCGGAAAAGCTTGATGTGTTACATCAAACGAAATAGTCACAGAGCATTCTAGGGTATATTTTTCAGGACTGAAATTTTATTTGTATTACCTAAATTGCCCTTCTACACTAATATAATTATTTTTCTTCAATTATTTTTACTAAAGGCTACCGGTTTAATAGAGTGTAACATAAGCGGATGTGGGGTATATTCATCGCCAGTTCTCAAACCCAGAATCTAGTGCACTCCACTTACATTTTAAGCTATCAATTAACCGGAACCATAATATGAACCATTCATACTACAGAACTTTCCATTGGGGTATACAGTTGACAGTTAAATGTTGCTAAATATAGAAGAGACAGCACAGGAAGACAGGTGTTGGCATCCAACTTGGTTCAAATTTAGGATCCAAAGCCACTGGCCCCAGTATTTAGGGACATAGAATATAAACAAAGTAGGCAATGAAAGGCCCATTTTTCCTGGGAATATGTTTTTATACTAAGTTATTGCAAACAGTACATAACTCTGCATGAAAACTAAAGGCCATTGGTTACTCAATTCTCTGGTGCATTATTTATCTTTACCCTCCTCTTGTCTGTAGGTTTTTCTCGCTTTCTTCTCTCTGTTATTTGCTTCAATTGTACAGGCATGCTCCCAAAGTAATGGGGTTCCTCTAGTTTCTCTCTAGGAACTCGAAACCTGTTTGTTCTGACACTTTTATGTGAGTTTCTTGTTCAGTTCCTTACACTTTCTCTTTTAGTCTTTTCCTGTCATCTGTATCCTTTTTGGTGCTTGATCTTAGCTTTTGTACCCACTGTCTTGTTTTCTTCACTCTCATCTATGCTCTTGTCTGTCATTTACCTGTCACTTGATATTTTGTTTCCTTTGAACTTCAGTTTTCTGCTTAGCAACTGGGCTGGCATGTATGTGTCTTCTCCCATTTCTTTTTTCTGTTTAATTCTTCCTGTAGTATATGTATCTTGCCAGATGGTTGTTTTAAGATTTCTGATAAACCTCTGACCCTGTTCTTTCTGTACGATCTTTAATTCTATTGCCTTTTCTTTTATCAGGAAGCTTTTCAATCCCCTTTGTAACTCTTTCAGGAATAATTGTTACTCTTTTTCTATCTTCTTCTTGGAGATATCTTGTTTTTTAACAAAGAAGATTCTATTAAATACACTTTCTTCAAGTAAATTGGCAATAATAGTATCTCTTCTCTTCCAATTGCAGAACTCTGTTTGAACTGTCAAGACAAAAATCGTTGAGAAGTATCAATATTTTAGATTATTTTGGGGTGTGCTCCAATGGCTATGAAAACTTTGTTCTTCAAAGAACATGAAGGGATTGTCCACAACCCAATTGGGCAGATGTCCTCTTCAGTACCTTGGTGGAGTACTGTAGTTGGATCTCAATCTGTTCATGGAGAGACGTGTCGACAGTCGAAAACCACATCAATGGGCAAACCAACCATTGGAGAAGAAGCCACGGTTCCCTCCAAGTTGGATGGGCGAAGCAGAGAGCTTGAGCTGGAAAAGGACTCCGCTACACCCTTCACTATCTTTCCTGGTTAGTAGTCTCTTCTTCTGCTAACTAGAATATATTTGTAAATAGACATACACACACACATACATATGCATATCATAAACTTCACGCATATTTCTTCCAAGTGGATTTATAACAAATCTAACAGTTGATCTCTGTAATATAGATCTTCAATGGCAATTTGCTGGCTTTTTTATACGACTTCAAAGTACTGTGATTTGGGTGTATGTTTAAGAGTTAACACTTCCCCCTTGTGTTAAAAAAAGCTTAGTTTTTTGGTATCATTTCCTGTTTCACCACCAACAGGATATTGGAGTCTGGCTCTTCACCAAGGGTTATTTTATGGTAGGTGGTATAGAGCTAAATTTTCTCTGGTAGGAAAAGCTAAGTTTTCCATCCACCACGATACATGTACCAAGGAGCTTAAGAACAAGTGCTTACAATTAGGGCCACTCGTGCTTCTTCTTTCACTTCTCATTCCCATTTACCGTCCTCTGATCTTCAATTATACTTTGTACTTGTAATTATCTTATAATCAAATTATGCTTATTGTGTTAATACATGGTAAGAGATTGATATGGATTACTGAATAAAGAATAGGAGGCAAAGCATTGATAGTCCTTAACTGATTTCAGTAGTAAACATCCTAGTAGACCTACTTTTTCTTCTAGTCAGGGCTGTATAATTGATAAAAAGGTCCAACTGTAAATTATGTACGTACAACCTATCAAAGAATATTGATCGACGTAGATTATGTTAAGTAATAGTTGTGCCATCAGGAGTAGAAAAACTGAATGTTAGTCACCGGTCCAAACTGCAACATTAGAGATTGAAAGTCAACCCTTTTGTTAGACAGAGTGATTTCAGTACAAGTTTCATGCATTTTACCAACCACGAAGCTGAAACTAAGCTCTTCTTGAAACTCTTCACCTAAAAGTCCATACGTGTCTACATAATTAAAACCTCTTGGTCGTTTCTTGAGACGTCATTCCCAAAGTTGAAATCTTGCTGTTTCTGTGTACCCTTATTCTAAGTGTTTTAGCCTTTGAATTGTTTTGGAGCTTATGTTATGAAGAACGTGGAAGTTTTTCATCTTCTTCTGCGCCTTCCTTCGTAGGATTCATAGTATAAATTTTCATACGAGTTTTATCAGCATACATGTGTCAGTTTACTTCTTTCACCAATATACTCTTTTGTAAAAATAAGTAGAAGAATTTCTGCGTGACGAGTGAAACTTCTATTCAAGTATTTCCTTCCTCAAGATGTTTTAAATCACTTTCAGTATGAGTTTTGGTTAATTGAAAAGGTTATTTTGCTTTCAGGCGACTGCAAAACTTCATGCCCCGGAAAAAAACCTCCTCAGGCATCCATCTTTGTTCAACCAGCCGTTCCAGAATGTATTACTCATTTTGAGCTGGGGTTTGGTCATCCTGTGGTAAGTTTTTCCGCAATCTATCAATTTGTATTGGTTTACATTTGGATTGATGACTGTCAATTGCCTTCTGTTGTGAAATATTATTGCAGATATGTGCAAAGTATCCACAGCTGGATCAGTACTATGGGGTGCTACCAACTTATGGATCTCAGGGTTTGGTCAGTATCCCGCTCATTTTGTCCTATACAGCAACTTAGTGATGGTACACTTTTTGCTATTGTGTCATCCATTTGAAGCAACATTATTTAACTCCATACTAATGACATTGTTGAGCTCAAGCCTCTAGCCCTTCTTTCAGAGAGTCATTTGCCTTGTAACGTCATCACCTCTTTGCCTATGCAGTAGGAAAATTGAACAATTACAAATCGTTTTTGGAGTGATTTACTGAGTTAATTAGTTGTGATAAATACAGGGGCGCATTATGTTGCCAATGAACATGGCAACAAGTGATGAACCAATATTTGTGAATGCCAAACAGTATCATGGAATCATGAGGCGTCGCAAGTCCCGTGCAAAAGCTGTAATGGAGAACAAAGCAATAAAAACGCGCAAGGTATTTATCTCTTTAATTTGGCATTTTATTCAGTACTGTCTGCATTACGCATTGTCTCGAATCTTATAACGATCGAACTATGTGGAATTCAACGTTCAACTTTTCCTCAGGTCTTGTCCCACAGAACATTCATGTCAATCAATGTTTACCTTCACATGTTTTCTGTGGCAAACTTTCCTTTTGCCTTACATGGAAAGTGAAATTTTCTTTCAACATGTAATCTTCTCTTTGACTTCACCACCAGACTTAAGATGATCTTCCATATGAGTTGTCTTGAGTTCAATGTTATTAATTCAATACGTTTATGGAAATGATATCCCAGGTTTTGTATCTGCACTATTGCAATGATTTACTAGTGTGCTTTCTTTTTAATGAAAACTTTCTTTGTCGTATATTTTACATTCATATGCAAATCTTGGCTTGTTTTACACCAAAAAATGCATACAAAGAGTTCCCAATTTCGCTTCAACTTGTCAAGATGGATGTCTCACACACTTCCATAGCATACAATATGAAGAGTTTATCTTCTCTTCATGAAAATGCAATGCTTCTTCTTGACATTATATGGCTGCTGATTGTGGGTTTTCCCTGTCCAACAGCCATATATGCACTATTCGCGCCATCTTCATGCAATGCGCCGACCAAGAGGATGTGGGGGTCGTTTCCTGAACACAAAGAATCCGAATGATGCCAAAGGTGGAACAGAGAAAACGGAAAGTGACACACGTGTTCCTCAGCCAACTGGTTCTCAGAGCTCTGAAGTGCTTGAATCAGATATTAGAGCTTTCAACCTATCTAAGGAAACTCATAGTAGTGGGTCTAACCATTCAGGCTTTGAAGTGACTAGTACTTTGTACTCTCGAGGCCAGCTTGACCGCTTTCCAATCAACCATCTTGCACCATCGGCTCGATTGTTCTCTGGCATGATGGACGTTGGACATGGCACTGTTATGTCCAATAAGTGGGTTGCAGCAGCCGATAATTGCTGCAACCTCAAAGTTTAGCAAGGAACTAAATGGGGTTGGTGCACTTCTTTGCACTTAAAACCCCATTCATCCTTGCTGCAGCCAAATAAAGAAACTCTTGTTGCAGCTTCTTTGCTGACAGGGTTTTGGCTTGAAGATTGACTTCACCATTTGGTTGTTGGGCAAATCATTCTTGGCTCATGTATTGCCATTCCATGCAATCGTTCTGCTGTACTGGAGTGGTTAAGATCTGATGGACTACTGTAAAAAGTGAAGCTAGACGAAATAAGTGGGTGTGATCCCATTATCGCAGGGAGGGTATGAACAACATGCGTTGTTATCCTAAACCATGTTGAGATTTGGTTATGTTTCTGTAGGATTTGTAGGATTTCAGTGGCTTGGATTTCTATGAAGCACAATATATTATCCCACTTGAGATTAAAATTACATAAACAGTTGAGGTCAAAAGTAAGCGACATCATTAACTTATCAGCTAAAGTTGCTTATCCTATGTATTGTCATGCTTTGCTTTGGGATCGTCCTATAGAGTCATGTGCAAGACTCTTGAAATTATCAATAGGACACTAATCGAATGAAAAAACCAAAGAGAACGCCATTCCTGTTTCCATAATTTGCGCAGAACTGAAAAGTTTACAGAATTAAAAGGAAAGGAGAAAGGAAGGCTTCTTAACATGTGAATTAACGCAAAAATCATACATATGGTTTGTTTGTTCGGAAGGAACTGCTGCTGCAGTCTGCAGAGGCAGAGCCTCATAAGATATCATACTGGGATGGGCTTAGCTGAATTATTGAGTCAGCCCAATAAAAAAACAACGAAGTATAACCTTATCCACTTAACCAAAATGATTAAACCCACCACATTATCTTCATTTCCATCTTCCCCGAACCATTGCTTGCTTACATTAGCTGCTTCCCCTTCTTCTCATGGCAGCCTCCACAATCGCTTCCACTCCGCTGCACACTAAACTCTCTAACGCCCCCTTCACTCGCTCACCAGTCTCTGTCTCCACCAAATTCTTGTCACAATCCTTTTGTAAACCTGTAAAACCCCTCAAATTCCACAACCAAAAGTCCAACCTCCTTTCTCTTCCCTCTCTCCCAGATTTTCGCTGCACTCTCTCTACCGTTGACAACTCCGAAGCTACGCAAGATGAAAATTTCTCATTTCAGGACGACCCAGAAGTCGAAACTGGAGTGTACGAGCTAGAGGGAGTGAATGAAGAGGAAGAGCTGAAACCGACAGTGTCAGATGAAGATGGGAAGTTGTATGTGGGAAATTTGCCTTATTCTATGAACTCTGACCAACTTGCAGAGGTTTTTCAGGAGGCGGGTCGTGTCATAAATATCGAGGTTTTGTTCTTCCTTTATTTTGATGATATGTTTAGTTATGTTTGTTTTACGGGCCTCTTAAGTGGGTGAAGATGGGGTTCAGGTTATATATGATCGTGTTACGGATAGGAGCAGGGGATTCGGTTTTGTTACGATGGGGAGTGTTGAGGAAGCTAAAGAAGCAATCAAGATGTTCAATGGATCGGTGAGTCGTAACCCTTCTTTCTTGTCTTCAATTGTTACATGTAGAGAAGTGCATTGTTATAAAAAGTTGTTTAATATTTCTATCTTTTGAGAGCATTCTGAAACAGGACATAGCTACCATTCATCAATGTATTTGTTCATGTCTGAATCAGTCATAGATGTCTGCTTTTTAATAGAAAATGAACAACCATGTCAAATTTTAATTGCGAGTAATGTAATGGTGGACAGCAAGTTGGAGGTCGAACTGTGAGAGTGAACTTCCCAGAAGTGCCGAAGGGAGGGGAAAGAGAAGTGATGAGGCCAAGAATAAGGAGCAGCTACCAGGGTTTCACCGACACTCCGCATAAGATATATGCAG
Organism: Erythroxylum gracilipes; assembly: GCA_026413385.1. NCBI lineage: Eukaryota > Viridiplantae > Streptophyta > Magnoliopsida > Malpighiales > Erythroxylaceae > Erythroxylum > Erythroxylum gracilipes. The sequence goes on from JANZLC010000005.1 coordinate 32,848,889, forward strand.
GAAACCTTGGGTGGGGCGTCACTTCTCAAAGTCTTAAAGATGCTTTTGCGGACCAACCAGGACTTTTAAGTGCCAAAGTCATCTACGAGAAAGATACCGGAAGATCCAGAGGCTTTGGCTTCCTTTCTTTTCAAACTGCTGAAGCTGCGGAAGCAGCTATCAATGCTATGAATGGAGAGGTAAAGTTTTTACTTGACCATTGATTGAACCTTTCTTGATTCAATCTTTTCTTATCAGCGTTTTCTTTTTCTTTTTGTATGTTACTGGACTAGTAGGAGGTGGAAGGGCGCCCATTGCGATTGAATTTGGCAGCAGAAAGAGCTCGTCCGCCAACGACAGAAGCCACTTCAGAGAATGATCTTGAGAGCAGTGAATTGCTCTCTGGCATTGGCTCTTGATTTAGTCCTGTTGCTGTGATGGGAGACTAAATCAAATATGGAGGTATACTGAGTATATATATCTTAAGATCTGATGTACCACCCGATTTTGCTTCATGTGATCGTTCTTTTTCCCCCGGTGCTCAAAATGCTCCATACTGAATGATTTGTGTAATTTCAAAAGGAGCAAAAATTGACTGGAGGGCAAAGGTTATGGCTGTAACTTCAATTGCAGCAAGGCAATACATGTTAAACGATTGAGATATACGAGAGATTTTTTATGTAAAACCACCAGATGAAAAACTTCAAGTTCTTCATTGACAGAAAACAAGTACTTGCTCTACAATTATCCATGGTGATGATGAACATGAATCCCAGTAGAACGCCTAACTCTGGGAAGGGATGCTAATGAGCACGTTTCTAGTTTTCTGTAACATAATTAAATCAAGACAAGAATAAAGATAATATGTTTTACTTTTCTGAGGGGCCCGAGCTGTCTAACTAACGCTTCAAAAGTAGAAGATTGCTATTGCCATAAAACGCCCTGATAACTACCTTCTAAGTTCACCGAGATTCATGATGACCCGCAAGAAGAGCATCCGCAGCAGAATCCAAGTCGTGGGTAAAGAAAACCCTGTGGGAAACAAGGTTGGTGTTAAAACGACTTTTTTATTACGAGCCGAAATCCAGTACGTAACTATAAGCCTGGCTTTTTGATAGGTTATAATTCAATATAGAGGGAAAGAATTATTCATGAAAATATTTACTTCAAGACATTTACAGATAAATAATTGAAAAAAGCTTTTCATTTAAGACACGGTTGAAATCAGCGAGCTCTGAAAGGTGCTTACTTGCAAGTATTATGGTAAATGGTTCTGCTCATTTGATCTATGTCACTGACACCTTTACAACCAGCCACAACCTCAAGCACTTGCCTGCAAACAATGCCAATTGAATAAAAACTTCAATCTTGACCTCAAATCTGTAGAACTCTTCCCAGTTAAATCGTATTGTCATACGATCCTCAGTTTAGAGAAGCCATGTAGGAGATATTCACTTACCGAACTAAACAAGGTTCATTGCGGCCTTTGACAATGCACTCATGATCATATTTTTCTTTCTTCTTTGAAGGCCACGAAGATTTTACAAAATTAATCCCAGCATGAGTGCTCCTAATTTCACAATAAGGAGAGTCTGTCTCGATCATCATTCTTTCGATGGGAATACCCCTTACAACGTCAAGATTCTCAGTTGTCCTCAAAGAACAACCGTTGACACCTGCTAAGGAAATTTTAGTAAAGAACTACAAATGTAGCAGTTTTGAAGAGAGAGAGAGAGTAACAAACCAAATTTAGTTCTCCAAGTAAGCATTATCTTCATCTAAGTGACTCTCCGAAACTTCAGCTATTTAGTATAGATAATGATTGTAAATCTTCAGGTTTATAGAAATTTCCCTCTGAAGTGAGAACGAATAATCCTTTGAATCATACATAGGCAATATAGTTTAAATCTCACATTGCAGTAATCCCACTCATAAATATAAGTTATAACAATTTCAAACTCGTAAAACGAAGAAATATTGAAGCAAGACAAGAGTCACTAGAACTCTTCTCTTTCCCCATATTTTTAGTGAGCAACATTTATTCTGATTTTGTAATTCTTAACACTGCCAGTATTCAGGGACAGGGAATGCCTCTACCATGTAATTTGTCCCTAAACTAATTCGATATCAAAATGCAATAAGATAGAAGTGACTAATGCTACCACAACAAGCAGTAACTCTTTACCTATATACATATTATTAAATGAAAGAAGTTTATCGCGATCTTCTGCACTATCAGTAAATGAATGTGTCACACCAGCAATGAACCTGCGAAATTGGAAGAGAAATCACTTCATCATGCACAGCCCGCACAAACACTCATAAAGAATGTTTCAAATAAAGCATTGAAGTGAAAACTTTGTGTATTTTAAGGCATAGATGGTTGGTTATCAACTAACCAGTTATGCATAAGACTGCAGGTGAACCCAAAACAGTCATGAGGCACATTTGGTATAAAGCAACATTTTAACAGGCATAATTAGGTCCCTTGTCTATGATGTAGACAAAAGTTACCTATTTTTATTACGCTCTACAATTTCACAGAAATCTTCTGCAGCTGCTCGCATATGTAAAAACATAGGCAGTTTTGTCTCGGATGCTAATTCAAACTGCTTCTCAAAATACCTACATTTTTAATACGAGTAATAGTGGCATAATGTCATTACACGATTATATGGGGAACAAGCTGTGGACGTACATGGGCTTCAAGAAAATATTGCAGTTGGAAAAAAGCTTACTTCTTTTGAATCTCTGATGGGCAAAAGTGAAGTCTATCATAATCCAGTCCACACTCACCAATTGCTACAACCTTTTCATGTAAAGCAGTTAAAAGAATGATACAACTACAACAGTGATTTTCATTACAATGTTCCAAGAACAATTAGAATTTAGAGAGCAAAAGAATTATTTGTCAATCATTAACTGTTTCATGCGAAAGATGTTGATTGGCAAATACCATATACAAGCACTCAGCAATTTCCAGTAACACAGATCACAGAATTTGTGCAATCGAATTGAAGAAAAATCAAACTAGGTAAAATCATAATCCTCAAGTCATTTAGTTACACTGACGGTATTCTACACTTTAAAACATAGCTTTTTGGACAAAATCATGGTTGTGAAGTGTCATGTTTATGAAGAAGAAAGATTAGTACGTACCTTTCCCTTCTGAATTCCTTCCTTGGCTAATGATAAGAGAGCCTGGAAATACTTTTCTGGATCGCCACTCTCCTCAAATTCCTACGTGATAAATGAATAAGCTCAACTGAGATAGCAATCTCCAAGAAAATCACCATTATCCATAATTGGAACACAACACATTAAATTTTCCAAAAGCAGAAACTTTAGGAAAGAAACCGCCAGACCTTGCATCTTGTGGGGTGTACACCAACTGTACAGAAAAGTCTTCCTGCGCCAAAGAACTTACTTTGAATAAACAATACCCCCTACTCAACACTACTGAAAACAGAGAAGAGAATGCATCGTGCTCTAACGAAAAGTAACTATGGACAAACCATCTGTCTCAGCTATGGCCAGCGCTTCCTTTGACGCCTCAAGGGATCCACCAGTCACCTGCATCCATAAACCAATATATATTACATATAAAACTAGGAAAAGATTGACACAAGTTTACAAAGTATATCCTTTTACATTTTCATCAAGCAATCTGACAATTGTCTCATAACATTCAACACTTAAACTTCACCGACCCCATCAGTGTCTCTTCATAAGCCAACAATGAACAACTGCTAAAAAGGGTATCATTGTGTAAATACGTACGATGATTCGATCTACACCAGCACTCCAAGCTCGTCTTAGCACAGTAGCTATGTCGGCTACATGGTGTTGCTTGCCGTTGTAAATTCCTTTGAACATACCATCTGTATAAATTTGAAAACCCATTTCTCAGTTGGATGAGAAGAAAATAAAAGAGAAATGAGTTAGAAGAGTAAAGGTTACGAACAAAATTGTTCGATGAAATGCCTGACTGACCTGTGAAGTTTACAGCTACATCTGCTTTGAGAGACCAAAAATGGAAATGAAACGATTGTTAGAGAGACAGGTACTTTAATGTGACATTGTCAGTCAAAGAATCTTAAAATAGGCAATTGTTGAGTTTCAAGTGATACACTTGCCTATCATTCTCAGAGTCCCCATGTCGCAGGGAGCGGAAGAAGAGAATGGAGGATTAAATCCACATGCTTTAGACCCTAAGAACAGCAATCGATTGGGTTGAGTCCCTTGCTGTCATATATGGGCTTTTGTCGCTTATTGGGCACCGTACCGTACTTGGATGCTGGTGATGGGTAATAACAGGTGTGGAAAACTATACTGATTGGTCGAACTCAGAACTGGACTCAGCCTCTGTCTTATGATAAAAATCAGATGAATTGATGATTTCTAATTTTGAGTAATTATTTCAGCACTGAGAAGACGTGTGACAAACATATTATCAATTTCCATTTGTCTCCATGCCGTTTTTCTATTGTTCCAACTCTGTGTAACCACACATTTATGTGAATCCATATAAATGTGCCACATGTATGTAAACAGAGTAGCTGTCCCATTTTTCTATCTTCAACAATGATGGATTGACTGCTTCAATGAAAGGCTGCTCATACCTTGAAAGTATTACCTATTATTTATGGGAATGTCGTTATCATTTACCCACTCAGGATGAATAACTTGTGATTGATTGAAATGATCTATGGTTTTGATTTTCTGCAGAAATCTGCCAAATCACGATGCACAAGCTATGGATTCTGCTGGTTTTCTCTGTTTTGCTAAAACAAGACTTAACCTGCAAAACTTATATGTTTACAGTTTTCCAAGTTATGGAACTCCAAATTGGAGTAATGTGGCTCCCTGAAGGAGACTCCAATAATTTATCCTTCATTTGTTTTATTTATGCCCCAAATTGCCAAGTGTAGCCGTTGGAAGCCACCTTTGTTGAAGGAAACTTAAAGCCAAATACATCCAAACATGCATCAGTAGGGACAGGGCTGACGAGGCATCTGCAAACTTGGACGTCAACCATGTCTCCTGATGAAACTTATTAACATGCATGTAGGGACATGATTTGCAGAAACAATGTGTGTACAAGCATTTTGCTGGGACGGAATTAAATAAAAGAATTAAGAGCATTACTTGCATGATTGTGCTTACATTGGAGGGGGATCACACCAAATGCCATTTACCTGCTTTCCTCTGGAGGTATATTAACATACATAAACACGGAAAGCTCTCATCTCCATGAATTGCTATAAAACTATATCCAACTCTTACATGCCTTAAAACTCATCTTAATAACAAAGAATCAATCAAGAAAAGCAAATGCTCAGCCATCAAACTCACTATAAGCAAAACTGATTTGCATTCTTGTACAGTAAATATATAAGCCTACAAACCCAATAATTCTACGCTGGTGGGGAAGGTTGGGCAGGTGGTGGAGGGGGTTGAGAGACAGCCGGCTGACTGCCACCGCCACCGCCACCATTGTTTTGCCATGGCTTAACAGTAAATAGCACAACAAATAAGATGATCACCAGCAAAATGATAATTGCATAGCAAGTCCACTTCCGGGTATTTTTCTGGTACTTTCTAGCAGTCTGCAAACGCTCAGTCCCGCCTCTGACAAATGAACTAGCTCGCTGCATGTTGCTTTCAATGTCATCCAGTTGTTCACCTTGAGCTTGCACCAATACAGCCATGTCCAAAAACACTTGATGCAGCTCCTTTAGATTCTTCTCCATCTCTTTCACAGCATCATGTCTTTCTTGAATCTCATTAATTGTATCCAAAATCCTGCCCCTGCCCTGGTCTTGGATTGCTTTCTGCAGAAAAGTCTCACTTTCACCTGCATATATTAATAACCGCTCTCAATAATTTATCAAACAAATCCCAAAATTTTCCAAAGTTGCAGGCTTTTGAACTCCAGATTCCAAGAATTCCTTAAGGCGTTGAAATCGGAATCCCCATTTGCAGTTCTCCACTTTTATTTTCCCCCTCAAATAACTAAAAATTCTTTGCGATCTAACGTTGACCCCGATTCAGTTCCCCTTCAAATTTTCTAATTAAACTATCTAAATAATCAAACTAAACCCCAAAAGCAAAGTCAACTTCATGACCGGTGAGAATTAATCAACGAACCTGTAGAGATCAAGCGATCGAGAGTCTTCTCATCAGGATTCTCTCCGGTGACGGTGAAATACCTCCTCTGAACTGTCTCCCTATACTCTCCAGATATTGTCTCTCTCAAGGAGTTAAAACTCTCCATAGAATCCTTCAACTTCTTCCTCAACCCATTGACCACAGAAGTCCTGGTTCGATCCGACGACGACCCAGGTCCACAACCTGGCACGTTCCGGTTGGCAGCATTAGAACGGTCCAGAGCCTCCAGTCGGACCTTGATGAGCTTAGCTTTCTTCAACGCCAAGGCCACATCAGCGTCCATACGAGAACGTAATTCCTTGACAGCTTTGGCATGGTGGAGTGTTTTGCTTTGCTCGTGAGACGACTGAAGGTTTTGGTTAATCCTCTCAAGCTCTCGGAGCTCGTCTTTGACCGATTCCACGTCCTCGAAGAACTTGTCCAGGTTGACTCCGCCGGTGGACGGAGCGGTCTCTGACATCTGGATCACATGGCGGTGGTGGTCCGGGGAGGCTTCCTCGCTGCGGAAGCGAGAGAAAGAACGTGATGAGAATAGATCATTCATCTTCTAACAACCGGAAAGATGAGATTTTGATTCACAAAGAGGGTTCAGAAGAGATGGAGATAGGAATGGTGAAATGGGTTAGACGGAGGTGACTTTGGTTCAACTAACTCTTGTATTGTTTGCGTTATAAAGAAGATGGGGAGGGAAAGACATGAAACAAGCAGTTGATATTGACTTTTTGTTTAGGGACCGTAGTGCATGGAAACATCCTAGAGCTAGAAGAGAAGGACGGGGTCAGCTGAAATGGATATATATTTGAAATGGACGCGTTTAGCTTTACTGCGATGTCGTGGGAAATTAGTCGTCTATTTCAAAACACCCAACTTTTAAGCAAAGTTGGTCGTAATGATTTGGAATTACTAATCAATTGGAACCCATCCAATTGTGTAAGGTTCCAATTTCTTGAAACAGATTCGTTTGTATTTGTGAAACTGAAAGAGTGAATAATTCAGAGCTGTTGACTCGAGATAATGCATCAACAGCTGAGTTGTCACTGCCCAGATTGAGAAATCAAATCCAATGGGATTCGGAAGCCAAGTCTGTTGGAATGGTATGGTTATCTTTTTGATCCATAAGATATTTCAGGCTGTAATGATTTGTCTTAATCATTAAATGTCTTCCTGACCTGTCAAATAATGTAACCAGTGTTTAATGGCCGGAATTCTTTCTTATAAACTGATAGATGTTTGTAACGCTTTGAGAGTATCCTACTAACAAAAGCTACCGGGTGTGAGTTTTGTATATTAACAACTCCAATGCCTTCTCCACAAGCACCTGGAACAAAAAATTTGTTGAAGCGGTAAAGCTAATACATGAGTTGTTGTCAAAGCTTCTTATAATGCTAAGAATGCTTCAGTGGCATGCTCATTCCACACAAAAGCATTTTTCCAACAAATTTGTCAAGGGTTACTCAATTATCTATGAAGGGAAATTGAGACGGAATCTAATCCCGACTGTAGTTGAGAAATAATATTTTGACTTTATGAAAATCAAGATTACTTTAATTCTATAAAATGATTAACACATAAATTAAAACATAAATCTTAATTCTTACCTTATTTCGAAGCTTGATCATTTTCTTGTCGTATTCTATTAACAGTTTTTAAAACTTATCATCTTAACCACCATAGCCGCACAAATGCCCAAATCCTAACGGTATTCACATAATAGGTTAAGAGGATTCTGTAACACTTACAAAGAGGATTAAGTAAGAAGTGTTAGCTCCATAAAATTTAAGTTTATTTATAATAAGTTTTAGACATTTTAGTAATTTAGTTGAAACTAAATTTTAATTTCAATTAAATTTTAGTTAGAATTACAAATAATTTTAATTAAATACTAATTATACCCAAACAAGATCCAATATCTCATATTGATCCTTATTTATTAAATATCTCATAGTTAATCATAAAGTTTCTCAAACTTTACAATCAAGCCCAACTTTGTAAAATATCTTTGCTCTCTTCAACTCATTTTTTATGTGAAACCTATTAGGTTCCCAAATATGTTAACAATGAATATAAATTATAATTATAATTCATACTTAGAATTAGATAAATTAAAACTCCTTATAATTTATCTTTAATTCTCCAATTAAACAATCTGCAATCATATATTAAGATTAACATCTAGCAACACATCATGACTACTCAAATATTTAATAATATCAAAGTAGTTTTAACTAATCTTTCCATGCACGATTTTTTTGTATAATTCAATATTTTTATCATATAATATTCCGATTAGACATAGATCATGAAATTAATATCTATTTTATTTTAAGTTCAATCATATTAGTTCTCTGTCATTAGTTATCAATTCAATTAATGATATTTGTAAACTATTTACAAAATGTCATTCTATCTTGGCCAAGAATTTCCTGAATCAATATTAATCGAGGATATGGAACATTATCCCTAATTACTTTAAAGTGATGAATCATATTTTGATCATACAACTATCTTCATATAGTTTATACTACATCCAATTACTACTGATTGAATGACTCATAATTAAATAGGTCATAAGTAGTATCAAAACATAGCAATTCCTATACAAGATATCATTAGAGACCTCAAGTCAAATGATCACTTATACAATCATCACAATGAGAATTTTATAAACATACAAGTAATGTTTCAAATAAATTTCTCATATCGAGTCTGTTTAGTGAACTTGTTTCCTAAGAAATACCTACACTTTTTTTTAAATATCTCAATACTTTAATCTATGAAATCAACCACTTCCTTCATAAGGAAAAACATAACGTCTGCTAATCTTTTTACGTTGTATTAATGTTCAGTCTTAATAGAATAATGACTAGAAATAATTTACAGATAATACATAAATGCAATACGATCTCATAAGTATAATCTCATTATAATTTCATTTGCATTGTATAGTTATCCTATAGACTTTATCATATACATCTAAACATATATAAGATAAATAATGTCTTTAAATAAATTTGTCACTAAACTAATACCAATGTGAATGACTGTAGAGCTTAAACCAACAGTCCATATCACCATAAATTGTTTCTAGTATCCACATAATACTAAGAAACCCCTCAGTTGTTTAGGTGTTCTTGGTTTAGGCCACTACTAGATAGCTTGCACTTTGTAGGGATTAGCTGTTACACCTTCTCAACCAATGACATGCCTCATATATTTCACTTTAGTTACACCAAAAGAGCATTTATTCAGCTTCATATACAATTTTTGGATCCTTAATGTCTCCAGAACTACTTGTAAATGTTCAAAATACTGGTGAAATGACTTATTATAAACTAGTATGTCATTAAATAACACCAACATAAATTTTCTTAAATAAGGCTTGAATAAGCGATTCATTAAGTTTTAGAATGTAGCGGAAGGATTTGTTAAATCAAATGAAATTACAAAGAATTTGTAATCTTCTTCATGAGTCTTAAATTTTGTTTTATATACATCTTCCTCATGAACTCATATTTGATGATATCTAGCTTTTAATTATAGCTTAGAAAAGTATCTTGCACTTAGAGATGTTAATGGGTCGGGCCGGGTCTGCCATATATTTTTTAAAGAACCACCCTACCTTGCTCGTGACCCGGTTTGGCCGACCATGGTCGGCCCGTGGCCGAATCAACTCGGGCCAAAATCAGGCCGGGCTTTTTTGATATCCCTATTTGCGCTATTCAGTTCATCAAACACCTCCTTTACTAATTGTATTTTGGGTCGCTCAAATTCATCTCCATAGCTTTGTAACAATTTTTGTAGTTGTTCCTTATATTCTGCAAATAGTGAATTCTCTTCTAAGTCCAAAGTGAGAGACTAACATTCTTTCTAGAATTGGTTTAATTCCTCTCCACTCTTATCTTCTACTATTATCAAAAATAGCACACCACATTTTTTGTTGTTATGGATTTCGTTGTTTCCTTTCTATAACCTTTGCTACACGTTTACACTCCTCACTCTTCAATTCTAGCTAAGATCCCTTCTACCAAAACTTTATTGTTTCTTTCATACAATTACAAACTATATCATCCAATATGGATAAACACTACACACCTAACACCATATTATTACCCCCAATATCATTCATTAATGCATTAGTAATAAACTCCTTACGTTCATTTATAATTTGAAATTGCGGCACAGATAGTTATAGGCAATATGCACTCTACCTCCTACTTCTATTGCAACATCCTTTACCTCTTCCAATCCTTCCCTATCCTCCTTAACAACTCTTTATCCACGAAATTGTGAGTGTTTCCTCCATCAGTTAATACATGAATGATTATCCAGTTATACTAGGATGCATATTATCTTCTTCATTCTTTATTAACTCCTTAGTTTCCTACTCTTACTTAACCACATACATATGTAGCATCTTCTTCTTAAATTTATAACCTAGTACAAACCTTTCCTCACACAAAAAATATAACCCTTTCGCCTTCTTTTCATCCAATTCTTTGTTTGTAGTATATTTTTCCCATTTAGCTTCTCCCCTAAGTTTCTAATTCCCTCTGGCCACTAGTTTAGGTAGAATCCCTTGGAATGTTTTCGTAGAACTAAATAGATGCCTCACTGAATAACCAATATCTTTCCCATCAATGTTAAATATTAACTAGATACTCTATTTCGAGTTTTAACCCTTTCAAGAACAAACTAACCAGGTATCATTCAGGTGTTACCATTCTATGAGACGTAAGATCATAGGTATCATTCAGGCGTTACCAATCTATGAGACAAAAGATCAAACTCAACACGATAATCCTTAATAGATCCTTTTTGCCTCAACTCCTCCAACTTTTCCATAGGATCTTTAAAAACAATGTCACTAAATCTTTGTTCTAACGCTAAAAGGTATTTTCTCCAGCTAGGTTGTTTTCTCGTCAATTTGTTGCTAATATATAATTCATGTATCGTTAGAGCTTCTCCTTCCAAATGTATTGCCACCAATCCCACTTTAACCTCAGTTGGAGTTCTATCAAATATGAAAAATCCTCATACTTGAAGAACTGTGGGTATGCTTGTTTGGGGGTGATGGAGAAAAATGTATAGGAATGGAATAAAAACTTGTGTTTGGCATCAAACTATCATTGAAGGGGTAACATTTTCATTACCCAATTCTCGGCAATCCTCCATTCCCCTGCTAATTTAGAGGAATGAGAATCATTGAGTTATTCCCTTGGTATAAGGGCCTTATGCATGCCTTTAATTGAACCATTTATCGAGGGTGAATGGACTTATTATTATTAAATTTACAGTTTCTCGTAGTAATTTAAACACTCATAATAAATTACAGACTTACCAAATAATATTAATTTAAGGGTAACAAATATAAATAGAATTTTTAAAAAAATCTACAAATTTTGAAATTGTGGAAAAAATACTACAATATACTTGATTTTGAACATTCTGTCATTATAAATAGGGTGCATAAAATATAATTAATTAAATTATATTTAAATTTTCATATAAAATAAAATTTTTACAAATTTTTATTTCTCAAGATTTTTAACAAACCAACCACCATCAAAAGTAATGGTAATCATTCCTTCATCTTAACCAACCATCATAATTATAATGATTATATCCATTCTCATTTCTCTCTATATTCATTCTCATTCCTATTCTCATTACCTTCTGTGAACCAAGCGCAAGCTCTTAATCCTTCTCTTTTGAACACTAAAAGTTCAATTTTTCTAAATCACTTAGGCATTGAATAGTGCCCCTGAAATGAGCCATCTACCACTCCTGCATATGGTACATGATGGTCTCCATTTTCTTGTCCCGATGATTCTGTATTATCCTTCTGTACATGATGGTCTCCATTTTCTTGTCCCGATGATTCTGTATTATCCTTCTAATACATTTGTACAATACATTCCTTCAATTTCTAGATATTTCTTTCTTGATAAAGCTCCATCTCTTGAATTTGATTATGCATGCCTTCTTTAATCCTCCATTCTTGAACTCTAGTTCCTTCCACCATGCTTTCACGTCCTCCTGAATTGAATTGACTCTAATACTAATTTGATAGGGCTAATTTTAGTGATTGATGAATTAGGAATTTGGGATCCTAATTCTTACAATCTAGTTGAAATCCAAAATATAAAGGGAGAAAAGTTGAAAAGGGCAAAGATAAAGAGAGAGAGTAGTTTTATTTGTTAATTTTCTTAACTTCCATAACGTTTTTATCTACAATTATTTTAGTCGTTGATGGTGAGCCAATCAGACTTTTACACAATCAAACATAATCAAATGGATCAATTGAAAGGTATAAGACAAGATTGGTGGCCAAGCACTATATCCAAACTTATGGAATTAACTACCTAGAGACTTTTGTTCCAATTACGAAGATGAATATTGTTATAACTGTCTTATCTTTGTTAGCTAACCATGGTTAAGAACTACAATAATTTGATGTTAAGAGAACTAGAGGAAGAAATCTACATAAAGGTGCCACTAGGTTATAGGAATAATTTGGCTACTTAAAATATATGTAATTTGAAGAATGCCTTATATGGACTGAAATAATTGTCACTAGCATGGTTTGCAAGATTTGCAAGAGTAATGATAGCTATGAGATATAGACAAAGTCAAGGGGATTATACGTTGTTTATTAAACATGCACTTTCAAAGAGAGTCATAACACTTTTATTGTATCATGATGACATAAGACAAGGAAAAACAGTATCTAAGTCAATACTGGACTTAGGAGTTTAAGATTAAGGATTTAGCAAGGCAAAGATATTTCTTCAACATTGGTGTAGCTTACTCTAGGCAAAGTATTATTATCTCTCAACAAAAGTACGTTATTGATTTCCTAAGAGAAACAGGTAAGATAGCTCGCAAATGACCAAATACTCTGATAAACTTAAACATTAAACTTGGAAAAGTAGACGAGGATGATGCAGTAGACAGGGAAATGTTTCAACACCTTATAAGAGTAGAGAATACATATTCACTAGCTTAAGGGGAAGTATGGAACAACATAACTATTTTAGGATTTTATATCATTTTACAATTTCTTACTTAGGATATCATATAATCATGAGTTTTGATTGTCCTTAGAATATCCTATGATCATGAGATCTCATTATTTTTGTTTTTCTTTCAGTTGTTAGAGTAATATGTATATAATTGACTCTTTTGTAAATTTTTTAACAAGAAATTGCAAAAAATATTCTTTGAAATCTTAAATTCGTTCTAAAGGCAATCTAAGGAAAAGAATTTTGTTTTAGAGGAATGATTATCTCAGCCTAGGAACTTATACTAATGCAGATTCGTGCAAGATCCATAGTGGACTAAATATCAACCATAGGTTACTATACTTTCCTTAGAGAAAATTCAGGTAACTTGGAGAAGAAAGAAAGAAAATGTTGTATGTAGATCATTAATAGAATCAGAGTTTATAGCATTTGTGTATGGCTTGTGCAAGTTGTTGTGGTTGAAAATTATTTTTAGATGACTTGAAAGTGGGAAGTTCTTACGAAACTTTACTATGACAATAAATCAGTCATCAATATTGCTTGTAATCCTATCTAACAAGATAAAATAAAGCATATTGAGATTGATTTGATGAAATTAAAGAAAGGGCTCGTATATTTGTCATATATTCCGTAAGAGAGCCAACTAGCTAATGTTCTAACGTAGGGGTTTAACATTTCAAGTTTCATGATATTATTTCCTAGTGGGGAATAAAAATCATTTATCCCTCGGTTTAAGGAAGGGTTTCAAGTTATATATTAGTTGTATAAGATTTTCTCTTAAAGCGCATTCTTGTAGGTTATATTAAACTCTATCCTTTGCATTTACTGCATAGTACTTACCTTCTAGTTAGTTTAGCTTAGTTAGTTTCTTACTTAGCATAATTAATGTAGTGATAAGCCTAGTTGGAATTACTCTTGTATGGGTTTTTTCTGGTATGTATTTTTATCTTACCATTTATTGTTAACCATTGACATGCTTTGTACATACGTTATTTTGTATTGCCTTATCTATATATTTTTAATTGTTTCTCTTTATTATTATTTTTTATATTTTTGTATTTAATTATTTTATTACCTTTTTATGTTTATTTGATTTAATTATTCACTTAGCCTATTTTTTTTGTATATGTACACACATCCATTTATAATTCTATAATATTGTCGTGACGCATTGCACGTGAATATATTGGAAACAACTTCTTTACTAGGTAAGGGATAAAGCTGAGTACTATCGGACCTTTCCAGACCCAAGCAAACGTTACCATCCTCTTTATTTCCTGCATCCACTCTTAAATTCTATCATTTCTCCCTACTATAAATGACAAACGATATTCCTAGTCTTCCTTCTCAACTCTCTACACATACATGTTCTGCTCCGGCTCGATCCTCTACTTCTATTCACAAGACATTTTGGAATGGTAGTCATAATATAAAGAACCTCCTACTGATGCAAAGATCTTACTTGCGTAGCTCAAAATGTTTCATCCAATTCCCAACGTTGAGGTGAATTTACATATACTATAATTTGACTTGTGAAATGAATCTCAACCACTGCGCAACTTGCCCTCAACCCAATTGCATGCATTAATTGAAAAGAAACAGAAAGCGTAAGAATTAACTGACTAGTTAGCAGAGTAGCGTTTTCCATTAGAGGCATAAACTAGGAGCTCTTTGTTAAACCAATCATTTATAGAAAAAGCTTGTTCAATGTGATTTTAGAGCCCTCTTCACGGATGTGGATCGAGTATGAACAATAAAATTGATATCTTAATGAATGATTGTTAAATAGATGATGAGGTGACTCGCATACCAGAAACCATGTAAGTAATCAAGAATGATACGTTTCTCAAATAGCAACGTTGTTAATCACGTTAGTGGATTCTGTAAGGAAATTTCTGATCATGGAAATCACCCAATCGATAATACATAAACTTCTGGCCTATTTTATTGCAAGGCAAAACCAAAATATGTGATTTTCTTTCTTCGAACGTGAGGCCTCATCAAAGAAACAAATCTCGGCACTTCAATGTTCAAGGTTTTAAGATCACATTGTGGCAATTTTGGAATATTTATTGACATCTAGAACACACAAAAAAAGGAGAAAAAAAGTATAACAGATAATATACAACTAACAGGGTATTTGAAAACTTTCGAATTGAATTCATTAACAAATTGGATTCAATTACATTAATGAGATTGAATTGAATTCAATTTATACTATTTGGAACAAACTCAGTAAAATTAGAATTGAATTCAATTACATTATTTAAAATACAATCAAAATAAATTCAATTATTTCATATGACATTTTTACTCTCGACTAAAAAATAATCCTATTAAATAATAAACACTCACACTTATATAAAACAAGTTATAAACATCACTTTCATTATAAGTGATATTATCAACAAAATTTATTATTAAAATGAAAAGAAAAAATTGATTATAAACAATATTAGGCTAGACCGAGCTATGAAGACAATAGAAAACTATTATAATTTGAAAGCTTAAAAGGGAACGATGATCAACAAAGAAAAAACACTCATGAACTAAAAAAAGGGAAAACTGAGAATATGGTAGAATATGCTAATTGGTGAAGGTGTTATTCTGTTTCTTGGTGGGAGTGACTGCTTGAGAGGAAGAGATATATGGTAAGGTTAAATGAATATTATTGAAAGGATATTTTCAACGTTCAAAAAAAAAAATTGAAGTCCCAGTTCGTAATTCAATTTCGATACTTTTTAAGGTGAATTCAATTTATAAAGGATGATTGGGTATGAATTGAACTTATCTTTTTTTTTTTGTTTCCAAACACTTGAATTAAATTCAATGCTGCAATTGAATATATTAAATTCAATTCATATCATTCCAAACACCCCGTAAAGGAAATATCAACTTAAGAAACATTGACCACAATTGTCGCTGTTCGTTTAGTAATCAAGAGGCATATGAAGAAAACAACTCAAATTTGGCAAAGAATGGTTAAAATATTTCCATCACAAAAACGTGGTCAGTGATCTAATTCACTTTTCTTTTTCCCTATTATTATTCCATGGACAAAAATAGTAATGGAGTTTGTTTCTTACTTCATTCCTATTCTTCTAAAGGAAAATAACAAATACATTTAAAAATACTTTACAAGCTTAAGTTACAAAATGTACCACAGTCTAGACAAACTTATCTGACGTGTGGAAGGAAGGCTGGCAAGTAAGAATCTCAATCAGATTGGAGGACAGTGACATAGTATGGGTATCCTGGGCTTCTCCCGGAAGAATGTCTTTTGTACGAATCTTCTTGACTACTGTTAATTGGCCGAATATTCCAATTCAGAACATAGTTTGATAGATCATATGTACCCGGGGAGAATACGCAAATCTTAAGAAGAACTTCTGTCGATGACATTGGCTCAAGTTGCATCCTTACAGAGCTTGAGCTACACCAAATGAATGGAGAGACACTTTCTGGTGAGACTGGGTCTCCAGTTCGTCCAAGACCATCCGAAGTGACCTTGATGCCATCCACCGGAGACACATCATACCACCCTGCTTGGCTTCCAGAAATAACTGCACTGGTATCACTCGATGCACCATTTTCAGCAGTAGAATCAATGCTATTCATGGTAACAGATGCAATGCTATGAGATGAGTTGTAAATTGTCATCCTTAAGTTTATTTCGCAGAATGATGAAGAAAAGTCATGTTGTCTGAGACGAGGACCATCTATTATCCATGATATCGGGCTTGTTCTTGCAGTACTGAAGACAAACAACTTTAGGTCAACAAAAAGATGGAATACAGAATAGTACTCCAATGCTCAATGCTTTTACAAATCTTACCTGCAGTGACATGCGTGATGGGAAAAGAGATGAGGTGGTTCTGATATTCCATGCTCACTTTCACCTTTCAACTGTCGAGATATCAAAATGAAGTCCACTTCATCTGAAGCATCCTGATACACCCAACAACTATAAGCTAAAATAGGCACCAGAACAGCAGAATACAAGTAAATGAAAAACATAAAGGTATAATTCAATTACAACAAATGACAAACCACCAACTTTTCATAAATCAATTCCCCAACAAATAAGAAGCGTACCTGCATGTTTTAAATTGGGATTTCACAGTTAAAGATGATTTAAAGTTTGCAGGAAATTGACCAATACAGTGATGTTGGTGGTGTCAAAATGACTGTGAAGGCAATAACAAAAGCCAACAAGGACAGTGATCACATCAGATTACTGACCTGAATAGGCATTCCGTTCTGCAATCTTTCACAAGCATGGAAATCAGCCAAAGGTGAGCAAGATATATCAAAAAGCACTGCATTGCTACTCTCAGAAACCAGCCTTACATGATGTCCAGGGAGAGCAGAACCAGAAGAGAGATTTTCTTCAGCTGCTAATGATTTTTGACAACTCTACCAGAATAATACAAGGTATTATCAGTTTAGTTTAAGCAAAATATGAAATTATAGATCAAATTATTGCACAAAACTGCCAGTATTCTAAACCATTTATTACATGATCAAATGACACGAAGTCCTGCACATCAACACATGTAGCAAAAAGCAGAACAAATACATCTAGGAGGTAGGAATTGTGAAATTGGAAATTTTGCGCTATTCATGGCAGAGTATAATAATAAAATTGATATAACACGTCAAAGCATCAAACAGTATGGGGTCTTCACTTTTAACTATAACAGTAGGGAAGGGTAGTGCATCAACCAACAAACTGAGCAATGCTAATTTGGGAGTGCAAGTTCTTATACCAACCTTGAGCATAAAGAAACATGACAATGCCTGGCCAGGAATCAAAGATTGTGATGGGAAGATGGTTTCGACAGGTTGAAGTAGTGAAATTTCCCATTGGTGTCCAACAGATGACAACTGATTAAGTTGGAAACTCTCGGAGCTTGTTTTATTGACAATGTCCATGCGGACAAGGAAGTCATGCAATCTTGATGGGCAAGGACCAATCCTAAATGATACGTCCACTGATGGTAACACCTATCACATAATAATTTTCGCGCATAGTGATTTTTGTAAGGGAAATTGGTTGAATTAAATATAACATCATCCAAAAAATATCTTCTTACAGTTCCACAGATCAAGGATTGTATGCATCAATGTAATTCTTGATAACAAGAGTGAACAAAAATACTAAGTGCATCAATCTCACAAGATTTATATAGGAGAAATCTAATGCTGCCATAGACCCAGCACCAAGGATATATGCCAGATTTATTCAGGATAGCATCTACCTACATTCCAGTAAATCAATTGATTTTTGTGGATTATACTCCAGAAGTTTGATCTGAGCCCATGCTTCCTATCAAGCAAATGAAGAAACAACCCAAGAATATTCATGCAGATACTCAATTGCATACCTGAAGATTATAATGCATGCGTAGAGTGCGGTATTTCATGCCACTTGATGCATCTCCCATCTCATAGTATATAACTATATGCAAAGAAAAGTTTCCAGGGAATGCAGCTCGAAACCAAAGAGGCCATGAAAAGGGTGCTCCCGCTTGTATTGATACGTCCTGATATTCATTGTAGAGGTAATCTTAAGAGAGAAAATGGCAGGATATAATACCCGCTTCCCACCCCACACGGCCCTTCTCCCACCCATAGGAAAGGAAAAATGCAAAAGCACAGATGGCTTGCAGCACTGACCTCTGGAAAATGAAAAACACCATGAGAAACATTCTTCTGATTAGTGCTTACACCCTTTTGTTCAATATTTCCCTTCTTTTCTAAGGAAGAAGGAATGTCTACATTCAAATCTTCTTGGCGCCCAATACTAAGAAATCTAGGTTGACTGACCTTTATCTTCAGATTCTGCCATGAATATCATAAATCAGAAATGTTCACCAATGCATCTCACATACAGATAAATACGCAAAGTAACTTATACATATGACAGGATAATGCTTTGACAACCTTTTCACTTAGACTGTTAAATCAACAGTAGAGCACTCAAATCATCAGAACAGCTGCCTAAAAGGCAACTCTGGTATAATTCTTAGCAATTGAGAGATTGCACAACACCTAGTTGGGAGATATGCATGTTACCCAAAATTAAGGGTCACTAGGACATCCAGAAAATTGAGAGAGAGAGCAAGGCACTGGGAGGGAGAAATAGAATACCTTAACAGAAATCTGTGACTGGTTTTTCAACTCCAAAACAAGATGACGTAAATTTCCTGCATATAGCTTTTCGGGTAGAGCAGATATCAAGCCTTCAAGCTTGGGTAGACTCTGGACAGGAATGAATGTAGACTAAGAAGAAATTTCTCCAACTGAGTCTATATTGAATTAGTGCAATTTTTTCATAGTTCAATTTGTTTGGGGAAGAGAAAAGGATAAGGGGAAGAAGAATCATAACCCACCTTGATCACTACAAACTTCGGGTCACCATTAGATGAAACCTTAGTTTTTCTCCTTCCTTTGAAACTTTTCTTCTTCACATTGCCGTCAAAGTTGTAGAAACCGACCACAGATCTCGACAACTTCCATCTAACACCAACAATGTTCAGAATGCCTTCAATTTTTGGAGTAACTGATAGTTGGACCTGAAAAGGAAAATGAGATTGTTAATGCCCAGAACTCAAAAGAAAGTAGATGTGAACAGACACAAATCATGACAAGGAGTTAAGTAACGGATTGCTTACCAATAAGTTATTTTGCTAAGGTACATGAAAGCGTGATATGTCAACTATCACTAACTTTTCCAAATGCAAACTGGTTTTTAACAGATTGTCTGGTTACTTAACAAGAAGGATTCACTTGTATTACTTCTTTCCAACAAATGGAAATAAGAGAGATAAGAGGAATTCACAGATTCAAGCATACATGATTATGTATTATCAAAATCAATGCCTTTTTACACAGCTCACACAACAAAGAATTACGAGTAAGCACCTGATTAATGAACTCGTACATGTTAACCAATCTTTGGAGTGTCTTAATCTAAATCTCAATGAATAAAGGTTCAAAGTATAAACCAACAGATATTTTCATACTAGTTTTCCATCATTTCACATGTACAGAACAAGTACAACATTTTTATTTTATCCAAGCCAAATGCAACTAGGAATGACATAAAATACCAGATGGAGGTAAACGTATGTATGATAATTTGGGCGACAAAAATTAGCAACAAAAGGACCAAGTATCACACTACTCAATTAATTCACTTTCATGCTACGATTTATCACAATGGTAACCTACATGTAAAACCTAATAAAAAAACGCTTAACTCCGTCAAACAGGAAAAAGTCTCTCAACTAATTTGTTCCAGGGACTCACCAAATTGCTTTGACCCCCTCCCAATGACAAGTTGACCTCTGAACAAGTAAATTGAGAAATGCTGGAGCTGGTTTCCCTGCAAGGCATAAAGCAAAACATAAATTTAATGATTGAATGTAGATAAAAAGAAACAGAAACAAATAAAAAGAGAATCCCACATAAAAGAAAGTCTACAGGAAAGATATAATGAAATATTCAAATACATACCCCAACTTTTTATCTACATCTTCCAAAGGTTCAGTAGGATCATTTGCATCTGCATCGTCACAAAAATCTATCAAGAACTTTGCCAACTAAATACACCACAAAACATTAAACAAACATCTACTGAGACTCAAGTATACTCACTGGGTTTTACATCTAAACTTGCAGAATGCTCGCATACCAGAGAAACGCCATAAATTGAAATGGGTATTTTCAGGGGGTTCTCAAATTCAATATCAACCTTAATCGCTTCTGCAGAGACCCATGAAAAAACATAAATAAGGGTGCTCATTATCGCAAAGTTCCTCTCTTCCAAAGGGATCCACACCTCGTGTAATATAGATTAAGAATAACTAATAACTATGTTACACACATTGCACAACGTTACATGCAATGTACATACCGCCAGCCACACAAACGTTGGATTCTTTATCCAATTTTGGTAGAAGCTTTGATTGTACTTCCAACCAGTTAGTCCTCGATGCAGGCAATGATGGAACTATATCCTCCTCCAATGAATGCCAAAAGCTTTCTGTAACACTAGCCTGCAAAGTTGGAAGGAAACTTACTATCAGCTACAACTCATATCTAAAGAATTTTCCCTGGACTGTTTCATTAAAGAATTGGTAATTAGTACTGACAACAAAAGTGTAAAGCATATGGCTTTGCAAAAGGAACATGACGGTACAGAACTTGTCCCTACTTTGCTTCCATTCACATCACCAGATGACATTCATGTTATTTCTTAACAAAAAGTGCATATGTCCAACCATAGAAATTGAGCCAATAATTTACTGCATTCCTTCCTAAGATAATGCAATCACATTTATTGTTTTGCTTCCATTCGCATCATCAGATGACATTCACTTTTTCTCAACAAAAAGTGCATATGTCAACCATAAGAAATTGAACCAATAATTTACTGCGTTCCCTCCTAAGAAAATGCAATAACATTTATTGTTGTCAATTAACCTAATGGAATCTGAAGCTGCCTTAATGTATGAACACAAAAAAAGTAAAAGACAAACAGAGAGAGTACTTTTTCATACAATTCCCATAGTTTGACTTGCAACTAAACAAAAACATAAGATTAAATTCAACTTACCGCTGTAGACGATGCATATGTTCGATGGTCTTCATAAATAACCTTAAGCGACGAGGTTTTGATAACAGGTAACTGAAGTCCCAATACTTCAAACATTTTCCCCGTATTCTGCATTTTCCAGGCACAATAAACTTGATTTTAGAAAAGAGGTCACCAGAAAGGCAGAAAACAAATTTCCATGCTCATGCTGATGAATGATGTGAAACTAAATTAAAAACATTAGTTAGTTATGAAATGATAAGAATTGGGTCTGTATATATGGTTCCAGTAAAACATCTACTGCAAAAAAGAAAAGAACATTTCTTTCCATGCTTGGTCTTGGTAGAATCTCAACAAGTACAATCAAGAGATCACCAAATTTTCGTTCCTACATCAGAAAGCATAAATATTCTTAAGTTTGTTGATATCCAACATCAACTAAGAGCAAAAGCCTAATTAGCCTTATAAGGCTTGGGCAACTCCCCTCCACTTAAGATGCCTTTAGAGGTGGAGTAAGGCCAGTTCTATTATGGTATCAGAATCACTCAATGCTGGACCTCCCACAGATGCCAGCGTTGTAGGCCACCTACAGCATGCTCACACACCAGATTTCAGTTTCTGGTAAGATCATTTTGCATGAATCACTAGCAAGCATCTGTACAACTGCTTCATAGCCATCTCTGTTGGCAGTGTTGTAGAAACCAGTGTTAATTCAGAAGCACTACACGGATACAAGAGGGCCACTGTTAGAGACCAAATGCTCTAACAGTGGTTCAGCTCCAACACAGAACCTGCACAACCAACAATCGCACACACAACAGCCACAGAACACACATGCAGCAACAATAGAATAAGAACAGAGATGGAATAGAGATGAATATAGATGAATATCGGTAACTATTATTCCCTAGCTAGACTTCGAAGGCTAGCAACCTCCACAATACCAAATCCTATATCATAACCGAATGCCTATCCTCCTTCACCAAACACCCTTTTATTCTCTTCTTGTAACTAACTCTCACCTGACTCATCTCTCTCCCTTATTTCCCACCTTACCCTCACCTATAGCCTGTATGGCCTTATTTCGTATTCCCCTTCTATTGTTATATTTCTGCTAGTCTCAACAGCCACTGAGGGCAGTTAGGAAAGAAGGAGCAAACATTTCCATGAGACAACAGTTGGCTTGAATACCAGGAAAGAAAAAAATATCCACTGTTCAAGTGCAGAAACTAATCATAACTGGGTGCATCATGAAGACCACCAAGCCCCCACAAGGGGTTCCCAGTAGATTCAGCATGTTGCTTGAGAAGTTTAATCATGTCTTTATTACAGTATTGGATATTAGCAGTCCTAAAGTCTACAA
Organism: Erythroxylum gracilipes; assembly: GCA_026413385.1. Classification (NCBI taxonomy): domain Eukaryota; kingdom Viridiplantae; phylum Streptophyta; class Magnoliopsida; order Malpighiales; family Erythroxylaceae; genus Erythroxylum; species Erythroxylum gracilipes. The sequence continues at coordinate 32,872,026 of JANZLC010000005.1, forward strand.
CAGATTCACACATGGTAACTTTAGGGCATGTCATCAAGCTGAAATAAGTTTAGTCATATTTCCCACATGTTTCATAGTTTGGTAGGAGGTTAGCCTCCATTTTCACATTTTAGTCTCCACTTTCCATTTCCTTTTCTGGTATTAGGGAGTTAGCTTTCCATTCTTGTATTTAAGGGGTTTCAGCTAATAAAGAAGGTAGTCAAGAATTCCATAACAACTCCTCTTGGGTACTTCTAAACTCAAGAAACTTCTCAGTTTCTTCAACACTCAAACTAACACCATAGGGCGTCGTTACCATCATGTCATCCCCTAGAACCTGTTAACCCCAATCACTCTAGACACACTAGCCAACCCATAACTCACTCCGTAACCTGGACTGTAACATTGGAACTCTCCGATTCCAAGGCTAACAATGCTTTTGCTAGTAGATGATGTGAAGGATAACATAGCTCACCATCTGGACCAAGAACAATAGCAATGTCCATGATCTAGGAGCACATAAAATGCGGGAATGAAGACTTGAAGCTCCCAGCAAGTCCTCTATCAACTTGCGCCATGGTCTTCCTATCAAGAACAGGCAACTCATAAACTTGTGATAAGTGTGTTAATATCCCACGTTGCCTATGACTAAGAGCCTAATATTCTTTGTAAGACTTGAGCAATCATCCTCCGCTTTAGGCTTTAGGTGCATTTTGGAGTGGACTTGAGTGCAGTTTATCAATTATAAAAGAACAAATATTTGGAAAAAGTTCTCTGTATCTACCCTAAGAACTCATTCAGTGAAGAAGGAGTAAATCACAACAAAGGAGATCTCCTCAAAGTTGTAGACAATCCTTTGGCTCAAACCAGAAAAAATTGTCCACTATCTAATATACCTCAAAGGTTATTGTTAAGTTGAAATATGAATCCATCCTCAAAGCTCACCTGATAAGTTTTAAGTCTTGAGTTGAGTACAATATCTTGTATTTAGTACCTTTGGGATTGGCTTTCTGTAAAGCTATCATTAGATCATATACCTTAATGGAGAGGACCAAAGATGACACATATATTAGTAGTCTAAAATGATTTTAAGGTGTATTGCTCAGCATGGACCACAGATACACTTCTAAAACGTTTCACAGAATATATCAAGAAAAAGTTGGCATGGGTGAATACTGTGGTACATATACAAACATATTAAGACCTATAGTTTTACTATTTTCAATAAAAATTTGATGTAGTACGAATTTAGTTTTAGAGAATCCTCCAATTTGATTATAGGCAAACTGCATCCATTTTTCTATATTCTCTTAGCAATTAAAATTAATTTTGTCCAATTTTGGAAAATGAGATTAGTACTAAGACTTTACTTTCAATTATGTCATCACACTCACAATTTTGCGATATCACATAATAAAATACTATCCAATAGATCTATTATGCTAATTATCGAACAACATGAATCTTTGAAGCTAAATCCAGAGAAGTTTTGCTAGAAACAAGAAGCTACGAAGACTTCAATCATACTTTACCCACTTATGAATTAGAGCCTGTAAATGAAACATCCAAGTCTTGCATTTTCCTAGTATGAGCTAAATTAAACGATAATTGAGCTCTTATCTGAAGATACAAAGTGCTAACCATAAGTTGGCATATGTACAATATCCAAGAAGCAAGAATGGAAACAGTTAGAACTAAGTCACCTGCACAATTTGCAGAAAGTCTCTTAAGAATAATTCCTGTGTTGTCTTTGATTGATGTGTACAAGCAAGGACTTCCAACATATGTTTCACAGCAACATCATACATCCCAAGTATACCATACCACCTGCACCAATTTTTTTTTTTTTTGGGTTCAGAAACATTTAAAATGCAAAGTGTTTTCAAAAATTATCAAGCAATCTCCAGTCAAATCAGGTTGAAATAACTCACTGTCCTATATGGAAATGAACATGATCCTTGATGTAGCTCCATGTGGTTCCCTTATATACAGAAGTTGCACTTCTATATGTGCGAATTGCATGTTTAATCTAGGACAAAGGAAAATTTTCAGAAAAAAAAAAATTTGTATAATAATTATAGAAAGAAACTTGAACTACGTTGGGTACCTGATCACATTTCCTATATAGATCTCCTGAGAGAACAAGATGAAATCCGTACTTGTGTAGCATGGGAGGTTGGGACAACAAGTAGCAATAAGATGCCTGCTCAAGCATAACAGCTGAATGCAACGGTTCCTACGAGAAGAAACCTGTCAGCAACAGAAAACAACATACTGTTGACCACTTTCAGGTTGCAAGATAGCATAGGCATCACCTCACTGCAAATACGGAAGTAAACAGTGGCAGCTTCTTTATACTGATCTCTTGTCTTTAGCATTTCAATCCACCAAAGACCACAGCGTGTAGCATTTTGCTGACCAGTAGCTCCAATTTTCTAAAGGAATGCCATATTCAACATGGTTAAACATATTATGCAGACTAATTGAAATATAGAATCCACAAGACATGGCAAGAACACTCTACACATACCAGGTAAGTATTGAATGCATTTTCCATGCAATACTCTGCATCCTTTCTTGATTGATCCAACATGAAGTAAGTAAGCCCCATCATTTCCTGCAGGAATAAATTAAAATATCAAGGATGTTCTAGACCAGATGATTGGCAAGGTAAGATACTAAACCATTAAGAAGGAATGAAACTAAAAACATAAGACAGATAAGAAAACAAAATAACGATTCAAGTAAAGAATTTCTCACATGCCAAAATACATATAGTCAACAGAACACAAAGCTGAAAAGTCAAACATTCAAGCACATCCATAATACATTGATGTCATGCACACTACTAAAATGGAACAAATTTATTGAAAAACATGAAACTTCTGGTAACCTAGCCTTCAATTCACACATATCACATGGCTAGTCACAACAAAATAGTATAGACAGAAATTTAATAATATGAGACTACCAGATCCCCAAACCTGCTACTACTAATATCTAAACTCCAGCATATTGATACAGAAGCATTATCAAAAAGACCAAATTAATGGCATCTTAAGAGAAAGAATTCAATGATCAGATGCTACCTGCACACCAGCATAACGCTTCCAAGCTTTATCAAGCTTATAATCTGTGGAAATAAGCCGGTAGTTTGACAATGCAAGTTCATAATCACGTAGCATAAAGGCATAATCCCCAAGGATTCTAATCTGGGACTCATTAGAGCTAAAGGTATACCTTCAAAAGTAAATGCAAAACCTAAATTAGAAAAAACAAAATAAAATAAGTAAAAAGCTTTGATATTGACAGTCATAGGACATATGGTGCAACATACGTGGGCCCACTGGGAGAATCTGCTGTTTCATCTTTTCCTTTTCTCCACCATAAGTTTTTAATCTGGTTTCTAAAACCTTTCCTTGTGGCAGAAATCTAAACATGGTCGAGAATGAGAAAAACCAAAGATGAAGACAATGGAAGAAAAAATCAGATACGCATATATTTATGTATGTTTGTATGTATATGCCTATATATAAAGGGAAGACAAGTAGTGTATTATATAAGACAATTGCAAACGTTAACGGGAAAAATAGAAAAGAATAAAATGCCTAAAATCATGACCTGTTGATTGAGCACACGAACTTTTTGCTCCATGTATGGAATAATTTGCTTGGTTGATATTTCTTGCATCAGATCTTTTATCTGTTCGCAGATTTATGAACTCAGTACAATAAAAAAATAAATATCACATGCAAAAGAGTTGAAATATAATTCAGAAGAGGAGTTAACAACAGAAAAAACAATTTACCTCATTAATATCATCAATGTTAAGGAAACGACCAAGATGTTCACCGGGAGAAGAGTCAGATATCTGTCATAGAGGTAACATGAACCATATAATCAAAGAGAAAAGGAGGAGAAGAACAAGAAGCTGACGAAGAAGAGAAGAAGAAGAAGAAGACGAAGAAGCTGATGATGATAATGATGATGATGATGATGACACAGAGAGAAAAGATATTATGCGTTCCAAAATGGTGAATAAGAATGCTTGAAAGTAACATACATAGAGAGACCATGGGCTATCCTGATGTTCCATCTGCCCTTCCTGAGAAGAATTAATGCAAAGTAGTTTGCAGTCATTTGAGCCAAATGTATTTCTCATATCTGTTAAAAGATGTGTTGCCCTGCAAATGACAAAAGTGATTGTCCAGTGCACTAAGATAGTGCTAGAGAATATATTCAAGAGACAATTGACAGAACTGAAGAATATGAAGGTAGCAAGGTTATGATACATAGTTGTAGGAAACCCAAAAATCAAAATAAGGAAACCCAAAAATCAAAATAAGTTAATGGTTCCCTGACAACAAGTCAAAAGAAGAAGGCATAGACTTCCATTGTGTGATTGTAGATGTTGAAGTTGTGTCATACCAAGAGAAAAAAACATTTGCAGCAAGAGGCAAATGATCTTAATAATCACAAGAGGCAATTTTTATTGAATATAAAGAGTTTTCTAACAGACATATTCCCTGATTTGGAAACCCAAAAATGCTAATCTCAAGCAAACAAATTTATCCTTAGTTCTATACCGTAATAATTTTAACTTTTTTCTATCAAACTGCTAATTCTAAAGTCACCACTTATATTCCCTGATTTGGAAACCCAACAATGCTAACATCAAGTAAACAAATTTCTCCTTAGTTCTATTCATAATTTAAACCTTTTTCTATCAAACTGCTAATTCTAAAGTCACCACTGATAGGAATCAAGCATCTACTCGATCTACATGAGCTTCCACACAAGGAAGGCATAAAGAGGGGCTTGGAAAGGTTACTAATAATTCAAGTAAAGCGCCAAAAGTTGCTGGATATTGGAGAATATTAGAGAATTAGGTAACAAGGCACCTATATGGTACTGTGTTGGACTAGTATTCCAAAATATGATACCTGTTAGTGTTGTGTTTGTGTCCAGAAGGAGTTCCAGACCGTTAACTAGTGTCAAACACAAAACTAGACAATCATCGCTCACGTAGTTTAGTTGCTCAAAAGTTTTGTTATTTTAAATTATTATTACCTTTTAAGAGTAGTTCTTACGGTTTTTAGGCCTATAAAACACTTTCTTATTGATGTAATTAGTTAGCTTATCATTGTCATTGATTAATCGAAAACTTTGGAGAGCTTTTTCTTCAACCTTTTAGAGTAACTCTTGTTTTAGGTTCTCTAAAAACATGTGATCTTATCTAGCTTACTAGTGATAATCAAACCCTAAAATCCTATCACTACCAATCCTTTCTATTTGTTAAGAGTTTTCATATCATTCTCTGTGTTTTCATACTTGTGTACTTGAACCAAATTTGTTTCAATAAAATGATCCTTGGTTCTATTCATATTAATATCGAATCCCACTAATCCTGTTGACGAGTGTTGTATTTAAATTTGGTATCAAAATGATGGGAATTAAGCATCTACTCAAGCTAGCTTCTACACAAAGGAGGCATGAAGAGCACCTTGAACAAGTTCTAATAGTTCAAATGAAGCGCCAAAAGTTACTAGAGATTAGAGAACATTAGAGAATTAACCAACATGACACCTACACAGTACTGTGTTGCTGTGTTGATTGTGTTTGTGCTTGAAAGAAGTTACAAAATGAAACTAGCATCAGAAACAAAACTAGACAAGTGTCGATCACATATTTTAGCTACTTAGGGTTTTTTTTAATTTCAAAATGTTAGCCTTTTAGGAAACTAGTTCATAGGGTTTTTATGCCTATAAAAGGCTTTCTTATTGATGTAATTAGTTAGCTTATCATTGTTACTAATCAATCAAAAACCTTGAAGAGAATTTCTTCGATCTTTTAGAGTAACTCTTACACTAATCCTACTGGTGAGGGTCGTATCAACTGCCTTTCCTTAAATCTTTGTAACCGTGTTCAAAACCAAGCAACCTAACAATATTAAGCTCACCTTATTTCTATTACCCAAGTGAGTTAATATTTATCTTCTTTTCTTTGTTCCCACATAATCAATGCACTATCTCCTTATTGAATTATTCTTACTTGTTATGTTCCTACAAAATGCTTTATTCCAATGACCTTCTCTCCTTTGTAAGGCTGTTTCATACAATGGACTAATACTCATCACTTTATATCCATACATAATCAGGTGTTTCTCCCCTTTATTTCACATCTTTTGGTAAAAAGTAAATAGTGATCTAGATTTTGCCAATAACAAGTCCTTCAAACAGAGAGAAACCTCATTTTGGACCTTAGGAAACAAATGAAGTGCACTATTTGAATAGAAAAATAGACATCAGAAACAAGCATTGAATGAGATTATCCATACAGAATAATGAGGGAAAGAAAAAGATAACACAAACCCTCACCTAGTTATCATTATGTTAATGACCATAACAAGTAAGGAAGAAGTTCAAACTTAAGAATAAAGGACAAGAAAGTTTACTTTTCTGAGGGGGCATCTTGATTGTCGTGTACTAATAAATAGTGCTTCAAAATCTTGGGATCCATTGCACCATCATTAAGAAGAGATGGCAACTTGTTAGAGTTAAAAAGGTCTACAAATTTGTTGATAGGTTGTTCATCCTTTGAAGAAACAACTAAAAGACCTGCAAATCATTGCTAACCAACTATATTAGACGTGAAATAAATATTTGAAACCTCATACACAAATTAGACAGAACCTCTCAAGCTCCCAAAGAAGTGGAACAAGCCTCAAAATCACATGTGTAAACAAATTCGAAAACTTACATGCCACAGGATGGTCAAAAGCTTCATGATCTGAAAAGGCTACTGTATTTATGAGCTCCTTATTGACAAATTCAAACCACGAAGGCCTAATATCCAATCCAGATCCTGCACCAACTCACACATTATACATATCACCTATACTACTCATAATCCAAGAGAGGTAAATAGAAATACGAATGTCTATATATCCTCAAATTGAAAGGAGAAAACAGAAGACTACAAGCTGATGTAGTGATGTTCAAAAAGTTTCACAATATAAATCAATCTTAACAATAGATGTTGACTCAAATTAGAGTACAAATTTTCATTTCCTTCTTGTTTATAGGCAACTCATTTGAGTTATGCAATAGTGGGTACGCCTCGCCTTTCCCAACCCCACCCACTTGAATCCGACTTAAAACTCAAGACATCTTGGTTCTAAGAAGGGACTGCCAGCCACTAAGTAACTTCCTCAGCCACATACAAAAGTAGAATTAATGATTTCAATTTGATATAATTATTTAAATTTAAGTCCGTGTGGATGTCTATCGATTTCTCAGTTAAAGGGAAAAGACCATAGATCAAAGCTGGCCTATTGCAGCTAAACCTTAACCCAGTAAATTAGCACCAAGAAATTGCTTTTTTCTTGAAATTTGAAAAAAAAAGCAAAATTTTAAATATTAATATGCAAAAGATAATGTGAAATCAAAGGTGAGAATGTATCCCTCATTATATAATGGGAAGAACTTACCAGCAAGTATATTGCTAAGAGACGGTGGGTCCAAAGACAATTCAGAATCATCTTTTTCCCCAGCATGGGTAATAACCTTTTTCAATCGATCCTTTGCTACCTACTTAAACCAATAACATCATGAAACACATAAATCTAAAAACACAAAACTGAAAAGCAACTTCATTTACATCTAAAAAGAAAGTAATGTCAAAAAGTTCAAAATCCATCTGAACAAAACTACACGCACGTAGCTTAAGACTAGAAGCAGTGATAGTAAAAGTCAACATTTTTTCCATCACAAAATCAGCACTTAAAAGAGCCAAAAATGAGCTCAAGTTTATAGGGTCATAATCGTTCTGATTACTTTACAGCATCAAACAATTCAAGGAAGCTAAAGGCACTGTTCAGCTTCACTGAAATAGAAAAAGAAGTCTATATGGTTTTAGAAACTTCAGTGGCCTAGAATCCAAAAGCATCACTTCGTTGGAAAGCCCTACACATTTACCTCCAGATTTGGCTGCCGAATATCTGACTCATAAAATAACCTCAACTTGAATTTGTGGAGCCTGTAAGGCTGATCACTTGACGTCCGTACAGGCACTGCATTGAGTAACGAAACAAGATCCGCAAAAACCACAAACACATTTCAAATCCGCAGCACATGTACAAAATAATTAAAAAGATAGAGAAAGAGAAAGAGCGAAAAAGAGAGAACCGTCGATGTTATTAAAGCTGCAGAAAGGACTGAGCATTTGAATGAAAGAGAGCCCGTTCTTTGCGCAGGCTTCTTCTACGAGAGGAGTCCGGAGCACCATGACCACTGGAGTGATTTCATCCAGTAGCATTCGGCCGAGCGGGGTGGTCGTCGGATCCATTGGCCACCGGAGTTCGGTCACTAGGTGGCTGAGGAGAGTAATAATCCGATCCGATCTCTATCGCTCTCCTGTTGCCGACGGAGAGGAAAAAGGCAGGTGGAGGAATTGCTCCATCGGATTGCAAAAAAGAAATGTTGTTGGGCGTGTGAGTTCGGATCTGATCCGTTTCGTTCTTAATGGATACAGCTACAGCCAATTCCTGACTCGGATTCGCGGTTCACTTCACTAGTTTCTTAATGTTGTTTTCTTAATACGGTCTATTACGTGCTAAACTCAACATAATATATATTCTTATACATTCCAATCAAAATGACCATACATGATCTTTTAATATATAATTTACAATAAAATAACTTCTAAAGAAGTAAAAGACATTTATGCTAAAAAAAAAAAAGGAAAACATACTCAATTGGTGAGTGGGCAATGGGCAGTCGATAGTCGATAGTTTACTCCATGTGTGCATCGCTTACCTGCGCCACCAAAACTCTCACTACTTTGTTTCCCAAACATTTACTAGCAACACTCACGCCCACGCCTCTATCTCTTCGTCGACGGATCCTAACTCTCACCATGTCACGCCGTCCCAACTTCCAAGGCGGCCGCCGCGGTGGCGGTGGCGGCTCCCGAGGCCGTAGCGGTGGAGGCGGCCGAGGCGGAGGAAGAGGAGGCCGCGGTGATCAGCGCTGGTGGGACCCAGTTTGGCGAGCGGAGCGCTTGAGACAGAAACAAGCTGAGGTATGGTGATCGTCGCTCTTCTTTAATTTACTGGTAATCATGCTTTTAAGAAGTGTTTTAGTTAGTGTAAAACTTCCAGTTGGTTGTAGAAAACTCTTTAAAAACTGTGAATTGGAAAAAAATTGTTTGAGAATTGAAAATGTTGTACTTCAAATTCTTGAGTTGATTTACGAAAAATACGACTCTACGTGTAAAGAATTAAATGTGTGTGTGTGTGTGTGTGTTTGTTTGTTGTGTGTTGATTCAAATCTAGAGTGATGTCTCTTTATTTGGAATATATTCAGTTGCACGCTAAGAGTTAGAAATTTTTGTTATTGAGCCCAGATGGATGTCCTTGATGAGGATGGATGGTGGAATAAGATGGAGGGAATGAAAAATGGAGGGGAGCAGGAGATGATAGTAAAGTGTAATTACAATCGTGCTGACCAAGACACTCTCTCTGATATGGCTTATCAATTGGGTCTCTACTTGTAAGCAGCAATTGCAATTACTCAATTTGTTATTCTTCCTTGTGTATGTTTTTAGTTTCTCAGACTGGACTAATCATCTTTTTCTTTGATTTTGTAATCGTGGAAAGGTAGCCATGCGTATAATAAAGGCAAGACTCTTGTGGTCAGCAAAGTTCCGCTGCCTAATTATAGGGCAGATCTTGATGAGCGCCATGGTTCATCACAGAAAGAGGTAAACAAGTGGTTATTAATTATATTATTTTTGTAACACTTTCTCATTCAGACCTCTGTGCAGATCCGAATGTCTACAGAAATTGAAAGAAGGGTTGGAAATCTTCTGGATAGCTCCCAGCGAGCAGAATCCTCAAATGATCCTGGAGGAGCTCCTGTGCAAGGACCCAAACAACCATCACTGAGCTTACAAGTAAAACAACCTGTTCCCACCCTGGGAAAAGATTCCGACAATGAGAAAGTCAGTGTTGAACTGAAACAGAGACAAGACAAACTTAAGGTTAAAATTCTAATCCTCGTCTGCTATACTATTGGCATCTCCTTACAGTGATAAGTGGAGAAGTAAAATGCCACATTGCTGTTATATGTACCTTCTCTCATGTGTTTTATTGTTTCCAGGCAAGTGATGATGTGAAGGAAATGCTGAAATTCAGAGAGAAGCTTCCTGCATTCAAAGTGAAAACCAAGTTTTTGAAAGCTGTTTCAGAAAATCAGGTTTCCATCTCTTTGCTTACTTCAGCTTGGTAATGTGGCTCTGTGACTCTTAGATGTTAGCATTAGGAACTCGTCTCATCTTTTATTTTATCTGTCCATGTATTGTTAATTTCACAAAGACCTGGATCAGGATTTTTTAGCCCTAATTCAATTTTTTTTTCAACTGCATTATGAATTCAACAGATAGCACCTAACATCACAGGTTTGCAGCATACTCCATTCATATCTCAACACCTGCTATATTGGAACAGTTGTGCATCTGTAGGTTATGATCTGAAATCTGACATTTGATTCATGCTCATAAGATATTAATTAAATTTTGTTTTCCTTCAAAATGGTGAAGAAAATAAACGAAGTTGTAGTAGGTTTTGTGCAAATGTTGCCTGGAGGAGAATTGGCCAATAGTATCTTATCCTTCTAAGAAAGTTTTACACTCTAAGTGAAACTTCCACTTAATCACTCTCTCGGTCTCCCTCCTTCCTCAGGAACCATTTGGATTGAACTTTGGTAGATGAAGGGGAACTACTATCACTCTCAGTCTCTCTCTCATATTTTCTAATAAACTTTTGGGTACTTTGATGTCAGTATCCATAGATTGTACAGTACATTACCAAGTCAAGTATATTTTTTTTCTGTTGATGATGTTATTTTTCAGTGCTTAAGACATATGGACAATCCCTGCTTTTTGCAGGTATTGGTGATCTCAGGAGAGACAGGTTGTGGGAAAACAACACAGCTTCCGCAGTATATATTAGAAGAGGAGATATCATCTATGCATGGTGCTGACTGCAACATAATATGCACACAGCCCCGTAGGATATCTGCCATATCTGTAGCAGCTCGAGTATCATCTGAAAGGGGAGAAAGTCTTGGTGAAACCGTTGGTTACCAAATACGCTTGGAATCAAAACAATCTGCTCAGACCAGGCTTTTATTTTGCACAACGGGTGTATTACTTCGGCGGCTGGTAACTGATCTTAACTTTGCATCTTCCACTTGTGGCCTGGGGTTTCTTTGTTGTTGGTTTCATTAGCTCTTTTTTTAATAGTTTTCCTACTAAATTTTGTAGCTTTAGCTGTCCTCTGATTCTCCTTGGAGCTACTCCACTCGAAATGCTTTTCTATGTTCACCGTGTAGCCTAGTTGGAGAAACTTTATTTGGATTCTATGCAACTCTATAGTGGTTTATGTTTTGGTTGTGAAATCTCAAAACATTAAACTTATCCATCACTGAAACTATTTTGAGCCTGTTACTTGACTCTTTCTGGTGATTTCTTCTGGAACTTTTACTTATTACTTATTTGGTTCTTAAACAACAGGTACAGGATCCAGATTTAACTGGTGTGAGCCATTTGTTAGTGGATGAAATTCATGAGAGAGGCATGAATGAGGATTTTCTATTAATTATTTTACGTGATCTTCTTCCTCGGCGTCCAGATTTACGTGTTATTCTTATGAGTGCAACCATCAATGCCAATTTGTTCTCAGATTATTTTGGAAACGCTCCAATTATTCACATACCGGTACTCCAATTGTTTGATTTGTCGCATTGGGTTTTTAAGGGATTCTCAATAAGGATCAATCGTGATATGGCATCGTTAAGTGGTTATTACTATTCTCTGCATTTTTGCAGGGATTTACTTTCCCTGTGGAAGAATTATTTCTGGAAGATGTGTTGGAGAGAACTCATTATAGTATACAATCAGAGTCTGAAAGCATTCATGGGAATTCAAGAATAAGAAGAAGAAGAGAGCAAGATTTGAAGAAAGATCCTATAACAGAATTATTTGAGGCATGTTGAACTTTGAAGTATAAATCTGATGCCCCCACCCCTAGCTTATCTTTTTTTTTCTAAGTTATCTTTCTGAAGAATACATAATGTCATAATTATTTCTCTGTTTCATTTTCCTTTTTGGAACAGCTATATTTTATGATTCTATGTAGATTTTTAACAGATAGCATAATGTTCTTTTGTCTTGACAATTGTGTGAAAGATGATTCCATTCCCACTTTTCCTTTTTCTTTTTCATATAATGTGCAGAACTCCAAAGTTTGGCTTACTGGGATCAATGTTAGATAGAGCTGCATCTCTTCCTTGCTAGAAATGGATGAAAATGTCTCTTTGATCAGCTTAGGGATTTATACTCCCATGTTCTGTAGTCTCACCGAATGTTTTCTTTTTCTTTTTTATAGGACACTGACATTGATTCTCATTACAAAAACTACAGTGCTTCTACACGGCTTTCTCTTGAATATTGGCCAGGGTCACAGCTTGACTTGGGACTGGTTAGTTCTTTCAGAAACTGATTATCCTGTGTTATATGTGTATTCCTTGTAAAGGAAGTACTTTCTTGCCAAAGGAGATTTTACAGGTCTTCCTTAATGCATTTTGCATTTCTTATTGTTAATATTTAAAGATTCTGCCTACGATCATATTACTTCTTAGTTAGCAGTTTCAGTTATCTCTTCAACATAATTCATATATCACCTAAAACATAACCTAAAAGCCTGTTCTGGCTAAATACTTCTTTGTAGGTGGAGGCAACAATTGAATACATATGCCGCCATGAAGCTGCTGGAGCAATTCTTGTGTTTCTTACAGGTTGGGATGATATTTCAAAGCTGGTTGACAAGATTAAATCAAACAAACTTCTAGGAGACCAGAGCAAGTTTCTAGTCCTTCCCTTACATGGATCAATGCCCACCCTAAATCAACGGGAAATATTCAATCGCCCTCCCCCTAACAAGCAGTAAGTGGCTTACATAATACAAGTCTATACCTAGAAATGAGATTTCAGTTTTACTTGTACTTAAATCCAGACATGATATGTTTTTCTTTTATTCAATTTTTCCATCTCGGTTTGAATCTTTAGCATCTCTTTGTGGCTGCATTTTGATTGCAATAAGTCAGACATTGGCACCGGTCACCTGTGTTAGTGTTCTCTAACCATCATGTAGTCTTTGTTCATGCATAAATGTTTGCTTGTCTATGTGTCTTGGCATGTGTGTTTACATTTGTACAGGGGTGCAAACTAATGCCTTCATGATTGTTGTGAGATTGCATAAGACAACCCTGTGAACTTGCATAAGCCAACCCCTTAAACCGTGGGATACCCCTTCCATTCATAAAAAGAGGAGCATGAGCCTGGATTAATACAATGGAGTTGGGTGTTTGAGATCAAGCTTCCTTATATTTTTCATCTTGGGTGTTTGAAATCAAGCTTCCTTGTCTTTTCCATCTCGCAGTCCAGCTTCTAATGATGTGAAGTCTGAGTACATCTCTTGTTATATGCTTAAGAATTTCATGTGTTTTGACTGAGATGTATGCCATTTCAAGACATGAGCTGGGAGGTTAGCTCTTAGGGGCACTTGAGTGAGCATCTTTCTGAGATGAAATTATTGTCAGATTTCAGTCTCAGTTTGTCAATAAGTTTACGATCACAAGAAACAATGGCTGTGCTTGTGTCTTGTGTAATATAGACTGGTGCATAGTGCCAAGTTTCAAGTCTAGCAATCTTACAAATTGCAAGACAATAGATTTTGGTTATATTGCTTGTGAACTGATGGTAGAGGTGTAGTTAACAAGTTCTTTCAGGTATTCAGTTTCACCCATGAAAAGCTGGGAAATTTTGTGCTGTTTCTTCTTAAATTTACTTATATTTTTTCTGCAGAAAAATTGTTGTTGCGACAAATATTGCAGAGAGCAGTGTCACCATCGACGATGTTGTGTATGTTATAGACTGTGGAAAGGCAAAAGAAACTAGTTATGATGCTCTAAACAAATTGGCTTGTCTACTCCCATCGTGGATTTCAAAGGCCTCAGCACGTCAGGTACTTACTTTATAATGTCCAAGTCTGCCAAGAGATTCAGCTCATCAATTTAAAAATTGCAACTAGTCTAATTCGTCAGATTATTAATTGAATGTGATTTCGGTGTTTCATTGCATGAATAATTATAGAGACGAGGTCGTGCTGGTCGAGTGCAACCTGGAGTTTGTTACAAGCTATATCCAAAAATTGTTCATGATGCAATGCTTGATTATCAGTTGCCTGAAATTCTCCGAACACCTTTACAAGAGCTATGCCTACAAATCAAGAGTTTGCAACTTGGACCTGTTGCAACATTCTTAGCAAAGGCTCTTCAGCCACCAGATCCACTATCTGTCCAAAATGCTATTGAACTTCTCAAAACCACTGGTGCTTTAGATGATAAAGAGGACCTTACCCCACTGGGTATGAATTGGTGCTTTCTTTTGTACCTCATTTTGTTTGTGGTTTTAAGGCTTCTTTCTAAATTGTTAAATCTCCACAGGTCGCCACCTATGCAATCTACCAGTAGACCCAAATATTGGAAAGATGCTTCTGATGGGGTGTATCTTTCAATGCCTCAATCCTGCTTTAACAATTGCAGCTGCTCTGGCCCATCGTGACCCTTTTGTGCTTCCAATAGATCGCAAAAGAGAAGCTGATGATGCTAAACGGTCCTTTGCTGGTGATTCTTGCAGGTAATTGCATGAAACTAAGCAATCTTTCTGTTTTTGTATGGTGAACTTTTATCCCATAGATAATGAATCCATGTTTTTCTTTAATGCAGTGATCACTTAGCACTTGTTAAAGCATTTGAAGGATATAAGGAAGCAAAACGTAATCGAAATGAAAGAGCATTCTGTTGGGAGAATTTTCTGTCCCCGGTAACTTTGAAGATGATGGAGGATATGAGAGACCAGTTCCTGAATCTCCTGTCTGACATTGGCTTTGTAGAGAAGTCCAGGGGGCCTAATGTAAGTACAAGATCTCAGAAGTGCCATCTTTGTAGTGAATCTCCCCAATTTAAATTGCTGCATTACAAAGATTAGTTGCAGTGACTGATCCACTTCATCCCTTATTTTAAATTTTATTGCAGCATTGTTTGTGGTGTATTAGTCTGAAGATGAGGAATTTGGTGGTTAACTACTAAATATGTGTGCATTCTGCAGGCTTATAACCAACACAGCCATGACTTGGAAATGGTGTCAGCAGTTCTTTGTGCTGGCTTATACCCAAATGTTTTGCAATGCAAAAGAAGAGGAAAACGCACAGCATTTTACAGTAGAGAAGTTGGCAAAGTGGATATCCATCCTGCATCTGTGAATGCAGGGGTTTATCTCTTCCCTTTGCCATACATGGTATACAGTGAAAAGGTGAAAACAACAGGCATTTATGTGCGAGACTCGACAAATATATCAGATTATGCTCTTCTTCTGTTTGGAGGTAATCTGATTCCCAGCAAAACTGGTGACGGTATTGAGATGCTTGGAGGTTACCTACATTTCTCTTCATCAAAGAATGTGTTGGAGCTGATTAGGGTAATTTCTCAACAAATTGATTTTGACTGTTCTAATTTGCCACCTTTCAATAAACCATACCAAATCATGATGTTAAAATTGTCAGCCTGACCTACCTGATTTTCATTTCCTCTTTATCTTGTTTTGCAGAAATTGCGGTCAGAACTTGACAAGCTTCTAAGTAGGAAAATTGAGGACCCCGGACTGGACATAGCAGTAGAAGGAAAAGGAGTTGTCTCGGCTGTAGTTGAACTATTGCACAGCTATAATATTCGTTACTGAAATGTATTCCCTCCATGACCACCATCATTTAAAGGAAATTCTTTTTTAGCAGCAAATGGATGTTTAGATTAACAGTTGCCAGAGATATAAGCTTATCAATTTATAGATATTAGTCAAGCAGCAGCAGAAGGAAAAGTCTTGGAAATGCAAAATCGCTAGCAGTTGACATCGAACTAAAGCCTTTGCTTTTGTGGTTCTCCCTGTATCTTTATTGCATGCATCTCTTTTTCGTTTTAATCTCTTTTGGTTCCATGTATCTGTATCAACGATCATGATCCTCTCAGGTGGGAGAACTTGAGATTTTGGCTTTGCATTATTATTATTAGTAGTCCGTTGCAGATGGGCATTTATATGTAAGCTTCTGCCAACTTCTGCAAAACTACAGTAAACTTCTCCGTCGCAGAGGGTTTAATGGGCTATACTCTGCGATCCCTTTTTTCTTTCTTTTTACAGGATAACTTGTGGGATCAACAGATTTTTCGATCAGACAATTTATGCCACGAATTTTCCCTATGTTATTTGGAAATAGAGAATACCACTTAGTCATCCATTAATATTCCTTTAGTTAGTGGCATACTTGGGAAAATTTGAATCATGCTCATCAAAGTTGACGTAGGGAAGTGGAAAATCAAACAAAGGATCATGCATCATTGCAGGTAGCTCTGGTAGTGGTTCTTCATGCTTAAGAAATTTAATCACTTCCCCTGCGGAAGGTCTTTTCTTGGCGATTGGGTTTGTGCATAACAAACCCACAATCATCATGCGTTGCATTTCTTTCCACTCAAAGTTCCTTTCCAGTCTCTCGTCAGCTGCATCGAGCATGTTCCCTTGTTTGTAGCGAGTCCACACCTCCTTCACCAAGTGCATATGATCGCCCATCTTGTAGTTCCTCTCGCCGCTGGCAATTTCCAGAGCCACGACTCCAAAGCTGAACATGTCCGACTCTTTACTCGCCCTCCCTATTTGCTGATATTCTGGAGCCATGTACCCGTTAGTCCCCACTGGATTTGTGACTTCGGTGGTCATTTGTTCATTTAAGAGTTTTGAAATTCCAAAATCTCCAAGTTTAGTAGTGAAGTCCTCACTTAGAAAAATGTTATCTGGTTTCACATCTCTATGCAGGACGCAGTGCTCGGCGTCTTCGTGAAGGTATCGTAGGGCTGAGGCTAAGCCCTGAGCTATTTTGTACCTCTTGTTCCATGGCAGTGCTCTTTTCTTACCAAAAAGGTAAGCATCAAGGCTACCATTAGGCATGAACTCGTATACCAGAAGGAACTCCCTTTTGTCGTGACACCATCCTATGAATTGCACCAAGTTTCGATGTCTTAATTGGCTTATAATCTTGACTTCGTTGATGAATAGACTCTCCAAGTGTTCTGATCCAGCGAACACTTTCTTCACAGCAACCAAGCGACCTATCAATGTCCCTCTGTAAACAAGCCCCGACCCTCCTTGCCCTAATTTCCTGTCATCAGCAAAGTTCTGGGTAGCTGTAACAAGTTCCTGATAACAGAATCGTTTTGGCAGAGCTCCTCGTTCAAGATAGGTGTCTAAGGAAGCAACATTTGCCTTTTTCTTGCTCATCCTCTTCCTTATCACAAACCATCCAATCCCCACAGCGAGCACGAAAACCAACAGACAACTTGGAAGAAGCACTTCGAAATATAGCTTCACTTTCCATCTTTTAGTAGGCTCCTTACTGTCCAAATTTGATGAAGTAAACTCCCAAGAGTTTACTGTGCTGCGTTCAACATACTGCCCCGTAGCTGCCGAGAATCCAATTACCACCTTCTCTGGTAGAACTTTCGCGAGATCAATCTGATGAGACAAATTAGTGTAGTTGCCAACAACTGGGTTATCCCATCGTACGAACAGGTTTTTGGTGGTAGCATTGTAAGTTATCCAAACAGTAACAGCCTTGTCGCTCAATGATTCAACGTCCCACTTCGCATAGATCGTGGAGGCCATGGAATTGTTGTTGATACCTACGTGCTGCATTGGTGGATCCCATTCAGAATTGACAAAAGTATCAAACTCGACGAAGACTAGTTGATTTTTGGTCATAGCAGCACTTGTCGTTGTGTTCAGTAGTCCCAAGAAGCCACCTGCCGAGTTGGGTGGAATCGTGTAGCCGACTGGAGCAAGAAAAAAGGCAATGCCGTGGCCATATCTGGCAGCGTTTTGAGTATCAATAGTGAAGGAGAAGTGGGTGGTGAAGTCTGCTAGTGTCCTAGTCGCAGAGTCCCATAGTTGAATGGGCCGTGAATACGTTGCATGGCCTACTCTGCACAGGTAACTGACCATGTTGATGAGCTCAATAGCTCCAACAACAGTAGGAATGGCATCACCTTCATAGATTATGTCATTTGCATTGGAATCAAATCGAGTTATGTTGAAAGAAAAAGGATGATTACAGGGAATGAGGAGATGAATAATAATTAAGAAGATAACGGAGCCAGTTCTCATGTAGTAGAGCATCAGAATAGGCCAGTGGCTATGGTTTTGAGTTTATGCTTAATCAATGGAGATAAGCTGAATAAATGGATGATAATATTTAATGCAAAGCCTCAAGAGAACTTCATATATGTATGCACACAATACAGCAGCCTCTTGCTCTACTTACCTTCTATTTCACGCAAAATTGACTTCCATACTTCCTTTCTTGGTATATATTGTTGGTTTATGCCCTTGCAGCCAATTTATGGTTGTACTTTAATTGTATAAAATTTTGTTTTATTCAATAAAAGGCATTATTTATCTT
>JANZLC010000005.1:32902912-32922090 GCA_026413385.1 Erythroxylum gracilipes
CTGAGTTCGCAAAACTCACCCAAAATTTGCATCTATTTTTCAGGCCTTGAAGAGTACCCCGTTTGACACGGGAGTATGTCTACTGCATGCAAGTGAAAGATAGAGGTCGAGATCAATTCGCGTCTGCATTAGTGTCTCATAAAATTGTATTCCGAAATCTCTGTAAAAGAATGCTCTGTATTTATAGTGAGCTCGATTTGGTTATGGCTTTTTGTTCATTAAATGGTTATTGTAAATTATTGTTGAATGTTTGTAATAACTGAAAATGCTTCCTTTTAACGTGGGCTCAAGTTATCTACTGTTTATTCCGCGCACATGAGTGTATCCCAGAAAAAAAATTATACTGAGTTTCGTCTGACTAATGTAGCACGCCACCCTCACAGGGCATGGACTCGGATATCACCATCGATGTCGGGTTCGGGTCACGTGAGAGTGGGGTGTTACATTTAGAACGACAGTCATTAGATAAATTGGACAGTTGGATTACAATTCTTCGTCGTCATCCCATTCACGCTTAGTATATAGTAGTTAATAAGTTTTGTTTTCTCAAAACTTGTGAAGATAAGTAAGAAGAAAGATAATAGATAGAAGAAGTGGTTTTATTAGTATTTAAACATGTGAAAATAAATGAAATCTAGAAGTGATTTATATTAATAGATCGGAACGCAAGTTTTGATCTTATTATTTTATCTACATAAGTAAATATTAACAATTGTTATAGATTTCACCTAGTTTTGGTTAGTAGTATGATTGGATTTGTAGAAGTATTTCATAAATAAACAAGACATATTTGCTAGGTTAAAAAATATCAGATGCATCGTTATGGTATTAATGTGTTGCATAAGTACAATTCTATATGATCAAGGTCTACTTTCAGTTGTAGCCATAGTGTGTAGTTGATAGGCATAACTTTTAACATTTTTGTAAATAAAAGAGAAACAACGTTATGGTTTAGAGATTAGAATGAACAACTTAGATGGATAAAAAAATTATAAAGACAGAGTCCTTCGAAAGCATTGCTTCTTAGACCACACCTAATCATTTTGATGCTTGTAAATCTATTCAACTTGTCTACTTTTAAGATTCGAAGATGAATCAAAAAGTATTTTCTAATAAGAAAGTTGGGAATTTTTTATTTTTAATACACAATTAATTTATTAAAGACCAATGAAACTGTTCTAAAAATTATATTTTAGAAACATAATGAAAAATCACCATAAAGATATAACAAGTTAAAAATACAATAAAATTATGAACAAAGAACAAAGAAGATTACACTATCTTCCATAAATGGTTTTAATTGAGAAAAGCAAAACAAAAAGATCATAAAGCATAGTTTGAACTATGAACCACATTTTTGTTAAAAGTATTTTAATTAAATCTTTTGACTATATCTTATTAATAGATTTAACGATAAATCATAAAAATAATTTAGCTCTTTAATCCAAATGAAATTGTATAATTTTTTTAATGATTTCAAAAAATATACTTCTATTTCTACTATCAAAAGACAAGATCTCAAGCTTCCACGTAAAAAAAATGTTTCTTATTTTTTAATTCCTTTCTTTGTATATATAGGAGAGTTACATTTACCATAAATTTTCATGTAACAATTATAATAATTAATAAGTGTAATGCTAATTTTAAATAAATATTAAATAAACGTTAAATTTTTAAAAATAAAAATAAAATATATTAAATAAATTGTTGTATTTTCAAGATAACTAATATCTATTTAAAAATTAAGTTTAATTTATAAATATCAAAGATAATTATTTACTAGTAGACTTTAATGGCTTTTAATTTTATGCACATTAACCTCTATATTCTATTGAATATCAAATTGGAAGATTCATAATACAATGTATTTTATTTAGAAATTCTCACAATTAACTAATTCATAATGTTGTACTGCATATAAAATACTCTTTCATATTTAATGACAAAAACTTTTAGTATTTCATGTTATATAAAATATAACAAGTGCATCAAAACCAAAACTATATAAATGAAGATCTGGCATAATATTTTCCAAACTTTTTTTCGATAAATACTTTAAATATGTAATTTAATGAATTAATTTAACATAATTTAAATATATTTAATAAATAGTTTCTAAATTTTATATAATCCATATTTTATATATTTTATTTTAAAAAGTCTATATTTAAAAACATAAAAATAATATTTAAACTAAAATTCACTTATTATAAGTGCAGATTATTCCTTAACTTTTATGTTATGTTTTAATTATTATAATGCAATTTAATATTTACAAGTTTGAAGATAATATAATTTTTGGTTACATTTATATGAATAATGTATTTATATTAAGATAAATCAATGTGTACTAATTTGGTAGTTCACTATTTAATTTATTAATTAGTTTTAAAAAATTTAACAGATTGATTATTAATTACTATTAGTAGGATACAAATAAAATCATTTATATCGAATACAATTTTATTAAAAACATGGAAGTTATTAAATAACATATTTTTAAAATTTTGGTGCAAGCATGAAATGAAACTAGTTATTATATAATTAATTTCAAAAGTATAGTCTATTTCAAAGCTAAAAGCAGCGACCAATTTGGGCCGGGTTGGCCTCGGATATGTAGCACAGAATTATATAACAAATTTTCTTTCAAAGTACTCTCGTCACGGGTTTTAAGTCGGCGACTTAACCTACCGGAAACCTCCACGTCTTGCCGCCGCAAAACCCTATAATGTCCTCATCGGAATCAACGAATCTTCACGTTCCTTTTTAGCTTTCTTGAACCCTAATCACTTTACCCAGATCTTCAAGAGCTGAAATGGGTCGACCCGAGCCGTGCGTGCTCTTCTCTCAGAACTTTGTCCATCCCCAACTCGACGAGTACGTCGACGAGGTAACTAACCCGGTCACTATCTTCTTTTCACTCCTTAATAAAAAAATTAATCTCTTTCTTTAATTAGTCTTTCCAATTTCTTTTTGCAGGTTTTGTTTGGTGAACCAGTTGTAATTACAGCATGTGAATTTCTTGAACAGAATGGGTCTTCCTCGTCCCAAGTTGTGCCGCTTGTTGGGTATGAATGTTGTTTTTAATTTTGAATTTATGTAGCTCTTTGTTGTTGTTTCACTTAGCTCTGGATTCTTTACCTGTTATGGAAGTAACATACTCTATTTAGTCTAATGTTATAGGAAGTCTTTTACTTTTTGCTTCAATTTTTTGTGCCATTTAGATATAACTTGGGATCTTGAAATGACAATGATTCCAAGAAGATTGACATTCAGGTCCTTATAGATTATTCACTATAGTGCTTGCTAAAATTCTGGGGTTTTTATGAAAGATTGTACTTAGTTTAGGTTGAGATTTCCTAATTTGCGTACGCCGTAACAGGGCCACTTCACCTCCTTCATTTGCTTTGGAGGCGTTTGTCCAGTGTGAGGGAGAGACAAGATTTAGGCGCCTCTGCCAGCCATTCCTCTATTCTCATTCCTCATCAAATGTGCTTGAAGTTGAGGTAAAATTATCAGTATATTTATTGTTATTACTTTTGCTACCAATAATTTGAATTCAATTTTTTAGGCAATAGACTACTTTGATTAGTTTATTTGTTTTTTTTATAGGTGTTATATCCTGCTTATTCCCTTCTTGTTGATCCTTTTTTTGGGATAGTCAACATTTGTGGTGACTGTTGGCTTATTGTTTCTCTTCTGTTATTTACTATAGCTATAGCAGTGTCATGAGAAAACTGGAGGAAGCATAGGATTGTATTTGCACTAAGATGTATGGCACTTGTTTGTTGCAGGCAGTTGTAACTAATCATCTTGTTATTAGGGGAACTTACCGCAGTCTAAGTTTGGTGATATATGGAAACACAGCAGAGGATCTGGGACAGTTCAACATTGAATTTGATGATAACTCTTTAACTAATCTTGTTAGTTCAACTGAGGAAAAGCTTGAAGATCTCCCTCTTGCATTACATTCAAATTCTAGGATAACGGATGAGTCATTATCACCTCTTAGTGTGTTATCTTTACCTACTATAGCTTCCGACATAACTGTTGAGGTTAAACAGTTTTTGCAGCTGATTCTGAAGATGTTAGAGTTGCCAAATTTTGAGGATTCTGTGCATAAGATATTAGATAATGTAGTAGCAGCTGTATGTTCTTATGTCACTGTTGGCTTAGATTGTCTGGCGATGGATCAGAGAAATTTAAAAATTGGTGCATCTAAAGGTCTTGAAGGATTGCACCATGCTATTCTTGAAGCTAGAAAGGAGCTTGTTGAAATGCTTCAACATGCTTCTGGAGATGAATTAGCTGAGTTGCTGACAGGATTTACCTTTCTGGAATCTGAAGCTGAGTTGGCAACTTCTAAAGAGTTGGTAGACTTATTGTCCCAGTACTTCTGTTTTAACCGAAATTCTACTCGTATTGAACATTGTAATCATCAACAGGTAATTTTCTCATTGCACTTGATTGTGTTATTTGTTGATATTATACTTTCTTGTTTATTTGGTATATGGAACCCGTCTCTGATTCCTTGTCTTATGTTCAGAACAAGAATATCATTCTGGGGCTTAGTTTGGCCCTTCTATTGTGCTCTGGTAGGAAAAGCTGCTTTCATTTTGTCGACTGTGGGGGTATGGAGCAGCTTTCATACTTTTTATCCCATGACGGTCGGCTTTCTTCGGCTATCCTGTTACTGATACTTGGAGTGATTGAGCAAGCTACTCGGCATGCAATTGGCTGTGAAGGAATGCTAGGTTGGTGGCCTCGTGAGGATGAAAACGTCCCATCTGGTATTAGTAAAGGTTATAGTAAATTGTTGGAGTTACTCCTTCAAAAACCTAGCCATGATGTTGCTGCTCTCGCAACTTGTCTCCTTCATCGCTTAAGATTTTATGAAGTTATTTCGAGATATGAGGTGCATTTTCGAGTTGTGTGCACATTTGTCTTTGTCTTCAATATGACATGTTGGTAACTTAATGGTGGTTTTATCCTTGCAGTGTGCTGTTTTGTCAGTCTTGGGAGCTCTCTCTGCTGCCGGAAATGTTTCAAGTGCTACCTCAGACATGCTTAATATGGCAAATTCTCAACTCAAGAAGCTTTTGGTCAGTTCTCAGTCTTCACTTGCATTTACTTAGGCTCTACACAATTTTTTAATTTTCGTGTTTGTTGACAAGTACCGATGCAGAAATTAATAATGTCGCGTGGTCCAATTGAAGATCCTTCTCCAGTGGCCTGTGCTAGCAGGTCATTGATCCTTGGTCAAACTGAAGGATTTCTGTCTTACAAAGCAACATGTAGCTTGATTGGTTCATCAGTTTGCTGCTTTTCAAATTGGGATATGGATCCAAATTTGCTAGAACTCCTCAAGGTAAACTATTGATGGCTCATGTTATTCTTTCTTATATGTAAGACATATTGTTACCTCTAAGCCTTTTGTATTTTGCATCAAGAACTGTTGGAGAATGTTTGCTTTTGTCTTATATAAAAAAGAAAGTTTTATGCTTTGGGCTAAACAATCTGATAATAATGAGATTTCTCTGCATGGGCATTTTTTTTTTGAAAAGTTAAAGAATTGTAATAAATAAAAATAACGTCCTTACAAGAGACAAAGCCACGCTATTACAACAAAACGGCAATGTTTTGGTAGCTCTGAAGACTAGCAAAACAACAGCGAACGAACGTTGCATGCTAGCAGATAATAAAACACAAAAAGCAGAGCTGGTGCTGGCCTTCTGTGGTTAACTGAACATAGTAGTTTGCCTAACATCTGTTTAGCTTAAGAAGGACTTGGTGGTTATCCATGTATTTGTGCTTTGTATATGTGTTCAGTTAAAAGGTTATTCTTCAACAAGAGGATAAAAGACTTGGCATTGAAAATAACTTTATTATTTCCTTATCCACTGTTTATTTTCCATTTATCTTTTTGGAAGCAGGAGAGGGGCTTCCTTCCTTTGTCAGCTGCATTGCTGTCATCTCCTCTATTGCTTTCTGAAAATGGAGCTACTATGGAAACATTTGTTGATATTGCTTCAACTCTTGGAGCGATACTTCTTTCATTCCTTATGTGTCGATCTGGTTTGTTGCTCAATCTTTTTTGCAGTTTTACATATAGTTTTTTGACATTGATGTGATCCATCTTGCTGTTTTCCTGTAGGATTGATCTTCCTTTTGGATCATCCGGAACTTTCAACTACGTTGATTGATGCTCTAAGGGGTACTACTAATATGAGCAAGGAGGAATGCGTTCCTCTTCGATATGCATCTGTATTATTATCCAAAGGTTTTGTTTGCAGTCCGCCAGAAGTTGGATTGGTTGTTGAGATGCATTTGAGGGTGGTTTGTTCCTTTACTCGATCAATATTCACTGTTCTGTAGTTTTAACTAATTCTAGTTCTCAGCTGTTTTAGTTGCTCATGCTTTATCCAGGTTAATGCTGTTGATCGATTGCTCACTTCAACTCCACATTCTGAAGAGTTTTTATGGGTTCTATGGGAGCTGTGTGCTCTGTCCAGGTTGAAATTTTTGTGTTTTTTGTTGTTCTCTTCATATCGGGACAGTTTTGGTTATGGAATTAACTAATGTTCTGTTCATGCTTTGCAGGTCAGATTGTGGTCGCCAAGCTTTGTTGGTAGTGGGATATTTTCCAGAGGTGCGACAACTGTGAAATATAATCATGCTTCCTGTACATAACTTTCAAGTTCCAAATGAAGCCAGTTGCCATTTGTTTTCAGAGAATTGAAATTGTTGTCATGAATTGAAATAGTCATTTATTGAGATCTATAGGCTCTTAATTTCTTATGCTGGTCAGTTAAATTTTCCAATTGGGTTTTATTTTGTAGGTGATATCCATATTGATTGAAGCTTTGCATTCTGCTAAGGAATCGGAGCTTCTTGCCAAGAATAGTGGTACTCTCTTTATTCTGTTCTGAAGTGTATACTGGTCACATTTTTCATGTTTATTTGTCTGCTATGCATGCAGTTTTACTGAAATTTTGAGTATGCAGGTTCTTCACCAATAAATCTTGCAATTCTTCACTCAGCGGCTGAAATCTTTGAGGTCATTGTAACTGATTCAACTGCATCATCTTTGGATTCTTGGATCGGACATGCTATGGAACTTCACAAGGCACTGCATTCGTCTTCTCCTGGGTCCAATAGGAAGGATGCTCCAACTCGGCTGTTGGAGTGGATAGATGCTGGTGTTGTATATCATAAAAGTGGGCTTATTGGTCTTTTACGGTATTGTGCTGTTTTAGTTTCTGGAGGAGATGCACATCTATCCTCAGCCAGTATCCTGGTGTCAGATCTAGCAGACACAGAAAATGTTGTTGGGGATACTTGCAGTGGTTTTGATATAAATGTCTTGGATAATCTTGGAAAAATTGTGTCTGAGAAGACATTTGATGGTCTTATACTACGTGATTCAGCTGTAGCACAATTGACAACTGCCATTCGAATTTTAGCGTTCATTTCAGAAAACTCAGTATGTTGATCTTTTTAATCCTTCATTTTTCGAAAGATTGACTTTAACTTGGCTTACTGTAATTTTGTTGTAGACTGTTGCTGCAAACATGTATGATGAAGGTGCCATAACTGTTATCTATGCAATTCTGATCAACTGTAGCTTCATGCTTGAGAGGTCCTCAAATAGTTATGGTTAGTTATTAAATACTTGTTGATTTGGGTGTTTGCATTAATTGCACATCTGCACTGCAGTCTTTGAAGGGAATTATCTAGTTGGAATGTAACTATTTGGTTGGAGACAGCACCAGTATGGTTGAGTATGATATCTAGGTGATGTATAATGATTAAACTAGTCTGTTATGGGTTTTGAAAGTTCTGAATGATTGGATTGGTCATAAAACTCGCAAGACAGGAAGGTGAAGGTTCAAACCATCAATTAAGATACTCAAATCAAAAGCAAATTGAGATATAAATAGATATGATTGGGTTCAGAATAAAAAATGTTTTAATTCCTGTGACATTAGAGCTCTTGACTGTAGGCACAACTGATGGCAATACTAGTTAGGCACTACTAAACACTGGATATAGCACTGGCTTAGTGAGAGGAATTGTGACTAAGTCTCAGAATCTGTGTTTGGCCTTTGAGGTGTCCAATGGCTCCTAAAAGTCAATCTTGAGTGTGCAATTTCAGAAAATTAAACATACTGTTCAAACTGGTGGTCTGAACATTTAAGATTTCCATTAATAAAACACTGGTTAGCTGATTTTTCATTTTGCCTGTAAATTAATGACATGCAATGTATACATGCATAGCCTCAAAAGTTAGCCGTCAACATTTGCCTTTTGTGCTCTTATGGGGATTGTTTTGTGTCTTTCGCTGGTTGAAAGATGTGTGTAATTTTATGGAGCAGATTACCTCATTGATGATGGGACAGAATGCAACTCAACAACAGATTTGCTGTCTGAACGTAACCGTGAGCAGAGTTTGGTTGATCTGTTGATTCCTTCTCTTGTATTGCTGATCACCCTTCTGCAAAAATTAGAGGTGGGTTACCTTTCTGAGTCTATTGATAATACTGTGACTTTACTTTTTATTCTGTCGAAAGGACAGTTTCTACTGAACTGTAGAAGCATGAGTACAAGTATTGATTACTTGGTGGTTGAATCTGATGCAATATGGACTGGTTAAGTTGAGATTGTACGTTATATAAAAGCAAATCCTTAAGTTTTGATAATGCCAATTGTCTTATTCCCAGCAACTTCAGATTGTATTAAGAGATGCGGTGTTTTTCTACTTGTACGTATGTTCCATTATGAACCACATATGAAGTTCATGTTGGAGCTGTACTTGTCTATTCAGAGTGAAAAAAGTTTTTAGATGATTACCGTACTAGTCTATTCAGAGTGAAAAAAGTTTTTAGATGATTAACTTGTAAATAGTGTACTTGACTGTTGCTCTAGGTTTTGAATCATTTTAATCCTGATGCAAAGGAGTTCATTTGCCCTGTTTTAGATCAACTGTCAAGTTGTTGTTACTCCTCAAACTATGGAGTTTGTTTTTATCTCCATCGTTATAGGATTGAAAAAGGTGATCACATGTTTTCTTTTGTAAGACGGAGTTAAAGTACATCTCCTAAATATCTTGCTTTTTACGTGTTCATCTGTGTGCAATTCTTAGTTGTTAGCAACATCAGCCTTTTATATTTTCCTGTTTCCATTGTTTACCATGCACCATTGCTGGTGGTTGACCCAAGACTCATATACTCGGAACATGGCTTTTTAGAACTTGGCTCCACAAGAATGTAATTGTTCCATTTTTTTTCTGTCCAGGAGGCTGGGGAACAGCACAGAAATACAAAACTAATGAATGCCCTTTTGCGTTTGCATCGAGAAGTAAGGTAGTTTGCGGTCTTCTCATTTTTACTTATCCACAACCTGTCATTTCTTTCTTTCTGTATTTAATCAAGTATGCTGATTGCAGCCCTAAGCTAGCTGCTTGTGCTGCGGATCTGTCATCTTCTTATCCTGATTCTGCGCTCGGTTTTGGAACTGTGTCACATTTAGTAGTTTCTGCACTTTCATGTTGGCCAATATATGGCTGGACACCTGGCCTGTTCAACTCTCTTCTTGCCAATGTTCAAGCAGCTTCGCTATTAGCCCTGGGTCCAAAGGAAACATGCAGTTTGCTGTGTCTTTTGGTATGCATGCTATTGGATGCAATTCTTTACATATCTGACTGGTCTAATGGTTATGAAAAACAAAATAAAACAGTTTCAAAAGAAAAGGAAAAGTAGCAAGAAAAGATTTTTGTAACTGAGTCTCTGGCTTGCCTGATTGTTTTTGCATGATTTATAATCATTAGATATTTTTTCTTCATGTGAAGGTTATGGGTGTTTGAAACAGTGTTGTGATCCATTGGACTACTTTTTTTTCCCTATCTTCATGAACTATTGTTTAACAACATTCTTTTCTCCTGTCTTCTGGTTGAAGAATGATTTATTACCTGAAGAAATTGTCTGGCACTGGGCAAATGGAATGCCTTTGTTGAGTGCGCTAAGAACATTGGCTGTTGGGACTTTGTTGGGTCCACAGAAGGAGAGACAAGTCAACTGGTATCTGGAGTCTTCACACTTTGAGAAACTTCTTGGCCAACTGAACCCACAGCTTGAAAAAATTGCACAAATTATTGAACATTATGCCATATCTGTACGTATCTCCTATTGTTGTAGCTATTGCCTTTGTTCTTGTTAGAGTCTATGCTCTGAATCAAGGTAGCTTGCAGTTTAAGGAATGACAAAATGTTGTCTTTTCTGCTTGTCATGTACTATAAACAGGCATTGGTAGTCATCAGGGATATGCTTCGAGTTTTTATTGTCCGTGTTGCTAGCCTAAAATCTGAAAACGGTTCTGTGCTTCTACGGCCCATATTGTCATGCATTCGTGGTCATCTTTCTACTTTATCTAATCCAACTGACGCAGATACTTATAAGGTGATTCTGCCTTTTCCTATTTGAATTCATTTAATCTTGTGAAGTTTGCTCATCTTCTTGTCAATTTACAGGTTTACAGATATCTTGACTTTCTTGCTAGCATTTTGGAACATCCATGTACAAAGGTTTGCTTCGTACTGCATGCTTCTGGGATATGTTTCATATTTTGGTTTGTTTTACCTGATTCTATGTTCTCCTGCAATATGTTTTTTGTTTGTTAATCCCTGCTCCAGGGACTACTGTTGGAGGAGGGTGTTACTCCATTGTTACTAGAAGTGTTGGAGAGGTGTTATGGTGCGATTGATTTGGATGATCAACAAGTTTTGGATGGTAAAACTAAGTGCAGAATTACTGTAATTAGCTGGTGCCTCCCTGTATTCAAGGCCTTCTCGCTGCTTTGTGTTTCTCAAACATCGTTAACGTATCCTGGAAGATATGAATTGTGAGTGAATTTTATTCCTAGAGCAAGATATTTTTGTGTGTATATATCTGTGTTCTTACATGCATATGTCCATATCTTGTTGCACCCTGGATGTGATGGGTCATTTTCTTTATAGTTGATGATGCTTGTTTTGAAATTCCTTGGTGGTTGATCAGGCCAAGTTCCAGCAAGTTGAGCACTAAAGATTGTTCATCTATTTTGCCTCATATCTTGAGTTTCTGCCGGGTAACCACTTTTTCATTCTTGATTTTGTTAAATGTTAAGATGTCAGAGCTGATGGCGCTCTTTTATGTTTGCTATTGGTGATTTGACATTTTTGTGTTTTTTTTGAATTCTCACAAATAAGGGTCAGATACATGTTAATCTGCACTCATGACACCCTTTTTAGAATTGCCCTACCTGATTAAAGATTCAGAAAAAGAAAATGTGGATTCTTTCTTTTCTTTAAGGATTCTTTTTCTTTTCATGTGTATATGCTGCTTTAACCTGCTCTAAAGCCTCAGAAAAATGAGAAAATATAATCCACAAGAAATACCGTATGAGCACAACTGATCTGCACCTTCAGCTATGAATTTTACCTTTTCTCTTTTGAATTTGAAACTACTTGCTCATATGGTGATAAGAAGGCTTCTGTTACTTTTCAGGTCCTACCAGTGGGAAAGGAATTACTTTATTGTCTTGAATCTTTCAAGGAGTTAAGTTCCTGTAATGAAGGTCGAAGTTCCTTGGTGGATATTTTGTTCCATTCAAACCCCAGTAATAACGATTTTGAATCAGAACAAGGATATGAAAAGGATGGGAATTATCTTGATGATTTTGAATGGCGAAAGCGTCCTCCTTTACTATTTTGCTGGAGAAAGTTGATGAGTACGGTTGATTCTAATGATAGTTTGTCAGCTTTTGCAATTGAGGCCGTTCATATATTATCTGTGGGCTCTTTGTCCTTTTGCGTGGATGGTGAAAGGTGAGCCAACTATTCTTCTTGTAATATTAACTCTTGTTTCATTTGTTGACTACAGAGGATGTTAGTAATTGGGAAAGGTAAAATTTTTCCATTTTATATGTTGCAGTGCTAATCAATCAAAAATAGACTGGAATATGTTCAACAGAAAATTTATGCTTCTGTTCAAATTTTAAGGTTGTTAACTTTGCTTGAGGGATGTAAACTTTGTCTTCATTTCTGTCTGATATCAGTCACAATTATTTTCATGTTGTGTTGTAAAATTTGTAAATCTATACATAAGAGTTCTCTAGGATATACCATCCTTCTATAGTTTTAAGCTATATATTTTATGATGGTTGGTGATTAGGCTGGATAATGCTGTGTGATGTAAAAGTAAATTGTGACATGTATTTCTTTTCCCAAGTGTCTTGAGACTGATGGTATGTATATTCTGATGCAAGTACACTACAATGTGAAATGGCCTTGTGAAAGGAATTTTGGCTGATAAATGTTTTGCCATAAGAATCTATTATGGAGAAGAAAATGCCTATAGATTAGGAACAAAACTATGAAAAAATTTAAGAATTTTGGCTGAGAAATGTTTTGCCATAACAATCTATTATGGAGAAGGAAATGGCTATAGATTAGGAAGAAAACTATGAAAAAATTTAAGTAAGTTCACTGAGGAAATCACAAGCAGATTTTGAATAAGATCACTATCAAAACAATTATGAAAATATAGAATATACTAAAATTCGAGAGCACTGAAATATGAAAATCATGATTCAAGCACACTGAACTTGGCTTAATTTATTGGATCTATTTTTATGTTGACATTTTCTATAGCTAAATTCTTGATGGCAAATCATCATATTACCTATCCCTACGTGTCTGTTGGTTTTGCAGAACCTGGGTAGTAAGCGCTTCATCTTGTCTTTATTCCTGCTTTTTCATTCTTATGGTACAGTATTTGATGTCATATTTCATATAGCTTAATACTATCTTCAATGTAACACTCATTGAAAACAGAAATTTACTTCAAGAGAAACTTTGACTGAATGTCTTCAAATGAAGTTTGGGTATACTTTTGCAAGGGAATGTTATAGTAGACGAGCAAGAGAATTGTAAAACAGAAGAGTGACAGGCATTTTAGCATACTGTACTCTGTTTAAGTTCAGAGATTCCTACATCCTTTACCTTAGGATGATTAGAGTGCTTATCAATTATGACTTGTGAACTGGTCTTGAAGGCATTGTTCTGCTTTTCTATCAAAGGAAGAAATGAGCAGTGACTAAAGGCATACCCTCTGTTATATGGTGAAAGAAATAATAAGAATGCTTACCACTGGGAAAATTTGTGTTGGCTGAAATCTTTTACATTGGAGAATCTAGGATTTTTTCTTAAAGGTTGTTTTAGATTGGAAATACATTGCATACCGTCTTGTGCTGTCCCTTGTGTCTGCTCGCTGGATAACCTGGCTGGGCTTTATCGATAGCTGATATCTACATTGGCTTCAAATTGTTTCCCATTGACACTTGAGCTCCTAACTTTGTGCTGCAAATATTTAACTAGTTTAACTGATTTCTTTTTCTTTTTTTATTAGTTTAAACTTGGATGCAGTTGGTGCAATCAAATTTCTATTTGGGATTTATGATGGTATGGAAGCAGAAGGTACAGGTGGCCCTTCAGGAAGTCTTAGTTCAATAAAAGCAATGATTGCTTGTTTGAGTTCTAAGGTCAC
The DNA here is from genome assembly GCA_026413385.1 of Erythroxylum gracilipes. Classification (NCBI taxonomy): domain Eukaryota; kingdom Viridiplantae; phylum Streptophyta; class Magnoliopsida; order Malpighiales; family Erythroxylaceae; genus Erythroxylum; species Erythroxylum gracilipes. The sequence continues at coordinate 32,916,493 of JANZLC010000005.1, forward strand.
TGATGATGAAGATCTGAGTACCACCTATACTTCAAACATTCTATTTAAGGTAAAGAGATAAGAATTGTGATGTTGGTTGCATTCTCCTCTCTATTTGTGGTGTTGATACATTGCTAGCTTTATTATTGACAGGCTTCAGAGTCTGCTAGGTCATTGTTGCTGTTGTTACAAAAGCCAACCAGTTCAGTTGAGCTGGATGATATTTCTTGTGCCAAGGGCATTCTTTTGCCACCAAGCAATGCTATGGTTTCTTCACAAATACATCAGATGATTGATGCTGGTATCGACAAGGCCGATGACTCTCTCTACCTTGGAGACCTTTCAGAAAAATTCTCGTGGGAGTGTCCAGAAACACTGCCTGATAGATTGTCACCAAATATTCCTATGAAAAGGAAACTTTCATCTCTAGATGGTCCTGGAAAACGTGGTAAGGGAGAGAACTCAATGGCTGAGACAGTTGGGCCAAATGTATTTTCACGGGGACTTGGCTTATCTACAACCTCCTCTGGTCCAACCAGAAGGGATACTTTTAGGCAGCGGAAGCCAAATACCAGCAGGCCCCCGTCCATGCATGTTGATGACTATGTTGCTAGAGAAAGAAGCGTTGATACCAATTCCAATGTTATAGCAGTCCAGAGAGTAGGGTCTACTGGTGGTAGGCCGCCCTCAATTCATGTGGATGAATTCATGGCCAGACAAAGAGAACGCCAGAATCCTATTGCAGCTGTAGTTGGGGACCCTTCTTTGCAAATGAAGAATTCCATTCCCATGAATGATGTAGATAAGGAGAAGGTTGGTAAGTCAAAGCAGTTAAAAACAGACCTTGAGGATGATCTTCAAGGAATAGATATAGTTTTTGATGGCGATGGGTCTGAATCAGATGACAAACTACCATTTCCTCAGCCCGATGATAATCTCCTACAGCCTGCCCCGGTCATGGTTGAGCAAAGTTCTCCCCACTCCATTGTTGAAGAGACGGAGAGTGATGCAAATGGAAGTGGTCCTTTTCCTCGCTTAGGTACACCATTAGCATCTGACATGGATGAAAATACTGCAACTGAGTTCTCTTCAAGAATGTCGGTTTCCCGCCCTGAAATGCCATTGACACGAGAACCAAGTGTCTCTTCGGATAAGAAATTTTTTGAGCAATCTGATGAGTCAAAGAATGTTGGTCCAGTTAAGACATCCCCTGGGTTTGATTCTGCTCAAGTTGCTAGTACCTCAGGTTTTCCTGCTTCTCTTTATAATAATACTGGAGTATCATCTGGTCACTTACCTGTAGATTCTAGGATGAGTGCACATAGTTTATGCATAAAAAACAGCCCACAACACGCTTCAGGATCTCGAATACTGTATGACCAAAAGCTTCCCCCAAATCAACCACCATTGCCTCCAATGCCGCCTCCATCAACTATATCAACCGTAATACCTCAAACGCCTGATTCAGGACCAAGTCAATCATCTCCCTTCATTAATTTGATTGAGGGGCAGCCGCCTCTTCCTATGGGTTTCCAGGTTAGAAAATAATCCTTGGTATACTTGTTTATGGCTTATCCTTGAATTCACCTTGCTTTTATCTTTTTACTCTTTTGCAGGCCCACTCAGATTACCTATCTACATTTGGCAGCAATGCTGCATCTTTAGCTTCCCATTCTGTACCAGATTCCAAGTACTCGAGAACTCCCATCTCTTCTCCTAGTGTACCATCTGGGCCTCATCCACCACTTCCTCCCACACCACCTCCCTTTTCTTCTAGTCCTTACAATATACCAACATTGAAGGCTTCATCTTCCCTATCTTCATCTTACAATATTGGAGCAGCCGAACTTTCACAGTCCTCTAGTTCACATTTAATTGATGCGCGCCATGGAAATCTTTCTTCATCAGGTACTGGTCTACCTTCTTATTTGCCACCTCCTCTAATGCCACCTTTGGTCAACAGTAGACCTGCTACAGTCCCTGTGACTCCTTATGGAAGCACCTCAATTCAGCAGCAAGGTGACAGTCCTGGTATCCTGCAAAGTCTTTCAATGCCTCAGCCTATGCATCAACTGCAACCTCTTCAACCTCCACTTCAGCGCCTTCCACAGCCAGCTCAACATCTTTGGCCACCTATACAATCAGCTCAACATTTGGAAGGAGTACCAATGCCAAGTTCTGTTCAAATTCAAGTACATCAATTGCAAACATTGCAGCAGCCACAAATTTCTCCTATGCATGCCCATTATCAAGGGCAACAGCCAGAGCTTGCTCAGTTACGACAGCAGCAGCAAGTTGAACATGTTCAATCTCATGCTATAAATCAGCGAGATGCTGCTTCCCAGCAGCAACAAGATCTGGGAATGTCATTGCATGAATATTTCAAGGATCCAAAAGCTATTGCGGTATCTGCAGCTTATTGTCCAAGAAAATCATTTAGCTTGAGTAAATGTCGAGGATTGGCTAATCATCATTTCTCTTGTTTTCATGGCAGGCTTTATTAAGTAACAAAGAAGAACTCTGCCGGCTTTTGGAGCAGCATCCTAAACTGATGCAGATGCTACAGGTTGCTATTATTTCCATGATATGTTTTTTTTTTTCTTTTTCTTTTGCGTCCTTTAACCATTAATTCTCATTTATTGGTGTGTAGAGAAGTAAGCCAACTGATGGGCAATTATTTTAGTGGTGATTTTCTCTATATCCCATTGTCTTTCCAAGTTGTGCTTATTAGCTCAGGTTTGTTGAGTCATGAGTTTTTGGACCTGTAAATTCGTGACCAAGCAGATCCTGTGATACCCAGTAATAAGCTGGAGGTTGGTTTCGAGCTTGTTCCTCACTCACTCACACTTTCAGTGGCGCCGAAACTCCCTAAAATTGCAAATAATTCATCACATTCATATTCTTTAAACCTCTAAACAATAATATCCCAAGCAACAAATTGCATCATGAACTGTTTGTGTGGCTCTCATTCCTGTTCTCCATTCAACCACCGAAAGAGAGTATGGTATCTGTAAAAAGGAGGCCAACATAAAGCCTTGGTTTTAACATCTGAAGTTCGTGCTAGTTGGTTTCTACTAGTTCTCTTAATCTTGTGGCGTTTCCTCCTTTTCTTTGAATGGTCTATACGATTGGTGACTAGAGATGTATTACCTGAGCTTGAATTAGTTATGCGTTTGAGTTCTTTGATCTGAACTGTTAGTCAGGATGCGATCCTGATACCAAGTACTTTAAAGCCATGTGTATCTTTTAAATATAACTGTACACCCAAGCGAATGTTATATAGATAAATACCTTATGGAGAGATTTGACAACGAAGCTGTAACTTGGGAAGTGATTTTTGTTTGTTTGTTGTGGTTTACAGGAAAGATTGGGCCAACAATAGCAACAATTTGTGGAATACTTTTGGAGTTGCTTTTGGATCCGGTGTTCATTAAAAGTGCCCCATTTTCAGTTCTGCAAGAAGAACCATTCTATTTATTCTGTAAAATTTTGACGATGTACCATTTAAATCTGTATATTCTTTCATTCTGAAATACGTTAAACCCCATTTATTTTCCTATTAGAATTGAACAGGGTAGCCATCCTGTAATTATTTTGGTCAACGAGGTCCTAGTACGTTGGTGTTGCCCCCCAAAAGTCCGCTCTTTCCAAGTTAACTAATAGTTATTTGAAGAGCCTCAAGGACATGGTGACCTATTGGTTAGGTTCAATTGTAGAGAAAAAATGATAGGAACAATTGGATATTGAACCCATATGATTTTATATTAAATTATGGCATATTAATTAACTATATTAAACGGCACGTGTAATATTGAAGCTCTTATGTCATTTGTAAGAGCTTTATATTGAAGCTCTTATGTCATTTGTAAGAGCTTTAATACCCAGAGGATATGATCAGGTGTAGACGGTTCAGCCGTATAAACCTGCGTACCCCTTGGAGTTATCTGACTTCTCGCTTTACAGATCACTGCTGCTTGTGGTTTCCTTGGGATATAGCACCTTCGCATTTTTCCAGGAGGGGGAAATATTTTGTAAAAACAGAGAGAAACGGTAGTAAGGAAGAGAGCTGCATAAGATCTATGGAAAATTCTTCAGATCCAATTCATTTATCTTCTTGCTTATCTTTAGCAGATTTACCTAAGGGTGTTAAGCGTGTTTTATCACAAAAAATAGAAAATCTTGTTGAGATTACTCATGTACCTGTATAAAATCGTGTTTGTGAGTCTTCTTTACCTTTGCTTAGTCCTTACAACATATATTCTCGTGACCGTTCTTGGACAAGAAATATTAGGAGTGTGCTTTCTACTTCTAGACCTCATCCAGAGTTCCAAACTGTAACAGTGTGGTCTCAGATCTACAACAACAGAACAATACGTCAAGTTGGAGATCCCCAAGGATCTAATCGCTTTCTGGAGAGAGTAGGCTCATACACATCTACATGTGGGGGCTATACGCCTTGTTCTGACGTTACACGGAAGGAAAGGAATTCCGACCACTGCCAGAATTTCACTTCTAGACACAGCCTACACAACGTACCAAAATGTCTTGATTGGTACCTTGCTGACAACCCTTGATAAAGGAAGTGTTGTGTTGACCATAGTGCCTGATTTCAACATCAGGTTGGATGATCTGACTTTATCTGAACGTCTACAAGTTCAGATCCAGATCACTGGAGTAGATCAGATCCAAGTGCCATCATGGCTACTCTTCATCACCAGATGATCTATCATCTTCAGAATCATGCCTTGGATTTGTACTTTCCAAATTCTACTTCGGATGCACTTTATATGGTTGCTGATGTTGTAAACAACTAGACAACTATCATTCAGATCCCGAAGCAGTTTCCAGCACAGGAGCTTGAAAGGTTGATGCCTACAAATGGATTACCAACTACCAGAAGGTATTCCATGCACCTCATCGACATTCCTTTCATATAACAACTTCGCCGATTCTGCAAACTCTGAGAGATGGCTCAGTCAAATCTATCTACAACAGACCTAGCGACAACACGCCTGGTCCATCTACATCAGGATCAATCCTGATGATCTAGCCCATGGAGCAAACAGATCTGGTCAGACAGACAACAAATCTATCACTTAGGATAACAAGCCTTCAGATCCAGCCCGTATTCTCACATACGAAAGGTAAAGACGGTCCTCCAATTCATTATTTTAAATCTAATGGCTATGTTAGTCATCATCGTGGACACTTTATATAGGATGTCGACCCATCTATGTGCGAACCAGACTGTGAGATCTGTCTCAACCCTGAGTCAGACACAGATGACGATGATCCAAGATATCAACGGAGAAGGAAGAAGAAATCAAAGCCCAAATCTCGATGCTTGCCTTCTCGTAATTATTCTCCTCATCATGAGGACTCAGATCCAGACGATCATAATGGTCTCATGCTACAGCAGATAGGGAAATCCAGACCAAAGTCTCTAAAGGAGATGCTTAGGTCGTCTACAACATGCAGATCTACTGAAGGATCTTGCAGATCTATGCCATCAATTCTTGTTCAATCTCCTACTCCTACGCTATGTATGGTAGTCAAGCCAGAAGAGGATAACTTTCCTCAACTTTCACGGAGTACTGATGAATCACAGAGGGTTATCTC
>JANZLC010000005.1:32922190-32932661 GCA_026413385.1 Erythroxylum gracilipes
AATAAGGATAAGAATATGATTAAATATTTGAGATCTATAGAAGGATGTTTTCGAATGGTTTTAAGATGAATAAGAATAAAAAAAAATTATATCGGGATTTTCAGATTAGTTAAGGTTTCCAACGCGGTTTCGGATTCCATAAGTATGAGGATTTCGGATAAAGTAGTTGGGTTCCGGAAACGGGATCCAACAGTTTCATCCCATATTGTCACAACCATACACCTTGAATCATCTTGCATCCTCTTCGGAATCAGAAAGCTGGACTCTACAGTAGCTGGTTCTGCTTCTTAGATCTTCGAAAACTTTGAATTGTCTCACACCCATCAGCTGTTCTTGCTTCCGACAATCTGATCTTCGACTCACCTACGCTAGTAGAGAGTCTCCATTTGGGTCTACTAGTTCAGTGTTGACACTGTGAGGATCATCTTTCCTTTTGTTAGTCACTATTAACTTTGGCCATTCTGGTTCCTCCAAGGTGACCAGGCAGAGGCTAGCGCGCAAGCTCCGCAAACCGACAGTCACCGACGTAGCGACTAGCGTGTTGATTTCTTCAACCACAAGATTTTACTCTAGGACAGAAACTTAGATGGACGCTTGTAGTGGAAATGACGATTTTCGTTCTTCCGAGGTGGGACAACCCCCAGGCCTTGATTTAGCGGGTTCGAAGTTTGTTGATCCTATTTTGTCGGATACTGTGGAGTTGAATGCATGGCCATCACTTTCCTTTTGTGATTGTTTGGTAGGGCAATCAGCTAGGGCAAAGTCCACTTCTTGGGTCGGTCCGAGTTCTGCTTTTGATCTTTGTAGTCAGTGGACGGGCAAAATTCATTTAGAGTATGAAGGGAATGATTATTTGCGCCCAAAGGTTTTGGTTGATGATGATATTGTCCAGGAGGTTAGTGGTAAGTGGATAGATGCTCTCATTGTTAAGGTTTACGGGAGGTCAGTTAATTTTACGTATTTGGAAAATCGGTTGCTTTTGCTTTGGAAGCCTTCGGCGGAACTAGATATTATTAATTTGGGGTTTGGTTTTTACCTTGCTAAATTTGAAGAGAAGGAAGATATGTTGCGCATTGTGTCCGTTGGTCCCTATCTTGTTGGAGGTCAGCCGTTGTATATTCAAAAGTGGAAGCCAAGTTTTCAGCCCTCTACGGCTATAATTTCCTCTATGATTTCTTGGGTGCGTTTTATTGAATTTCCCATGGAATTTTATCGTGATGAATTCCTATTTGCAGGGCTAGTGCTGTTGGAACGCCCATTAAGGTGGATAAGCAAACATCCATGGCTACTAGAGGACGTTTTGCTAGAGTTTGTGTGGAATTGAATCTTGACCAACCTCTTGTTCCCAAGGTTTTTATTGGTGGTGCATGGCGACGTGTCGAATATGAAGGCATTTTAGGAGTTTGTTCAGGATGTGGTCGTGTCAATCATCGAATTGAACATTGTCCGAAGGTGGTGGTTCCGGTGAGGACTGGGGCAGCGAAGGCTGGTGGAGCTCCAGATATAGTGATGGTTGATGGTAGTCCAATTTCTAAAGATGATATCTTTGGCCCATGGTTGGTGGCACAGCATAAACACAGGCGTACTGTTAGCAGTAAATCTTCTCCTATTGGCTGGCTATTTCGAGTATGGGTTCTTATAAGGCCCCAGGGCCGGATGGTTTTCAACCTATATTTTTTAAGAAATATTGGGACGTGGTTGGGGAGGAGGTTTTTCAGTTTGTCTCGCAAACTTTTAATTCTGGTGTGATGGATGCTCATGTGGCTAAGGATTTTCTTGTGCTTATTCCTAAGGTTCATGCTCCAGAATCGCTCACTCAGTTTCGACCTATTACACTTTGTAATGTGTTGTATAAAGTGGTTATGAAGGTTTTGTCGAATCGTTTAAAACCTTTTATTGCCGGCTTGGTTAGCCCATTCCAGAGTGGTTTTATTCCTGGTCGCACCACGACTGATAATATTATTATTACTCAGGAACTACTACATTCTTTTAGGAGGTCTAAGAGTAAAGTGGGTCATTTTGCTTTGAAAGTTGATTTGGAGAAGGCCTATGACAGGGTCAATTGGGACTACCTGCGATTTATTTTGCAAGTTTTTGGTTTTCCTTCTCGGTGGGTTCATCTGATTTTAAGTGCTCTTTCTCATTCTTCATTGGCTATTCTTTGGAATGGTAGCCCCTCGGCGTCTTTCTCTGCCACTCAAGGGCTTCGCCAGGGAGATCCCATCTCACCTTATTTATTTGTTCTTTGTATGGGAGGTTTGACCATGCTTATTCAGAGAGCACTGATGCGTAAAAAATGGATTCCGGTTCGGGCATCTAAAGGTGGCCCAAGCATTAGTCATTTACTTTTTGCTGATGACTTATTGATCTTTGGTAAGGCTTCAGCTAAACAGGTTAAAGTGGTCCGTGAGGTGTTGGATGTGTTCTGTATGGCGAGTGGGCAGCGGGTCAATCTTTCTAAGTCAAGAATTTATTTTTCGAATTCTGTCTCCCGGGTTATGACATCCCGGCTACAACAATCGCTGGGAGTAGCAGTTACTTCTGACTTGGGCAAGTATCTGGGTGTTCCGCTATTGCATGGTCGTGCTTCAATTGCTCATTATCGGACTATTGTGCATTCGGTTGAAACTCAACTGGCTAATTGGTGTTCTAAATTTCTGAGTCCTGCCGGGAAGGAAGTGCTTATTAAGTCTTCTATTTCTTCATTACCAATTTACACAATGCAAACGGATTGGTTACCTTCCTCTATTTGTGGTAATTTAGATCGTTTGGCTCGTGATTTTTATTGGGATTCCTTGCCGGATAGACGTAAGATGCATATGGTTGGTTGGAATTGGCTTATTCGGCCCAAGTGATATGGAGGTCTTGGTTTCAAAAGTTCTAGATTGATGAATGTTGCTTTGTTGGATAAGTTGGGTTGGAAGATCTTTCTGAATGATTCTTCGTTGTGGGTGGAGGTGTTATGTTGTAAATATTGCCATGGTGGGTCTATTCCTTTTTTTGCTAAGGGTTCGAGTTCCAGTTTATGGAAGGGGGTAGTTAAAAGTTTCGATTTATTGTTTCCTCTTTCAACTTGGCGGGTTGGTGATGGTTCTCATATTAGTCTTTGGTTTGATAATTGGTGCTCGGGAGGTCCTTTAGTGGACCATATAGATGGCTTGACAGTTGGGGAAGAACACTTTCGGGTAGCACATATAATTACTGATGGTTCTTGGAATTTTTTGGGCTTACGTTCTGCCATTCCGAATCATCTTAGGGAGGTTATTTGAGCCATTCCTTTGCATTTGTTTACTTCGGTGCAAGATAATATGTCTTGGAGTTATTCCCCCAATGGCGCTTATTCGGTTAGAGCAGCTTATCAAGCTCTTCTTTCGGAAGAGGTGTCGAATGTTTCTGTTTCGTCTTATTTTTCTTGGTTATGGAAGGTGGCTGGTCCATCGAAATTTAAACATTTCTTGTGGTTACTTGGGCACTCATGTCTTCCGACAAATTCTTTGAGATTTGCACGGGATTTGGCTACTTCTAATTTGTGTGTAGTGTGCTCTTTAGATGCTGAGTCTCCTTTGCATTTGTTGCGTGATTGTAGTCGTGAAGGTTGCATGGTGGCAGCAGTGGGTTGTTCCTGTTAATTTTTTTACTGTGGCGAATTTGGTTGATTGGCTAGCTTTGAATCTGCATGCTCATACTGTGGGTCCTTTTGGGTTTGCATGGGCACATTGGTTTCTAGCAGGTATATGGTGGTTGTGGAAGGCTCGGAATTTATTACTCTTTCAACAGGAGTTTCTTTCCTTAGATATTTTGAATGGTTGTGTCTTTAAAGTTGCATTAGATGTGTCCCTGATTTCTGTTTCAACACCGAAGCTTCCTAGTGTGCGCCGTTGGATTGGTTGGACTGCGCCACCATCTGGTTGGGTGAAGTTGAATTGTGATGGCAGTTCTATTGTTAATCCTGGGCTGACTAGTGGTGGAGGGTTGTTGCGTGATTCATTTGGTCGTTGGCTAGGGGGATATTCGTTTTGACTTGGTGTTTCAACTATCTTGGTGGGGGAGTTATGGTCCATTCGAGATGGTGTGATTTTTGCGTGGGATCATGATTTTCGACAAGTCGTTGAAGAATCTGATGGCATTGCTTCAAATTTTAGGTTTGGGATGATATTCCTGAAGCCCTCTCCTTGATTATATGGGCTGATGCCTATGGTATTTCTTTTATGAGGTAGTTTTCATTTCTCTTAGTTTGTAAAAAAAAACTAAATATGCATTAATTTAAATTTATCTCTATATTAATCAAGTCTATTTTATCATGGAAATTATGTAATAAAATAAATAAAAAATTTATAATATAATGTCTTGTAATTTTTATCTTACGATATGTAATAGCTTTATTTTAAATCAATAATAAGTATGATTCAAGTGCTTAAAATTTAATAAGAAGACTACACTTATTATCATATGAAACATAAGTTTGATGGTCTTCAAAATAATAAATACATTGAGTGCATATTTTTCTTTATTGATTTTTATCTATTTTCTTTTATATATAGGCAAGATATAAAATATAATAAGTCAAGAAATTAGAGAAATATAATAATTGGAGAGAAAAAACATAGAAATGAATTGAAAAAAAATCATTTTTATCTACAAATTTATTCATCATTTAATTTGATTATCTTATATATTATCAATGTTCTAAAATCGAACCAGAAGTTAAACTAATAAAATAAGAGGTTTAAGGTTTAAAAGGTTCAACCGGTATTAGACCGTTATAAAAAGGTTAAAGATTAAATAAAATTAAAAATATGAAATATGATTAAAGATATTGTAAAAAATTTAAACTTTAATAAAAATAGATTGTTAAATTAAAATTTATAAGAACTTATTAATTTATAAAAATTGATCGATTAACTAATAAATTGATCGGTTTTTAATAATAAGAGATTAAAATATATCAAATCGATAAGTTAGAAGGTTTAAGATTTTTATGGTTGAACTGACCAAATTGGTTGGGTTTTAAAATCATAGATTTTACTCATTTAAAAATATATTTGTTATTAACTTATTTTAATAAGCATCAAGTCGCAATAATAATTTTATAACACAAAATAATTTAACCAACAATTAATGAAAAGATATTGTGTACAATAGCATAATGTGCTATTTTAAATAATTTAAATTAACAATGAAAGTAAAAAAAGTTGACACCAAATTGCATGGAAGAAATGGGTTCAAATCTTGTTTTTGTTATTTTTATCCAACTATTTTCTGTTGATCTTATTTATTGGATGGATAGATGCTCATAGAACATAATAGGAAGAGCGTAATGAAACTGGTGATCTGTTCCCAAATGAAATGACCTCTATGGTTTCGTGTAGCATTAATTGATAAATGATGTCCCTTTTAAATTGGCATGTTCGGTTCACTTGGGTATCTGACTCTCTCGCGGCGCTTGCTAGCCTTTCTATGGCTTTGTTTGGTTAACGGCGGATCAACCAATTTTTAGTGGATTGGTTGTATTTAGCTGTTTGATAGGTCAAAACGTTATTGAAGTTGATTGGTAATTTGGCTGATTGCTTTCAATCAACTGAAAATGAAAAAGATGGTATATAAGAGCATTTTGCGCCAACAACCAACATATAAAATATGAAAATACAATGGTGCCCTTTGAATTCTTGCTGATACTTCAACAATTGACCTTAGGAAACACATCTTGGAGAACGACGACGAAACTCCAGCGGAGATTATCGTTAAAATGAAGGTCAGAAGAAAGTATGCACTTATAAGTTTAGACGCGCGAGAGAGAGAGAGGGAGGGAGAGAAGACAAAAACCGAAAACTTAAAAGGAAGAGCAAAGTGACGCTTTTTCACCAAAATGATAGTGAACATTGGGAGAAGATGAAGAAGAAGAATTTAGAGTGTGTACTGTATATGTATGTGATTTGTTTATATGGGACAAGACTTTTCTTCTGGGTGACGAGATAGACAGAGAGTGGATGCAACTATTTAACTACAGCTTACATTTCTTTAACTATGGTTGCTTCGACTTTTCTATTTCACGTTCCCAGCTCTTTTTATTTGCTTCTGTTTACTAAATTGACATATGCATATATATGAACCATGATTAATTTATATCCTTTTCTGCAAATAAGATATTTTTTAAGGTGATGTCATCATAAGTCATTGTACACATAAATAACTAATACTAATCAACCAATTTTACTAAATATTTTTAATAGACAACTGATGTTATCAACTGGTCAAATCTGATAATATAATCCATTGTCAGCTAACCGTTAATAAAATCAACTAATAACTAATGCAATCTGTTATTCTATTTTTTGATTAATTTTTTTCTTTTTTATTGTGAAACCATCCCTCATTGTCGTCCTCCTCCACAACCACCGTTCCCAACTCTTCGCTGGAGCAGACTACAAGTCAAGAGGCTTCTTCCATTACATGATTCCCGACCTTCTCACCGTCTACTGCTCTTTCTTTGTCCTTGCCTTCATAACCGTAATTCAAATTAAAAAATCATGATATTTGTTAGGAACAAAAAAGACAAGATTTTTAGGTTAAATTAGCAAGACGGTTCGCAGTTCAGAAAAAACCAGCTGGTTTTTGTTGATAAATGTGAAGAGTAAAAATTGAATTAAAAATCAGTTCGGTTATTCTTTAATCCGGTCGAATTGGCCGGTTTGGTTCGGTTTTTATTTCTTGTTATTTAGTTATTTTGCATTAAAAAATTTAAAATAAGTTAAATTATTTAATAGTAATAATAATAACAAATGATAAATAACTAGCCTTTGTAAAATATTCATTTTATTTTTAAATTTCTAGAGAAAGCACGTAACTGATAATCCAACTTAATCAGTTATAAGGGTCTTGGAGGAAGTGGCGGTTGAGTTGATCCCTGCTTTGGAATTATAACCAATTTCTATGAAGTTTAGATGTTCACAGGATCCGAGGATCCCATGATCCAAGAGATCCTTACCAACTTAATTTTATATCATATGACGAGTCAGAGACCGTATAGACATTCCTCTTTTAAGAAGGTCCTTCCTTTACGCATTTGCCTCTCATATGATAGGTATGCTACGCTTCCTTTTCCAAGCAAATTACCAAAGATCTTGACAACTCAAAGATAAACGAACCTCTTTCTGGCTCCAGCGTTATATACTTTGTGGTCTCTTCCGAGTAGGCTTCTATGGTTGCCGCTGTATGTTTGAACTTTCTTAACTTAAGCATGTCTTGCTTAATTCCCTTTCTTTGATTCTATTTCTTCAAGAAACTATTCAATCCAAAATTTTAGTTGTTGGAAGAATAACTCATACGTTAACTTTAAGAGGTCTTACGAAAAGAGAGTTCAATATTATTATTCATGCTACTGAAACCCATTTCATTGGTTAGGTACATCTAAATATTTTCTTGTAATAATTACAAAACGATACAAATACAGTCTGGCCAAGCAAGTACAATATTGATCATATATCGTATATACGTTTCCTTGTTAAAAACAGTAAAACAAAGGAGATTTTGCTCTTGCTCTTTTGGAGTTAGTTAATTAGCATGCGAGATCCTAATTCCACTTCACAAGGATAGAGGGAGTGAGTGGTTGTGTTTACTTGAAGACATTGACACCTACAAATAAGGGTGCAGGAAAACACATACCACGTCGTGTTTAGATAATCAATGCATCCTTTTATGGTGTAACTTAATTAGGCTGTCTGCTATTGCAAGAAACCTGACCCGAGGTCAGCTTCTCGATGCCATTGCTTCCTTATCACCTTCATCTCAGCCAATATTATCAAGCCAAGTGTGTGAAACACCGACAACGTGTATTAGCCTCCGGGGCTGTGACATACCACCCCCGTCGTTGACGTCCTTAACGGCGCCGGAAACTCAAAGTTGCCTTAAACACACTCATGTGCATGACTACACATACATTTCCAAGACTCTCACTTAGCACTCCTCATGTGCTTTGTGCACTAAACAAAACTAATTAGCCACACGCTTGCATGTGCTTAGGCTTCACTCTTTTTTCATTTTCTCATATAATTGCCACTAATTCTATCATTCTTTTCTGTTCTCAGGTGTCCCCTCTCTCTACCTCACTCCTACCATCAAAGGGGTTGTGAGAAAATCTTCACTTCTGTGAGCCCTATGAAGGTTGGTTCAATTTGGGATGGAGAAAGGATGGAGGCCAAATGCTGCGATTTCGCCAAGTTGTCCAAGGTGTGGCTCAACAAACACCAAGTTTTGTTATTACAATAACTACAGCTTGACACAACCTAGATACTTCTGCAAAGGTTGTAGAAGGTATTGGACTAAAGGAGGATCATTGAGGAACGTGCCGGTTGGCGGTGGTTGTCGGAAGAACAGAAGAGGGAAGTCCTTAAGGCTATCAACTGACATTGCCAATTCCAAAACTTCAGGATATGGAAGTGTTTCCGGTGACCATCTGATGAGAAGTAATTGTGGGAATAGAGGGAGTTCTTCCGTTGAGTCCTCTAGCTCAATGGTGGCTGATGGTTCGCATATTGATATTGCGCTTGTTTACGCCAACTTCCTGAATCCACAGCCGGAATCCAAGTCATCATCTGGTGTTGAAATGACAGAATTTCCTAGTGAGTTTGGTCGATCTCTTGAGTTCACTAACAGTATCTCTAACACAGCTTTCGAACCATGTGTTCATCTAGCGGAAGACAGTGGAGTCCTTGGTTGTCTTACAATCTCTGACATGTCTGCCGAAGCTCCTCTAAGCGACAACGACCGCTTGACATATTATAGTGGATTAATTGATCCTACACACAAAAACCAAGATAGTGATCATCAAACACAATATTGTTCAAGTCATGGAACAAGCAACTATGCATTGCCACCTTTGCCAGGAGAAGAAATGACTGTCCCTCAGGAAATGCCGTGGCCAAATTCTCGAAACACTGTGGATTATCATAGCCTGCAAGTGGATCACCAGGCAGTGTTTGGCCCTGAAACTCAAGATCCCAACATGCTATTCGGTAATTGGAGTCCATTCGAATTATCTAATGATCATACTTTCTAAGGACTTGATGAATTGGATTCTCTTAATTTTTTGTCTTGCTATATAGTGTATAGAATTGAAAATAATCTATACAAGGATATATATATAGAACCTTACAGTTCTGAGTTTTTAATTTCTATGGAAAATCTATAAGTAAAAGTTAGGTTGCTTTTGCCAGATTACAATTTTTGTTCCAATTTAATTTTATTGCTCCAGTGTTTGAATTCCTAATACTTATGAACGCCTTAGTATTGTGATGAATTAATTACCTGTTGGTAAGACGATTTCAGTTTGGTGGTAGATTAATGATCTAACTTAACAAGTTGTCATAAACATCAAATAAATTTGCTCCAGGCTCATTCTTCATTCATCAAAAATAAAATTTAAAAAGCAAGTGTCCCGTGCTTCGTTTAAAATTGATGAGGCCTAGTGTGGTGTACGCGTACCGCACAATAGCTAGGTTGATTCCACAGTACAGTAGTGAATCATCTTGTTGGATTCCGTTTCCGGAGCTCAACAATCCGGAGTCATAAAACTTGAGTGTATTTTCCTGTAGGGTTATCTCAACGAACCCTCATTAGCTATTCCCACAAGGGTAGCATGCCCACACCAGCCAATCATCAAAATCACAATTTGACTTCTTCAAAATAATTGTAGCTCTATGTCTTTAGTTTATTTTGAAATAAAAACCATCTCATTTGAAGCTCTATAGCTCAAGATATGCTTAAAAATTCAAGGTATGTTCATACCCTGGTTATACTCTTCCAATCGATCCCTCACTTTCTTTCCATCAATCTTTCTAAAATCAACACCAAGGATTACCAATTTTTATGGAGGGATACAAAAATGTCTTAAGAACCTATTGCTTCAAGAATCACTTCATTTGGATGTCAGATGATGAAGTTATGGCCAAAAGAATTAAGCATGTTTATGTCCTCAATCATATTGTACCTATTTTGGGACAATTTCCATAACTTTCTCTAGAGATATTTGATTGAGGTCATTCTTAAACGATTTGAAAGAGGACTTCTAAATCTACAACTTTCATGAAGACCATGAAGCGCGATTTTGTCATTTAGAGGGTAAAAATGCAAGTTTCCAAAAGTGAACAGTGTATGTTTGTTAAATGGACATACATATCTACCTAACGGACATACACGGGGTTGGGGGTCATTCCAGATAAGTCCGTTAAACGGACAAGGGTGAGGTTGGGGGTCCTTATAAACCCGAGAAGGTCTTTTTAATGGACCTAAAGTTCGTCTAATGGACATAAGTGATACAAAACTCCCTCCCAAGCCTCTCCAATAGTTCCTACATCTATTCTAACATCATGTTCACTTATAATCTTCTCAAATTCAAATCTTCTAGTGCAATATCACTTCTTAACAATTCAACCATCAAATTGATCTCATAAAACTCTCAATTCTCAACTCATTT
>JANZLC010000005.1:32939125-32950492 GCA_026413385.1 Erythroxylum gracilipes
AGTTTACAAACGATAGTAATAGCAATTTTGAATCGAACAAATTTTGTATTCAAATCATTAAGTTTTCTTTAAGAAGGTATTAACGAAAAAAAGTTGACACAATTCAACCCCCCTTTCTTGTGCATTTGACTATCTGTATAGTAACGTGTGATTCACTTCAAGTCTGAGTGACTGTGTAAGTAACAGGATTATGGAAGTGCAATGAAATCTTCATTGGATAAAGATTATTGTGAATAGAATCCTTGAGGAGTAGTATCTTGGTTTGAAGATCCTTCACAACATAACCAAAAAGGTTAAATTCAATGAGACATGAATTATTAGTAACAAATTTAGCAACAGATAACAAATTTGTAGTGAGATGTGGAACTACTAAAACATTACAAAAATGAAGTGGACGAATTTGTGTAGGGAATATAATAAGACCGGTAGAGGAAATAGGAAGAATGTTACCATTACCAACAACGACTTGGTTGGAACCATAATATGGAGTTAAAGAGTCCACATAAAGAGAATTGGGTGTCAGGGTAGAAGCACCAGTGTCGGGTAACCATTCAATAGTATCATTGAAGGGAAAGGGTTGAGTATTTTTTGGGTTTTGAATATCCATAATCGAAAAAAGGGGTGTTAAGGGAAGTAAAATCAGAGGAGGGGTCAACAGGTGAATTGCAGGACTCGAAATATCGTAAATGGAAATGAGCCATAATATGACCCCATTTCCAACATATTTCGCATTGGTTAGGTGGTTTGGAAAAATTAGAATTAGATTGGCACGGCTAATGTGGTTTATTATGGTTGGGCCTAGAAGTATTGGGCTGGGTTATATTGGGCTATTGGGTTGAGGTTTGGTTATGAGGTTGGTGTGGGTTGGTAACATTCAGCCCAGCCCATAAAAGAATTATAAGAGGGATCAGGGTTACGTTGCCAAGCATAAGTTCTGCCCCCCCAAAATTCCCACGTCCACCGGAGGACGAGAAGAGGCTCCAGGTGTGCGATGGATGACTCACTATGCTGCCAGATTGTGACGCTAAAAAGGCAGCTTGTTGGATCCTGCTTATTTCCAGAATCTAACGCTCGCTTTGATACCACTCATATTAGATCCCGCTTGTTTTCGGAATGGAACCCAACTCTTGCAGAATCATAAAACATGTTCTTCTTCACTACTCCTTATTTCTGGATTTCCAATACTCTTCGGAATCATGAACATGTGCGTATTATCTTGTAGGGTTAATTCATTTAACCCTCATAAAGCATAAGTGTTGTAGGGTTATGTCAATATACCCTTACCACCCATCATCAATTCATCTTCATTCTCATAACATCTAAAAAATGTTCCTCACAATTTGTTCAATGGCATGCCAACACAAATCAGTCACCATACTCGAACTCATTTCTCCTATTTGTGAACAAAATTTGGAAATCTTTAAACTAGAATTTCAATTTGACTTTTTCAAAGAAATCATAGCTCTAAGTCTCTAGTTTGTTTTGAATTAAGAACCATCTTAATCGGAGCTCTAAAGATCAAGATATGCTTAAAAAGCTCAAGGGTGTTCACACTCTAATCATGCTCTCCCAACCGATTCCTCATTTTCTTTCCATCAAACTTTTTAAAATCAA
Source organism: Erythroxylum gracilipes (assembly GCA_026413385.1). Classification (NCBI taxonomy): domain Eukaryota; kingdom Viridiplantae; phylum Streptophyta; class Magnoliopsida; order Malpighiales; family Erythroxylaceae; genus Erythroxylum; species Erythroxylum gracilipes. The sequence goes on from JANZLC010000005.1 coordinate 32,940,740, forward strand.
CTATATAAGATACAAATTCTTATGGAGAGATATGAAGATGTTAAGAATCCATTTCTTCAAGAATCAGTTCATTTGGAGGTCGGATGATGAAGTTATGGCCAAAAGAATCAAAGATGTTTATACCCTCAATCATGGAGTAACATGTCTTGGCACAATTGTCATAACTTTCACCACAGATGTCTGATTAAGTTCGTTTTTAACTATTTGAAAGAACACTTCTAAATATACAACTTTCATGAAGACCACAAAGTGAGATTCTACCTCTAATAGGGTCAAAAATTGCAATTTACAGAAGTTGTCCTGTGAATGTCCGTTTAACGGAAATTGTCAGGCCTGGGGGCTCTTTTTTACCCGAGAAGGTCTGCTAAACGGACCTAAAGTTTGTTAAATGGACATGAGCAATGCTGGGGGTCATTTTTGACCCAAGAAGGTCCATTAAACAGACCTAAAGTCCATTAAACAAACATAGGGGTTCTCCAAACCCCTCCAAAGCCCCTCTAATGCTTCCTACATCTAATCTAACACCATATTCACTCATAATCTTCCCAAATTCAACTCTACTAGTGCAAAATAACTTCATATCAATTCAAACACCAAATTTTCTCATAAAACTCTCAATTCTCAACCCATTTGTTTAATCAAAACCACACATTCTCATTAATATACCATAGTTGTCCTATACACACATCCTATGCAGCATCCTAACTTGTAATGATCATATATTTTCACTCCGTTATTCAAAAATTACAAACTTTATACTATTGGAAAGCTAGCAAGACAAGCTAAAACTTTTGCGAAGACAATTTTGACCAGTTCTACCTAGATTATTCCAGATTTCTCCTGGAATTCAGAACACACATTTTACGCTCATGAAAAACTTGAAATTTATCCCAATTTCACTTCCTCTATTACAACATCATTTATAACAATTCAACTACCATTTGGAATTCATCAAAGTCTCAACCTCAATTCATTTGGCTCTTCATATTCAACAACATCTCATCATTCATAACATTCCTATCTTTCTTTTCTATAGTGCCTCACTTATATACATAACAATAGTTCATGTTCGAGATTCATCAACTCAAGTAGATAGCTTCTTCAATTATATCTAATTCCAACTCAACTCTTCCATACATAATTCATATTTCAAATCCATACATAAATCCATATTTTATTAACAACAAAAGATAAGAGTTTTTACAAACTTCAATTGCATTTCCAAGCCACATTACATCATTAATATCAAATTCCAATACACAAATCATGCAAAACCCAATAATTCTCGAAATACATCTGAAGCCTTGTTTTACGTCAATTTATTCCAAAACAAAATAAAACATGCAAATACGGAGTAATGCCTTGGCTCTCACTTTATTTCTTGCTCATTACCTGGAGATGGGATGGAAATAGGGGTGAGCTTAAAGACGCTCGTGGGTAACAGCTTATAACGGAAAAATAAGCGAAACCGTTCAAAAGTTCATTGTCATAGAAAATTCTTGTTGAAATCCATAAAACACTTGTTTCTTAAAATTCTTGTCAAGTAATCAAAATCACAAACAACACAATTCATGCATTTTTCAACTTATTCACAAATCATAAATACATAAGCACATCATAATGGTTTGGGCAGATCCATAAACATGACGAACTACACAATTCCACATAATGGTCTTGTGTAGTCGTAAACTTGAGGGAGTTCATGAAGGAGCTCTGTACCACTAGCGGGCAGGCGGAAGAAGCCTTTAACTTGGTCAACGTACACGTGATATTCTTGAATGGACTAAACCAAACCCATATAACATGTAATTCATGAACTAAAAACAGTTTGCCCATATGGTACATTTTTGGAAACTTGATTTCCTAAACTTGCTATTCTTTCAAAAAATCATTTCCATCATTCAACTCATCAACAAATAACACAATTCATATACAAACATGTAGCACATTCCCACAACATTTAAAAAGCAATAAATGCACATGAATAAAGTAGTTGAAAATCATTTATTTTCATTTCTTGAAAGAAATATTAATGGCTTATCACTTAATTATAAAACTAGAACACACCTTAATTTCCTTGCTTATAACTTGCTCAAATGAGCCTCTCCTCTTGCTCCTCTTGCCTCTCTTGATTTTCTTCAACATTAGCAAAAATCTCCACTCAATATGAATTCCAATTGGAAAACCCAAAGAAACCTATGCATGAAATTGATCCTATAATACTTAAACCCATGTATTTCGTAAGCTCTTTGAACCAAAACCCTTCCAAAAATCCAAAGATTAAACATAAACTTACCTTGAATCTTTACTAAACAATTTGTTTCTTGGCTCTAATGGAAGCTCTAATCGTTCTCTTTCTTTTTTTTTTTCCTTCTTGAGCAACTTCAAAATCACTCTTTAGAACTAAGAAAAATTGAAACCTAGTTAACCTCCCTTCTTTTCTCTTCTTTCTCTCTTTTTCGTGCTTCTCTCTTCTCTCTTTTCTCATTCACGTTTTTGGCTTCTTCCAAATGTAAGACAACAAATTTTCTCCCCTTTTATACCCTTAATGATTGCACAATGTCCATTTTGCCCCTCCTTTAATGCTTTATAGTTTTTAAGCTTAAGTGATCTTCCCAAAATACCCTTTATGTAATCTTACTACCTTAACACTTTAATTCAATTAACGTATGTCACATAATCTTACTCACATTAACATAATAATTAATCCTAAAAATTAATCCATCAAAACCTCAAAATTAATTTAAATTATGCTTATTCATCAAGAAAAATTCAGGGGCCAACACACCTTTTAGTTATTTAGTCTTAAGACTTGCATATACAGAAGCTAATTATCTAGATTTTAGATTCAATCTTTTTAACAAGGGTAGGATTTGTATTGTAACTTGAACCCAACAAATCTACAATTTTCTTTAAAATCTTTATGGTTCAACAATAACCAAAAGATGTAGGACAATATGCTAGAGAATTATATTTGCTAAAACTAAAAGAGTAACTCTTAATATACGCTGACACTTGTACTAATTCTAATTGATATGGCAACATTTAAGTACTCGTTACCAACCTAACCTGAAATATTTAAGGTGAAAAATCCACACCTTAAGGAAACACTATTAATCAAAGTGAGGTTGTTATTGTACACGTGCTAATATATATTATGGACAATAATAGGAAATAGACATTAGAAGTTTATCCTTAATCAAATTATTATTAATGTTCATATTATTGATTCAACTTCAAGATAACATATGTAACTTTGATATATCTTTTTTTAAAATTATCTTTTAGTGATTGCATCAGATAGGGCAAAAAAGAGTGTCTTGAAATGTTCCATTATTATATATTAATTGCAAATTATTATCCATCCTCAAGTTGAATAACAAAAATACTTGGCAGCGAAATTTATATTCGAGCTTATTTTAAAGAACTAATATCACAGTAAATTAATGTAGATATATCACAAATTTTTTGCTATATGACTTTTAATATTTTAAATGTATAACTTTCATAAATGTTTAGATTATTTTTACAGTGAGTTCCCTATTTGATTGGTTTAGATATATCTTTACAATACTTCTAAAGTTACACTATAAAAATGTGGTATTTCATGCATATATAATTTACATGAAATATTTAGATTGCTTCCACCAAGAGCATAATTTCTTAAATTATTTAAATAGACATATTCATAGTTGGATGAAACATATTTGAACTTAAACAATTTTTTGTGCACAAACACTACTACACTCTAGATAGGGATAACAATGAAACGGGGTAGGCCTGGATGACCCGACCACTGCTGCTGGGGCCTGGGTTAAGCTTGATGCGGCAGGCCTGAGCCTGAGCCCATCCTATTGAACTTGACTCGAGCTATTTTTAAATTAAAAATATAAAAGACATTGTTTTGCTTCTATATGTCAAGCTTGGGCAGCCTGAACTCGAGCCCAGCCCGAGGCTCGACTTTTTCAAAAGAATCAGGTGTGAGGCCTAGTGAGAGACCAGAGCCTACCCAGATGTCATTTCTAATTTTATACTTGGCTATAAACCAAACTTAGGTTTGGTTTAGTCTTAGCTCAGCCGACTTTCAAAATATGTAATGCATAACCTAAGTAATGAAATCCATAGTAATTCTCTCCTTTTTCCATTCCAGAATAGGTAATGATTGTAACTTCCCAACTGAAGCCTGATGCTCAGCCTTAATCTGTTGACAAGTCAAACACTTAGCAACACACTCAGCCACTTGCTTTTTCATCCCTGGCCAACAAAAATATTGTTTTAGCATATTGTACATCTTAGTAGTATCAGGATACATGGTATAAGCTGCTATATGCACTTCTTCCAAGCCAGATACTGTATGACCCAAGAAAACTACTTGATCAAGCCAAAATTTACACTTATTATACTTGGCATATAACAGCTTCTCTCTCATTATCTGTAAGACTAATCTCAAGTGTTTAGAATGTTTCTAACTGCTCTTCGAATGTACAAAAATATCATCAATAAACACAATCACAAAGTGATCTAGGTAAGGCTGAAATACCTTGTTCATCAATGCCATAAAAACTATCGAAGCATTTGTCAATCCAAAAGGTATCACCAAAAATTCAAAATGCCCATATCGGGTCCTGAACGTACTCTTTGGTACATCAGCAAAGATAATACCTTAATCTCAGGTCCAGTTTAGTGAACACTTGAGCTCCCTATAACTGATCAAGTAAATCATCTATCCTTGGTAAAGGATACTTATTCTTCACTGTCACTCGATTCAACTATCTATAATTGCTGCACAGCCTTAAAGTCCCATCTTTTTTCTTTATAAACAGAACTGGGGCTCCCCATGGTGACACACTAGGTCTGATAAAACCCTTATTCAACAACTCTTGCAATCGAGTCTTAAGTTCCACAGGTACCATCCTGTACGGAGGAATAAATATAGGAGCGGTACCCGAAACGAGGTTAATAATGAACTTTGTTTCCTTATCTGGGGTAATCTCGGTAGCTCATTGGGAAACACATATGGGAAGTCCCTAACAACAGAAATGTCCTGAATGGTCTGCTCAGTACGGGTGTCAGTCACATAAGCTAAATAAGCCTCACATCCATTTCGAATCAAGTTAAAGGCACTCATTGAGGAAATTAATCTGGCTGATACTGCTTGACTAATACCTTGAAATATCACCCTTGGTTGATTTGGAAATTCAATAATCACTTCCTTAGGGTAGCAGTTCATTACCATCCTATGTGCAGTTAGCCAATTCATACCTAGAATAAGGTCTATCTCTCTTAACAGTAACACTATGAAGTCGGCTTCTAACTATGCTTGATCAACCCAAATAATACACTTTTTACAGACTTTCCCACTCACTGTAGTACTACCTATTGAAGTACTAACTTCTAAGCCATATCTCAACATCACTCTCTCACATTACAGTTTAGATGCCAGGTATGGTGTAATAAATGAATGGGTAAACCCTGGATCTAACAATGTAAATACCTTGAAATTAAAGACAACTAACACACCTACAACGACATCAGGGAATTCTGTGCCTCCTGTCTAGTGATGGCATAGATCCTAGCCAGAGACAACGACTGATTACTCTACACCTTAGTCCCCATCTTGATAGCACTAGCATCCATTGAACTAGTTTTACCTCTACCTCTGCCTCTCTGTCCCGCTCCACTGACTCTACTCTGCTAAATAATCATTTCAGTTACTGATCCACCTCACATTCTAGACTGTGCTCTAGTAATGGTGGGACAATCTCTGATCTGATGCTCGAAAGAGCCACATCGAAGGCAGGCTCTAGATAACTTCCAACATTCTCCACCATATCTCTTCCCACAATGTTCACAACTGGGCATCTGTTGTGTCTGTCCACTATAGGTCTATCCTCCAGACGCCCCACCTCTAACAGAATAGACAAAACCGCCACTCAGCCTAAACCCTGTCTGTCTCGATCTCGGTTATAATCGTGATGGCCTATTCTGGCATTTACTGAATCTTTTGCCAGAATCAGTTTGGAACTCATCCTGCCTCTTCAGTCTAAACTCCTGCTTGTACTCTCTTTGTTCATCTTTCAGTAACTGCTCAATTCGGATTGAGGTAGCTCTCAGCTCAGTAAAGCTACTCAAATTGGTAATGGCCAACCTCATTCTGATCTTCATATTCAACCTATCTTCAAACCGCCTATATTTTTCTTCCTCAGTCGATACCAGAGTGATAGCATAACCCAAATCTCATTAAACCACTCTTCATACTCAGCTATAGTGAGGTTCCTATGTTTCAAGTCGAGGAACTCCTTCATCTTTCTGTCTAGGTAGATCTTTTGCATGTCGTTCTCCTTGAAGACCCTCAAAAAGTCTTCCCACGTCAGTCTACAAGGTCGGATTGAGCTACCAAGAACAATCTTCCACCACTGGTAAGTCGGGCCTTACAGTAACGAGACGGTATAATCAAACCTCTCGTCATATTCACAATCCATCTGGTCCAATATCTTTTATGTCCTCTCTAACAAATTTTTTGCCTCAGCAGGGTCTATATTTCTGTAAAAGTCTACAGCCCCTTGCTTCCTGAGTTTGTCATACCTCCTTTCTCCCCTCCCAAGAGGCATTTGTTTAGATTGGGGCATAGGAGACTCTCTATTGGCTCTTATTGACTCGAGATCAGCTGATTCGACGACTCGGTCTCCTATAACGGATGACCTATAACAAGCAACAATTGTGATCACTATACGAATCTCTCGCTAAATGTCATGTCAAACTGCTCCTATATGTCCCTAAGGATGCCAAACCAGGCACTGAAACCAAAATTGTAACATATAACTCTCATAGAATTTACCCATTGTACCATAGTAATATCCGAGTGCATACCTTATAGGAATGGCATGTTGGAGCATATCACATTATCTTAATTATGGCATCACATATATCACAAAAATCTCAAAGATCCAACTTTCCCATTCCATTAACAAAAATAAACATACATTGTCACTACAATTCATAACATATGAGAGTCTACAACTCCATACAAAGTGTGCAATATGAAATGAGATGCTAAACCAAAATATCCTAACTGGACTCATCAGCGTCAGCTGACCAGACCTTTGAGCCATTTTGTCCCCAAAACGTAGGTACTATATCTTTACTTTTTCAACTTAGGAGATAGCACTCCTTTAGAACTGAAAAACAATGTTGCAATTTTGAAAAGTTTGCGAACCCAGTGAGTGAACCATTATCGATGTACTCACTCATATCAGAATGTAATAACAATTATAAAGTCCAATTCATCAAACATACCACATCACATTCTTCAGATTTAGTTAATTCAATATTTCACCTCAGTTGTGACTGAGCGCCTATACTGTCTCGTACCCCTTGTGGATATCAAGCTCATTTCTATCCCGTATCCGTTATGGATACTGGGCTCATTGCATCTAAGCATGAGGCTCTTTATCACACTTTTGAGCTTAAAGCTCTTTTTCACACGTAGGCTACTCCAGTCACAACTCCTTTATCTGTTTATGCATTTAAATGTAATGAGATGCGACAGTTTACAAATTTTACATTCAGTATTCCTCATTCAGTGCACACAAGTCATATATCGCTTCCTTCGGATCTAAGTCTAGTATTTGTATTCTAGTTATTCACACATTCCACATTTTACATATAATTGGAAAGCACTTCTGATACATTTCTGAATATCAAGCTCCTTGGACTATCAATGTCTGAAATCATCACATTCATATAAATAACAATTCAATAATTAAAAGTTAATCAAAATCAATTCATTGATGGTGAGAAACATCTAGGTTTACTCACAACACATATAATTCAAACAGAAGCACATATATAATTGAGTTTACACATTTAGGTTGACTCACTACACATATAATTCAATTAGAAGCACACATATAGTTGAGTTTGCACATCTAGGTTGACTCACAGTACGCTCCAACAAGCTATTGCTTTGACGATCTAGCAATGTCTGGGTGCTGATGATTGACTTGAGTGTCTATAGTTATGCAACACATATATAGTTCACACATCATTAAGTTATTCAATCAAATGAATATACAGTTAAGCACATGTATATGTGTCATGTTCCATGCATCCTTAATTGATGTTTTGGGTATGTAACTTTATACATAGATCTTAATCCATTCCTAATCCATCCATCATACATTTATTTAAATTCCCATTCTTACTACCTTTATGTTCTTCAATATTCATTTACCCATTTAGGTTCATCTTGGCCCTAATCAACTCCAAATACACCATATTAGAGTGACTTATCATCATTTGTTTCAATAATTGCACAAAACTAAGCTCATCATTCCAAGGCACTACCCACAGTTATGGGGGACCTGCCCACAATCGTGACAGAAGCTAAACATCTAGGACACGATCGTGACAGAACCTAAAATGACCAGGACACGATCGTGCACTTGAGGGCCATGACGTGCCCTGCATTCTTCCCTTACTCTTCTATGAATTCATCAACCCTAAAGACATATCAAACACTTTATACTTTCCACAATTCATACCTTCATATGCAAGTTCAATTCATGCAATTTCAACTACCATATTAGCTACTTAAATCTCCTCAAAACTCTACTTATTTGGTCATTAACCACATATCATTATATGTTGGGACCCGATCTCGGGACCGGACTCTAACCGTAAAAATGTAAACAAAAACAAAGCGAAACAAATGAACAGATCGGAAATCCTAAAGCGGAAGCAAGATCAGAAACGAAAACGAAGAATCAGATTTACAAAACGAAAGGAAAACATAAACAAAAGTGAAATACAAATCGAAGGAATGGATTTCGAAGCAGAAACAGAAGCAAAGCGAAGATGAAGCAAACAAACGGTTCAATTGAACCGAAACAAATTCCTACATCCGGGAAACGAAAATCTTAGAAACACGTCGCGTTGGAAACCTTAGACTAAACCTATCCGAATCGATGTAATTTTTTTTCTTTTTCTTTCTTTTTCTTTCTTTTTTTTCTTCCTTATCATTCCTTTCATCTTTATTCAATCTTATTCAAATCAAAACAATATAATTTCCCCACTGGGAATTTCATCCTCATATAACACTCAATTCATATAATTTTCTTATACATTCATACATATCCCAAAATTTCATCTTTTAACCAAAGTCTTATTTGCCCGTTAACAAAAATCGGGCAGCATAACGGCAGTACTTTAACAAAACCGAAAATATGCAAAAAGATTATGCATACTTCTATAATCCCAAAACCATCCATACACACTTCATCGGACCTCCTGTCCGAAATTTCAGCATACACAAACACAATTCTATACCTAGAGCACTTCAATAAGTCTCAATCATCAACATCATCAGACCTCCGGTCCGGAAACCAAAACATAATCAAAACCCATACATACATAGCCACAATCATATCTCAATTTATAATCATATGCAATTGCCATTTATATACATCTCAAATAAAATACACAAGTCCACAATTTACTTACATATTCTGATTCCATAATCATACACAAACTCAATTCCATACATAAATTCCTAATTTATATGCATCATGAATTAAAAGCTTAAGAACATTAATGGCTTTCTAAGCCATATACAAAATCCAATACTAAAAACAAACTTTACACAAAAATACACGCTATGCAAAAATCGAACCAAAAAGTCTTGACATTCTTTCATCCGATCTCCTGCTCGAATACCTGGAGATGGGGATGAAAGGGGGTGAGCTTGACAGCTCG
>JANZLC010000005.1:32975503-32986347 GCA_026413385.1 Erythroxylum gracilipes
TAATTAAGAGTAAGAATTGATGATATATGAAATCAATTTTGAAGAAATTGTGTTTTACGGTATTGAATTTGCGTTAATCGGTTTAGGCCAATTTTGAAAATTGGGAATTTTCAAAATTGGAAATTGAAACTGAGAAGGATAAAGTTGTCTTCTATTGGAGTAGCTGTTCTTGAAAAAGTTAAAGATAAATAGAGATGAGTTTTGTGTATTAGTCAAGATTTAAGAATAGATTTTCCTAATGCATAGTTATTCAGGGTTTGGTTTCTAACCAAACATAGGTTTAATAATATATTAGGAATAGCTAATAGATATTCCTTTAAACCAAACAGCCTAAAAGAGAAATGTTCATTCCCATGTGCTTAATTACGGATAACTGAGATAAATGGATGTACCTGAACTGGTCGTAATTGAGCTTTATTTTCTTAGTAAAAGTAAACATTAGTGGATAGTCAATCGTATTTGTGGTCGTTAGACTTAGTTTGGATGATAATGCTTTTCTGCCTCCTAGACTCACCTGAGTTCTTACATGATATACACGTGCCTATTTTGACGTTGACTCTGTCGTGGCTCTCGTGACCCGTATCCAGTGGGGAAACGGTTGACCTTTTACTTCTCTAGAGTTTTGAACTTAGAATAATCAAAGCTTAAATTAAAAGCCGACAAATGTTATATTCAAAATTTACTAAAATTAGTTTAAAACTAGTGAATAGCGCATTAAAATTAGCGTTAAATCATTATTTTTCTTAATTTAAGTGTATCCAGTTCATTCTAATTCCAGGCTAGAAGGAACATCCCAGCTTTGATCCTTTATTGTCAATTACTAATGTAAAAACATTATTCTTACACCCCACTTAATTTTCTAGTCCTCTGATTTACATAGCGTAATGCTTAAAAAAAAAAAAGAAAAGCAGTGCTGTGCATGTGATATACAACTACTCTCCTTTGGCCAAGTGAATGGATCAAAAGAAGAAAAAAGTAAGTCTCCGGTACTTATTGTATACTTTATTAATAGAAAGTTATGATTATAAGATTCTTCCCCCTAATTTATTAATAGACAGATGAGTAAGCGCACTAACAATTTTTGAAATCTGGCATTGGCTAGGTCAAATCGCAAAGGAAATATCTGGAACATTTTACTATACCGAAATTTGAAAGAAGCCAAGAAATCTGTTGGTTGTAGAGGAACAACTATTAAGTCTTTTTTAAATCGTAGCTCAAGGACAGAAAAGTGTCTATCAATGTTTTGATTTTTCATTTTCTATGCCCTTAACTTATGTCGCAGGCAACCAAAATCACAAGACATAATCTTTGGGACCGTCTAATGGCTAAGGACTGTCTATAGTTGGAGTGCGAGGCTCCGATGCTCAATTGTCTCCAACAGCAACAATGATGACGACGAAGAATGATCAGAATGTAATGAGTACTAGGATCAGTGGGCGGCCCAGGAATTACACAGGCCCTCCTCAATTTGCTAATTTAAATGGACCTATGTGCAGTAGTCTGGGCCTTATAACAACTCGTCAGGATTCGTGAACCTGTGAGGAGTCCCTTGCATGGTCAGCCTTAGCACTAATGACTAAACACAAACTCCAATAAGCCACACACTTTCCCTTGTTACCATTAAATCAGTTTCGATCACTTTCAGCTACGCGATGATTCAAGATTTGGTTCTAGCTAAGCCGGGCTATTAGTTACGTTATCACTTTCATTTCCTCTTGTTGCATTCTTTTTCATGCCTTGATGTGTTGCTAGACTTAACAACTATACTAACGATATTTTTTAATGATTAAATGAGATTAAATTTAGTAGTGTTTTACTAATCAGGCCTTGAAATAACGAATGGCTGACGCTAGCTAGTTAGATTAATGTTAGTAAGAGCATGTGTTTGTTTATGATTACTCTTAACCTTTCTACTTTCAAATGGAGTTTTATTTGGTCATGATTGCACAAAGAGTTAATTCTTTTTTTTTTCTTGTCATTACTTAACTAATCTTTTTTTAAAGGAAACAGAACCAAACTTACACTACAAGTTGGGAGAAACAGTTCCCATAAATTTTCTAAAAGAATCATGTGACACCCGATAGGTGTTGTATTAAAATAAGTGACTCCAACATCAAAATAACTTGCGTAATTGACAAGCCAGTTGGTGCATCTGTTACTCTCTTGATAGATGTGTCGATGAACAACAGTTCAGTTCCTATTGAACAATTCATTAATGTCTCAAATTATAGAGTTGAGAAATTTGGCACGTTGATCCGGAGAAGATAGGACATCGATCACCACAGAGTCCACTTCAAGCTCTATCCGTTAGTACCCCAAATTTCACGCGAGGGTCAATCTGGTATAGACTCCCCAGAGTTCCGCGATGACTGGAATGCACCAGCCAAGATTTTGGATAAATCCGCCCCAGTTGCCGTCGCTATCCCGAAAAATACCACCTACGATAGCTACAGACGAGGCCCGTTTGCAAGCACCATCTGTATTTAATTTGAACCAACTCATCTTCTTTAACTACATTTTTGTGGGATCAGAATGAAAATTAGTCGATATCATTCCCATAATTCGTTCGACTTTTCAAATTAATCAGTTAAAGATAAAATACTTATATCAAACTTAAAAAATTAAAATGAATAATTATTTTTTCGCATGTTCTCCTTTTTATTATGGAAGATTTATTGACTTCACTCGCACTTAATTTTATATTTTAATTAAAATGGTATTTATATTATTGATAATAATAATAATAATAATAATTGATGGCTACCAAATACGTTTCATTTTATGTTCATGACTTAAAAGGCACCTTAGACCCAAGTTCAAAGCATGAAACAACCTGGAGCCAATTAACGATGCTCTTTCGAATCTTTGTGATCTCACTGATCTTTTTCCCATGAATTAAGGTGGTCTGTCTGCAGAACATCTACTAAAGCTTCTGGCCTTGGAAACATAACTAAAATCACCTCTGTCGTGTCGTTCTTTTTAATCTTTCAGACTAGCTATATATGAAGTCTTTTTATTTTAGTTTATTACGGTAGACTTATAGCTTTATATTTAAAAAAAACATGCCTTTGAAATTGAATCGAAGAGATTCTCTATACACTAGAAAGTCCTCATTTTCCATTTTAGTAGATTATAACTTTACACTTAAAGCACAAACCTATGATCTCCATTTGTTTAAACTTCTTTTCTAAAGTGCTGTCTCGTTACCTAATTCTATTTTATTCTAACCACGCACAAACCGACGCTATATAAAAACCTCCATGTCCCTGAATATGAAAAACGTGAAGAAATTATTGGCAGACATGCTTAAAAGCTTTATATTGACGGACAAGATGAGTATACTTGTATGTTCATGCATGTTATTTTTTTTCTCCATTATGTTAAAAGATTTAAAGACAACACCAAATTTGAACCTCATGAGAAAAATAAGACGTTAATTTCTTTGTTAAATAGCTAGTTTTGTAGTTTTCTTTTTGTTTTATTATTGTTTTGGTCTCAATGGAACCTACAAGACCATCGAAGTAACAAACACAATCAAAGGTAGAGTTATAAGGACAATAGATAACCTTATATAACATTTTGTTACTGAACCTTCACGTGGGTTTCTTAGAGCTAAAACTCCTAAATGCTTTCTAGCTTTAGTTGATTTAGCCCCTCTTCAATTGTCACACGATTTCCAACTTCCATAGAAGGGATCGTACCAAATTCTCATTCTCATTATCACCAGTTTCACATACAAATTGAAAGTGATATGAAATTGCTCACATGGTGGTCGTGTATATCACATGGCATATACTTATGGACCCCAAACTATATGTCGTAACTAATTAAGTTAAATAATTTGAGGGTTGAAAGCATAGTAAACCAGAACGTCATCACGACCTGAATGCGGGAAGTATGCACTCTTTCACAAAGGCAGCTATTAACTTGTCAGAAAAGAATCATGAATGCAAGGAGATTTCTGCCACTCCTCAGAACATGATCTCAGGATATTCCTGGTTCTATTTTTCAAATAAGGTGCAGAGTCAGACTGTAGCAACAAGCAAAGCTTTGACACAGCTTTAACATCCAACATTTCTTGAAGCACCGAGATTGTTCCAGAAAATTGACATATCATTGAAAGTATTAGAACTGCTTGGTCGTCAGCCGCTGTAGAGACAGTGAGGATCCTCTTTGCAACCACAGCAATGCTTCCTCTGTGACTCAGAAACTGTGCCCTTCCATCAGCGCAAGAACATAGATGGCACAGGATTCCTAGGATGAGCTCTGTGGTTCTTTTTTCTGGTGATCCCAATTCAAGCTCAATGAGATCAAAAACTGCACCTGATTCAATCATCATCATTCTGTTTCTCCCCCCTGGACAAGCGTCTAACAAAACTTGCAGAGCGGAGTTGATTCCTTGCTGAGTGAGTTTCTCTCTCAAAGCGCCAATTATCCTCTCAAAGAACTTAGGTTTCAACCTTTCCATAACACTAGAGCTAGCATCTTCAAACAGTACTTTCAACACACAAAGTGCATGAGATTTAACAGAGCTTTGATTATCCATATTGCACCCTAAGACCCAAATCAACGACTCAATAACCTGTTCATTGTCGGCAAGAATCACCTTCGATTCATCTCGAGGAATTCGTACAAACCTAAGTATATTAAGTGCCTCTAAGAGACCAGAACTTTGTCCATGTTTACCACAGTTCACGATAAACAACAACATGGCCTTAGGCACGCCAGCTTCAATCATGTACTTCCTATTCCTCTCATTCTCGGCTGCAAACAATTCCAATTGTCTTAGAATTTTAAGCTGTGACTCGGGTCGAGAAATATCTTTCAACAGTTTCTGAACATGGAACTTGTCGAGACAAGGTTTCGGTGTCGGGATTCGGTCGATACCACGGGACGCGTTCTCAGTGCACCAAGCCTGGATCAACCTGCGCAAAGTGTGATTAGGGGTTAAATCGGAATCTGTTGGCAAGGGCTGTTTCGTGACCGGACAAGTCGTGTTCTTGCCGATGAATAGCCAATGTTCGATGCTTTCACGATCGTAGGTGATGCCTGTGATAGCTGTTACAGGGTCTTTCATGATCTGAAGAGATATTGGACAGACAAAATACTGAGGAACCTCGACGTCATCCATATGATATAGCTAGGATTGAGAACACAGCCAAAGTTAGGATAAGATGATTCTGTGTGTACGAAAACTTTAAAATGAATAAGGGCGACTGGATGAGGAAGCAATGAATATGAGGGAGAGGTTTCGTATTCTAGAATATGAGGGAGAGGTTTCGTATTCTAAGTTTCAGTAAATGAATGCGGCTGCTTGTGACATTATTTATCGAGAGGAAGAGAGAACAGGTATTGGTCTTCTCATGTTTGGTCGTATATTCGCACGATGGACCTGTTACAAATAATTCTAGGCGAGAGTTTCGGTGGTCAAACAACATTAATTTTTGCCATATCCATCGACTGATAGACATATATATATATATATACGTATGCCAGTACACACTAATCGTTACTTATGCACTTACCGTAGAAATATATATGGCTTTTGGATTTTGAACAAACTTACGGATTAAAACTAAATTCAAATTGCTAATTTCTATGAGCATTAATTGCTTACGTCTTGTACAGGCAATTTATTGATTGCATATGCAACTTTTCTGGCTATACGTATTGTTATTTAATTTGGATGGGCCTCATCTTGGATTAAAGAAATTCTATTCATCTTGTTGATTTCAAATTTATTTTTTATTTAATGATTTTTATTTAATTAAATTTCTACTTTAATTTCTGTTTTATTTTTTATAATTTATTACATCGACGACGACGACGACCATAAAATTCAATAAAAATCTCACTGAGACGTGAGATTTGAGAAAGTTCAGTTGTAAGCAATCTTACTCCTAAATAACAGAGAGGCTGTTGCCAAATGATCCGTATTAATGAATAAAAATAAAAACAAAAATAAAAATAAAAAAGAAAATAATTTATGAATATCATAAAAAGTAATTTCATTTTCATTTTTATAGTAATTTGATTTCCCTATTAAAATATAAATATTCAAAAATGTATTTAAAATATATTTGTTTTAAAAAAATTAAATTTAAAATATCTAAAATTAATTACTTAGTAAATAAAATTTTGTCTAAAAATATTAATTTCTTTAACCATTACATTTTATCTATTTTAATTAATAAATATTATTTTAAAATATCTTCTTTTATGTAATTATTCAATTTTAACAAAAATATGTTAATAATTTAATACACTTATACTAAATAATAATTAGCAAATTAATTAGATATTGTAACTCGTATGTAATGAATTTGTTATCATTAGCAATAAAAGTTTGATTATATTGTTGTTAACAATCCTTTGTTTTAATAAAAAAAGAATAACCTCTGTTCTCTCAACTCTATCTTCCGTCTTGCGAAACCTATGGTTCTACTGACTGAAAAAAGGAAAATTTATCACCAATCACTAAAACCTTACTTATAGCTGGGACATGTTTTAGCAAATCAACTATAGCTGAAATATAAATAACGGATAAGGACGTACTCCTAAGTTTATAATTAGTATTTAATTTTTATTTTTAGTAACCAATTTTACATTTATAAATTTGTAGTTGAACCTTATTATTTATAAATCCTTTAACAATTTTATGTTTAATTAACGTGAATACTCGAACAAAAGTAAAATCATAATAAGCTAGGGGGATTTCGATTTTCTCTCACTATGAAAATTTCTTTTTTAAAATACGAATAAACAAGTCAAAATTGTGTGGTTCAAAAGAGTCGGTTTCGCAAAAGACTCGTTTGTGATTAAGAGGGTTACGCTTTTGCCAAAATCGCCGATGAGATGAATCGGGACCTTATCAATCGCTTGTAGTGTAAGAATATGAATCAGGTCAAACATTCATCGTATTGCACGCTTTGAAATGTCCATTTAAATGACTTGCATAGAATTACATGTTTTTAAGGTACTTTTTGATTTGTGACTTTGGCTTTCAGGCTTTTGAATACATCCTCGGAAATGTATTCCATAATTCGTTAGTTTCTCAGGTGTTTTACAATTCGAGCATGGCACAATATACGACTTTCGTATCATTATGTTCCATACAAGTTTTGCACGCAATTGAAGAGAGATGTACGATCCAGACAAATATGACTTGTTTGTGTTAATTACCACCTCTAGTTTCCCAAACGGAAAGGGCACTTCCTCATATAGATGAACCCATCAGCTTTCTATGTATTAATATATTCCATTAAGACATTTATGCATTTTTATTTTAGGTTTAAATCATGTAAATTAAAATGAAATGGCAATGGGTTGGGAGGGACGCAGGAGGCCACGACTCGGCACTTAGTGCATGTATGGTGGATGGTTCTTGTGGAGTACTAGTCAATGGATAAGTTTTACCCTAAAGAAGCTGACAATTATTAGTAATTGGATTCATGGTAGGCCCCCATTTGTCAAAGAAGGAGCTTTTTGTTGGTCTACGAAGTACGAAAGGTTCTTTGGCTCTCCATGATCGACCATTTCTTACAATTTGATAATGCCTATTTCCTCGTCTTTATGACGTTACTCTCTCTCTCTCTTTCCATGCACCAAATGATGATTGATCATGGAAGAACTACACGTCCCGTGGTATTGTGTCCTATAAGAGATATGTATGGTTATATTTATATATGTGTTTATATGTACGTAAATGTGCCGAAGATATTCATTTTTATTCACCTGGATTAAATATAATATTCATCAATCTGAATATGTTAGGCAAGTATTTGCTATCCAAATTTGATTTTTACGATTATGAAATAAAATTTTAAATTGTAAATTGTGAGTTACTATAAATGGAAAATGGAGTCACAATTATTATAAATTGTGGTAATTGGACCAAAAGAAATTGTATATTGTAGATGCAATTTTAGTTGTACTCCTCAATTTAATATATCCTGTTATGTTGTTATGAACAATCTATAAAGTTTAAATTAATATTCATATTGAGGGCCAAATAGACCCAAAAACACGTTTTTCTTTTATGATATAGAATTCTTTTGAAGAGCTATTTGTTAAAAGACGGATAGCTTAACTACTTGCAGGTTTTAAGCCTAAGCTTCGTTTTTCTTGATGAGGCAATCAATGGCATTACATATTAGTCATCGGTACCTAATTGCAATTGTTGCACTAAACCGCACAAATTGAACCCAAGGTAGCTGTTTGTTAAGATATATACTCCCTCCTATTCAAAATAACAGTCATTGTAGAGGGATTTTAATTATTCAAAATAAGTGTCGTTCGTAACTTTTCATGCATGTTTATAATTTTATTTCCAAAATTACCCTTTAATTTCTCTCACACCTTGAGTAGTACCATTAATAAAGGTACCATTAATAAGGGTATATCAAACATTTCATTAACTTTCTTAATATGTTTGCATCCCTCTAAAACGACTTTCATTTTAGATAGGAGGGAGTAGTATATATTTTTATTTAGTTTTGACATTTTATTTATTAATTGGATATATATTAATTGGACTTAGATTAAAAAAGATATAGTTGTTACATTTATAGTTGTGAAAGAATCCCACACTAAATTGAAGTCTATCATCTGAGAAATTGTAGTATATCATGTTTGTAATTGTCAAGGATACTGCTGGATTTTGCGTAGAGTGAAAAAGGGTTTGTGTGTGGAATTTGGGTCTTTATCGTGTGTATCTTGAGTGAGTCAATTGACAGCGATTATCGGGCTCTTTGATGTGTGCGTTAATTGTATTTTTCTGTTGAAATAGCTGAAGTGATCTTGTGGTTTTTTGGTTTTTGAAGAGATACGGTTGAGTCTTAATTTGAGTGAGCATTGTAAGTGGCTTGTGCAGTGTGTGGATTGATGGGTTATTATTGAAGGTGTGGATGTGTTATACGATGGTGTTAAAATCTGGATGTAGGCTGTTTTGTTATGTGTTTGTAGGTGGTGTCTTTCTTGCTTGATTGATGAAAATTAAGTGGTGCAGCACGTGTTTTCATAGTGAGAGATTCACTGCTCTATTTTGATCTTATGGGAATTGCTAATGCTGGACTATTATCCTAGTAAAGTGGCTCACAGTTGGACTGATTTTATGTGAACAACTTTCATTTATTGTCTTTCAGTTAATATATTGTTGAGATACATTCTTTGTTTTGGTTAACACGAGTCAGTCGTGTTATTGGGTGTGAAAATCTTTTACGAAGTAAGATTGAAAGATAGTTTCAAGGATTGAGTGAGTCGACTTTGAAAGCTCTTGTGTAAATCTATTGAACTTTCGTGAAAGTGATTAAGCTGGGTGAGGGTACTGCGGATGTAGACAATGTGTGTCAAATTGAGTTAATAAATCTCGGTTTTGCTTATCTTTGGTGCTTTTAATTTTTCTGATTTTTGTGTTCATCAGAAATGAATCAGAAAGTTTGCAAAACAATCACTTCTTTATTTTTTTTTCAATTGATATCAAAGCAAGGTCACCAAATTAGGACTTGGTACAACAAGTTGGTGCAAATCCAAGTTTCGCAAATATGGCTACAAAAGAGGGTACATCGATCACTAGGCCACCACTGTTGGACGACTCTATCTATCCTGCATGGAAATCACAGATGAGAGTCTTTATCCAAGCTCAAGGTATAAAAGCTAGGCATTCGGTAGTACATGGGTGGACGCATCTGATGATTATTGACTATAAGGGTAAGACAATTTTAAAAGATCCATCTGGATGGACAAAAGCCGAAGAAGAGAGGGCACTTGGAAACTCACAAGCAATGCATGCAATTTTCAGTGCTGTTGATGAAGGATACTTCTTAATGATATCGGCCTGTGAGTCGGCTAAAGAAGCGTAAGATACTTTGCAAACTATTCATGAAGGGTCCAAATAAGTGATAATTTCAAAATTTCAAATGTTAGTTGTAAGGTTTGAAGAATTAAAGATGAATGAAAATGAGACTATTAGGGATTTTCATGAAAGATTGAGTTATATAGCAAATTAGGCACATCAACTCAGGAAGAAATATTCTAATATGAAACTAGTGAAGAAGACGCTGAGATCACTACCTCCGAGATTTATTCTAAAAATTGTAGCAATAGAGGAGGCCCATGACGTCAATGATCTGTAATTGGAAAATGTAATTAGAATTCTTACAAATTTTGAAATGAATCTACTAAGGGGTAAACAAGAAAGAAGCAAAGGATTGACACTACAAGCTAAAATTGACAAATGTGTGAATGATGTAGAAGATGAGTCCGATGAGAATGAAGATCTGGTTTTATTGACACGAAATTTTAGTAAGTGGCTAAATAAAGTGAAAAAAGATAGACCCGCGTTTAGGCAAAATGGTAGGAGCTCATCGAACAACAACTTCAAAAAACAAGCCATAACTCGGAAGGGTGAAAGAAAGATTAGGAGAATTCAATGCCATGAGTGTCAGGGCTACGGACATGTACAAGCAGAATGTGCTAATACCTTGAAGAAGAGGAAAGAGAAATCTTTTACTAATACTTGGAGTGAGAATGAATCTGAAAGTGATTATGATAGTGAAGAAGAAATTGTACATGGTGTTGCATTAGCTACTTTGTATAGAAAAAATCCAGTTGCATGCCTAGCAGTAACTAAGAAGGAAGTAATTGAAGACAAAAAAGGGGGCAAATCAGAAAATTTCAAGAAAAATGGAGACAAATCAGGTCAAGGTTCAATATCAGATTATGACAGTGGTTTAGATGATAAAAAGAAGAATATTTACAAGGCTTATGAAGTGATGTATGAAAAATGGGTGAAAACATGTAGAAAGAATGAAAGGTTGAAGGAAGAAAACTTCTCTATGAAGAAC
>JANZLC010000005.1:32986590-33000022 GCA_026413385.1 Erythroxylum gracilipes
TATGAATTTGTATATTAATTTGAGATATGAATGTGACTTGAAATGTGTATGAATGTGATTGGATATGAATGGGATTTGGTTATGAATTGAGATATGAATGGATTGAGAACTATTGAAGTGCTAGGTTTAGAATTGTGTTTGATTGTGTTTGAATTCCGGATAGGAGGTCTGATGAATTTTGTTGACGGATGGGACTTAGAAGTGCATTTTACATGATTTGCAAATTTTTGGGTTTCTTAAAATGCAGCCGTTATGCTGCCGGATTTTCGATAGAATTAATTTGGGTTTTGGATTTGAGGATGAATTTCCTAATAGGGAAATTATATTGTTTGATTTGTATGAGATTGAATAAAGATGCATTCGAATGAAGAAAGAAAAATTTTTATACCGATTTCGGGTTAGTTTAGACCGGGATTGTCTTAGGGTTTCTAAAGCGATGCGAGTTTACGTGTTTCTAATATTTTTGTTTCCTGGATGTCGGAATTTGTTTTGGTTCGATTGAACCATTTGTTTGCTTTGTCTTCGCTTTGCTTCTGTGTCCGTTTCGAAATCCATTCCTTTGATTTGTATTTCGCTTTTGTTTTCGTACGATTTTGCTTCCGCTAAATGATTTCCGATCCATTCGTTTGCTTCTGTTTTTCGTTTCGGTTTGATTCAATATCTTTGTTTGATTTCTGCTTCGGATTCTTTAATTTTCATTTTCCGCTTTCCGTTCTCTTCTGGTTGGGGTCCGGTCCCAAGATCAGGTCCCAACACTTACAAAATGATGTATGAAAAATGGGTGAAAACATGTAGAAAGAATGAAAGGTTGAAGGAAGAAAACTTCTCTATGAAGAACACCATCCAACATTTAGAGAAGAAATTGATGGTAGCTTTAGACAAGCTCAGTGAAGCCAGACTGAAGTTAGTAAGTACCGAAAAAGGGTTTAAGAATGTTGAATGGAAGCACAGAAAGTTAGAAAAGTTGATCGAAATTGGTAAAGTTAAAGGGGATCTTCAAGGCATTGGTTATAAGGGTGAGTGCTCCAAGGTGAATGATGAGAAAATTGATATACCCAGATCTTTTCTAAAAGAAACATCAAGAAAGAATCGAAGATTTGTTCCCACATGTCATTTTTACGGAGTTATTGGGCACTTAAGGCCAAAATGCTACAAGTTACTATAGACGTTGTTTCAAAGAAGCCAAAACCGAAGGACCCTATATCCCTCACATAAAATTCGGAATCAGCCTTTAGTATTGAAATCCACTTGAGTTAAAAAAGGTCAATTGTAAGCTCTTGTAGTTCTTAAATTGATGAAGGCAACTTCGAATAATGGTTGGTATTTTGATAGTGGATGTTCATGTCATATGATAGGGGAAAAGAATTACCTAACCGATTATCAGAGTTGTATGGATGGGCATGTGACTTTCGGAGATGGAAAGAAGGCTTCGGTGATTGGTAGAGG
The DNA here is from genome assembly GCA_026413385.1 of Erythroxylum gracilipes. NCBI lineage: Eukaryota > Viridiplantae > Streptophyta > Magnoliopsida > Malpighiales > Erythroxylaceae > Erythroxylum > Erythroxylum gracilipes. The sequence continues at coordinate 32,988,037 of JANZLC010000005.1, forward strand.
AACATTATGCGTGAATGGATTGCCTCCCCTCAAGAATGTGCTCCATGTCTATGGATTAAAAGCAAATTTGGTAAGTATAAACCAACTCTGTGATGATGGTTTGTTAGTTAAATTTACAAGTGATGAATGCAAGGAGTCAACCAAATAAGGAGAATGCATTGTGAGTGGGAAGCGATCAATCGACAACTGCTACATGTTGTAGGTCACAAACACCTATAATTCAACCTCATATGACAGTAACATAGATTTGTGGCATCAAAATCTTGGGCACATAAACTATGAACTTATTAGCAAGTTGAAGAAATTGGAAGCTGTGAAGGGGCTACCCATAATGAACAAAGAAGATACGTCAATCTGCAGTGCTTGTCAAATGGGTAAGTAGATGAAAGTACCACACAAAAAGGTTAGACATGTTACCTCATCACACATACTTAAATTAATTCACATGGGTTTAGTTGGTCCAACATAACAAGATAGTATTGGTGGAATGAGATATTTTCTAACCTGTGTTGATGATTATTCAAGATATACTTGGGTATCCTTTTTGAAAGAAAAATTAGATGCTTTCAAGACTTTTAAAAGCCTATGTGTGCAGGTTATAAATCTAAAAAATATGGCTATGTTAAGAATTCAATCAGATCACGGAAGGGAATTTGAGAATATAAGCTTTAATGACTTTTATGAGGAGTATGGCATCATACATGAATTTTCAACACCTAAAACTCCACAACAAAATGGAGATGCTGAAAGGAAAAATAGAATACTTCAAGAAATGGTTAGATCGATGTTGAATGGAAGAAAATTGTCTATGCATTTTAAGGCTGAAGTAGTCAATACAACATGCTACATATGTAACAGAGTTTACCTTTGAAGCATCTTGAATAAGACTTCATATAAACTTTGGAAGGGAAAGAAACCTGATGTAAGTTACTTTTATGTCTTTGGCAATAAGTGCTACATTCTTGGAGATTGGGAACAACTCGAAAAATTTGAGAGCAAAAGTAATGAAGGAATCTTCATTGGTTATTCAACTCACAGTAAAGCTTACTAATGTATAATCAAAGAATTAAGAAAGTGTTAGAGTCCATAAATGTCGTGATAGATGATATATCTCTGTTGAATGATCAAATGACATAAGAAAATCCATAAAACCAATCCTCAGAACCAGCTCAAACAAGCAACGAGACAAGATTGAAGAATTGCCCAGATTTGCAGTTAGTTGTTGCTGAGGAAGTAACTACGCGAATTGGAGAACTGTCAGTTACTTTGGATGATGAATCAACTAAAACACTCGATGCAAAAATTGTTCTCATAAATGTTTAAAACTCGAGAGAAGCTAACTTGGATCGGGATCATTCCTCCCGAATCAGAAGAAGTCATCCTATAAAGAGCGTTATTGGAGATGTTAATGAAAGAAGAAAAACAAGAGAAGGAAGAAGGGTGATTATCGAGAACTTGTGGGTTATTTATGCTACACCTCTTCTTTCAAGCCAAAGAACGTTAAAGAAGCTCTACAAGATGAGTTCTCTATAACAGTCATGCAAGATGAATTGATTCAATTTACACAAAATGTTGTATGGGAATTAGTGCTAAGACCATCGGATGCTAATGTGATTGGAACAAAATGGGTGTTTTGAAATAAAATAGATGCAAAGAGTACTGTAACTAGAAATAAAGCAAGGTTAGTAGCTCAGGGACATTCTCAGGTTGAAGGAATAAACTTTGACGAAACCTTTGCATCGGTGGCACGATTTGAGTCTATCAGACTATTATTGGGTATAGCATGCGTGAAGGGGTTTAAGCTTTATCAGATGGATGTAAAGAGTGCTTTTTTGAATGGGTTCATATAGGAAGAAGTGTATGTCGATCAACCAAAAGGATTTATCATTTCAGCCCATACATAACACATCTTTAAGCTAAAGAAAGCTCTTTACGGTCTTAAATAAGCACTGAGGGCTTGGTATGAAAGAGTCACACAATATCTCATCAAGCAAGGATATGAACGAGGTAATGTTGAAACAACTTTGTTTATTAAAAAGGTTAGATCTAACTTGGTAATTGCTCAAATATGCGTTGATGACATTGTGTTTGGTTCTACTCATTCAAAGATGGTAAATGAATTTGTTGAATTAATGACATCTGAATTTAAGATGAGCATGATAAGTGAACTGAATTTCTTTTTGGGTTTGCAAATTAAACAAGTGAAGATGGAATTTTTATTTCACAAACCAAATATGCCAAGAGTTTAATAAAGAAGTTCAGTCTTGAGAATGCTAGACATGCGAGAACACCTATGAGTGTCTCAATGAAGCTAAACAAAGATGAAAATGGTAAAAGCGTTAATGTCAATTTATATCGAAGTTTGATCGGAAGTCTATTGTATGTAACTGCAAGTAGGCCAGATATTTTTTATAGCGTCGATGTATGTGCTCGTTATCAAGCCAATCCTAACGAAACACATCTGACAACCGTCAAGAGGATTATCAGGTATGGAAGTGGTACATCTGATTTTGGAATATGATATTTATTAATTGGATATATAAGATATTAATTGGACTTGGATTCGAAAAAATATAGTTGTTACATTTATAGTTGTAAAAGAATCCTACACTAAATTGAAGTCTATCATTTGAGAAATTGTGGCATATTACGTTTATAATTGTCAAGGGTCTTACTGGATTTTACGCAGCGTAAAAAAGGGTTTGTGTGGAATCTAGGTCTTTATCGTGTGTATCTTGAGTGTGTCAATTGACGGCGATTGTTGGGGTCTTTCATATGTGCGTTAATTGTGTTTTTCTGTTGAAATAACTGAAGTGACCTTGTGATTTTCTGGTTTTTGGTGAGACACGATTGAGTCTTTGAGTGAGCATTGTAAGTGGCTTGTGTAGTGTGTGGATTGATGGGTTATCACTACAGGTGTGGATGTGCTATACGATGGTGTTAACATCTAGATGTGGGTTGTTTTGTTATGTATTCGTTGGTGGTGTCCTTCTTGCTTGATTGATGAAAATTAAAAGGTGCATCACGTGTTTTCAGAGTAGGAGATTCACTGCTCTATTTTGATCGTATGAGAATTGCTAATGCTGGACTATTAGCCTTGTAGAGTGGCTCACAATTGGACTGACTTTATGTCAACAATTTTCAGATCTCTTGTTAAGGAGCAAAATCCATAGGAAAGTTATTCTATTTCAATCTTAAGTGTGTTTAGATTTTCCTATAAAATTTTCAGATACTTGAGTCTTTTATTTATTGTCTTTCAGTTAATAGATTGTTAAGATAAATCCTTTGTTGAGGTTAACACGAGTCGATCGTGTTATTGGGTGTGAAAATCTTTAATGAGAAGTGAGATTGAGAGATAGTTTAAAGGATTGAGTGAGTCAGCTTTGAAATCCCTTGTGTAAATCTATTGAACTTCCGTGAAGGTGATTAAGCTGGGTGAGGACCTTGAAAACATAGGTAATGTGTGCCGAACTACGTTAACAAATTTCGATTTTATTTATCTTTGGTGCTTTTAATTTTTCTAATTTTGTATTTGTTAGAAACGAATTGGAAAGTTTGCGAATCAATTACCCTATCGATTTTTTTCAATCTAAATTAATGAAACTATAGTCCCATTGTTTCCGACAGGCCCTCTACCTTAGTTTTTATGATCGCAATGATAATTCTCAATTAATTTTTGGTGCATCAATTAATAATGATACATATCCTAAAATTTTCAATAGCATTAGCATTATTTAACGGTTTGCTCACCTGTAGACATATATGAATGGTCTTCGCGGAGTATTATACTTGAAGTTCAACATCATTTCACAAATTAGGTTTAGTGTTACTAATCGATGCTAGCTGTAATTTTTCTGTCGCGAGATATCATATCAATTATGACCCCTGTAACTAATCATGGCTGTTGGCTTTTCTCGACTGGTGAACGGTTCTTCCACAGAAAACTGTAACTTCGATTCTCCAATCACACAAAAATGGACGGAGAACTCAATCGATCCCTATAAACAAATACATAAAAGAAAGCTTGAAGATCCCATCATGAGCAATAATTAACTAACAAACTAAGACCAACTATATATATATGCTTCAATGGGCTAGGTGACCAGATATTCTTCATTTAGAGCAGTAAAAATAGTTACTTGAAATCTTATTTCTTTACAAAAGATAGTATATTTATCGTGCAGACCTCTCAAAGTTTACCTGAAAAAAAGTTATTGTTATAATTATTGTTTAAAGAGTGGTCAAATCTATATAACTAACCAAAACACGGATTCACTGGTCAAGTCAAAATTTATACACACATGATGCTCGTTAGCTGATCCATTGACGTGCAGCTGCCTGTCCTTGTTAGTAGTAGTTATCCTGTCTCCGTCCCCAAACCCTTCACACAAAATGGCTTATATTATTTCGAAATTGTTACTATTTTAACCACATAAAAATTGAATTCTATTTAATTTTTATGACTAAAAATTTGTTACTTTTATAGATTTAATCATGTAAAGTTTTTATCTTCCCTTTTGTTATTTTATTTTTATGTTAATTAGAACGGTTCTTTCTTGTTGTAGCGAGCATGACCTAAAACTTTGTATTCATCTTGTGTTATTATATTTTAACATGATATTAGAATTAAGTTGTGGTTGGAACAAGCACGGCCTAAAACTTGTATTCCTCTTGTGTTTTTTCAACTGTAATTCCTTCGAAACAATTTTGTTACAATAATATCATTATAAAACTATCATACGGATACTCTTGTAAATTAAAACTTTTAGTCGTTCAATCAACAGTTATACAAAGTGTAATTTCTTGGTACGTATAAGTGATTAATATGCAATTGCGTACTATCAATGGCATCAACTACTCTCTTTTTCCAAATAAGATATTATTATTTTATTTCAATCCATACTCATTTTAAAAGGGAACGTTAAATAATGTTAAGTAGACATATCTGCAAATATTTTAATTTATTATATATTTAGATATCACTACTAACATTATAATATGTAATCATTATAGAAAGATATTGTTCTTACAAATGCAGACCTAAACCTAATGTATTAGGTAATTTACACACATAAACTTAATGAGAAGGACTTAAAGTTTGTGCGCTCATAGATGTAAGTCTTTATAGTCAAATGTCTTGTGTTCTTCGTTCTCTTATTTTGTTCTCATTCTTTCTATTTATATTTTAAATTGGAACACAAATATTACTTTACTAAAAACGTACTACACCCTACTCGTTGCGCAACGTCATAGCAGATGGGATTATTCTGGTATGTTAATCTCTCTTTATTGGATTATTTTTTAAGTTTAGATCTACATCAATATTAATATTGTATTCAGGCTTCTGACAGAATATAGCGGATGACACAGTACGGACTGGGTGTACTTGTCCTATAATTTTGAAGATGCTATTTATAATTTAAGTGCTATTTTAGAAGAACAAAAGGTAGTAATAGTATCATGAAAGAATATATCACCGTAATTTGTGTTCCCATTATATATATATGTTTCTTGGATAGATAATATGATATCATTTTGACGGGAAGCTTAAGGTGAAGATATATTTAATCCTACACTGATATGCCTTCGCTTTGGAATTTTCAACCAAAGTTTATGCAGCATCTTTTCATCTAGTGGCAGCTCGAGCTTCAATTCACAAAATCACACGCTTGATTGACCTTTAGTTGAGTAAAATTATACGAAAAAGGGGCTTCTGCGGCCAAAAAAGACGGCTTTGCCCGAAAATCTCTTTGAATTATATCAAAGGGCTTGTAAGTCAGCACTCTTTGTCCATTTCTTGGTCATCGTTCAACTGCTTTCTTTTGATCCTGATTCCTCACTCTTTATTCCCTTTGAACACTCAAAACAAACCTATTCCAACTTGTTATCTACTTCAAGTCTTTGGTACTAGAAGTTTCGAAGGTTACAACTGTAGCAGTCACTCAATTAAATTTAAAGGAAAGAAATTAATAACAAACATGGATGCTTAATTTCTTTTTTCACTTTTCATTACAAAATATTCTCAAAATACAAATCTTTCACTTTTTTTAGTTTTAATTGCATTTAGTCGATGTTAATATCGCTGTTTCTCTTCCAACTTGCATGCTCTAACATCAACATAAGTAAGTTGGTCACTGTTTACTATTATTCTTTGGGTTCAACCGTTATCACTTGCCTAATATTCCAAAATCTAGAAAGAGAAAAAGAGGTTATTTAAATATACACAATTCATTATAATGACCAAATTTGGTTAAACTTACATGCAAGTTGCTTGCAAGATTAACATCCATTTTCTGCTTTTGACATTTAGCTGAGAATCGAGCCAAACTAACAACTCTTGACTGCGCTTAACTATTCAATGTTACGAAGACAATTGACAATGTTTCTGATACTATAATTGGTCGTAGGTACCTGTCCTTGGAACTGATTAAGAAATTTCAGTTGATTTATAAACGTCACTGTTAATTTAAAATTTATTATAAGATAAAATAAAAAGAAAATTAATATTAACGATAAACTAATTCACAAAACAACTTATAAAAGAACTAATCTCTACAAAGTTTCATAATTTGAAAAATCTATTACTTTTTAAAAATTAATTGTGTTTAAATTTACTTGAATTAAGTGCACAATATGATAATTATTCAAATTAATCATGTTTTACTATGTGACTTAGTGAAAATCTAGCTATTAAATAAATATTTTTTCTAGTGTTTGGAGATTCATCCTTTGTAACAGGCATAAATCTCAAATTTGGTAAAGAGATGAATTAACTATATCACAAAGTATGGTGAATAAACTTTATAATTTTTAAGTTTTCACATAATTGAAAGCTAATTTATAGTATATACATTTTCATACTTTAAAACATTTATTTTACTTTTGTGTCTCTTTATTTTAATTACCAATTTTTGTATTGTCTGTTAATATTATTTAAGTTACAATTATCAATTAAAGTTGGAATTTGAATACATACTTCTAATTTACGTGCTCTATCTAATTTTTTTTTCTCTCCTAATTCTAAGTTTATTATGTTTTCTAGAGTCAGGTCTTTACGTTTTCATCTTGATATTTTTATTGTAATTTTTCTTATAAATAAAGGGTAAGCCTTAGAGCAACTGATAGTTTTCATAACTTGAACCTATAATCTTATGGTCACAAAAACATAAAGAAAAGATTGTGTACATTATGAACGTTGTACACTAGGTATAAAAAAGATAATTTATTGACATACTTATTGTTTTTAAACTTATGGTAACTTATTTGGATTAAGTTATATTTATGGGTTCTCCTTAGCCATATTTCAAGAATATTAAGATAACATTTTGCTTTCAACTATAATAAAATGATGTACTACATTTATATTTTGTACATATGTCATGACATGTAAATTTGATTACAGCTGATTAAATACATTATATTCTATCAAAAATTTGGCCAAGTCAATCTTTAAATGAAATATGAAGGAACCAAAGAGAAATTTATGCTTTACTTTCGAACTCATACTTGATGTAACTAAAACTATGAGAAAGGGCAAAGCAAGAATCAATGTCGAGGTTGTGTGCCTTAGTAGTTGGAACTCGGAACCTGAAACGCAGAAGTGAAGTAAAATAATACTCGAAAACAATAAACAAATAATGGTCCTTGAAATGTTTTACATTTAGCTTTGATCTCTCATCATCTATGTGCAGATGCCCTGTTATTTTTCATCCCCATGCTTTTTCAACCTATTTTTCTTTTTCTCATATTTTCCTTTGTTCATGAAAAAAACCTTAAGGGTTGCTTACAACAATATGACTAAGTTTGATACTCCTATATGCTATTAAACGAATTAATGGGATAAATCTGGGAGTCTCCGAGAGTTTAGATTTAGGTCATCAGAAGAAGTGTGTTACTATCTCGAAACTAAGACCGTGAACTTGATAGAATTTAAGGGTGACTTCAAAGGTGAACCTAAACACCAAAACACATATATATAGAAAACAAATGCACCACTAAATCAACAAAAAGTTTCTACATTACAAAGTTTAAACTGTACTTGTTGCCTAGGATTATCCATATTTCGTCACCCCTTTGGGTTTAGTATTTGTTGTAATTTGTAAATAGTGATCTATTCACACTTAATTCGTTAACAACTAATTTCTTTTCTTATTAAACCAAATGGGACAGTTCCTTGTTAGAAATAATTTTAGATTAAAAGAGTAACTTAAATCTTCTTTTGGCACATGAAAGGGTATATTACTGTAAAAAGGATAGTGACTTTGGGATTTCAACATTGAATTATTCCTTTTCGCTTTAAATTTGAATTTGGCATCAAAGTCAAAACTTATTCATATCATTTCTTCAAAATGAACTAAATTGGACCTAAGTAGGACATTTTATATTGTATTTTTGATTAATCAGAAGGTGCAACAATTTCACTAAGATCTCAACAAATAAACCAGAGCCCATTGTTTCAAAATCTCAGATTTTGGATTAATAGATCTTGCAAAAAAGATATTTTTCAAGCTTGAAATTATTGTGTATCCAGCCCTATTTAGCGGCAAAACTCAATTCCGGTGATCTTGGATATTCTCAAGGATTGATGCAACGATAAACGAGTAAAGTTAATATAATAACAGTTGATTTAAACTCATTATTGAGAGACACAGTTGCGTAGAGTACAACGTGCTTATGTTCTTAACTTACATGACCATATGTAATGGTCATGTACAAGACTATGAACATGTAATTGGATGATGACCTACATATTCGTGTAAGATCAGACACATCCATTTGATCCCTATTATATACGACAATATATAAAGGCAGTGTATGTAACTGCAAACGTGTATAGGTGGATGGCAAGATTAAAAGAAATACACGACCATGTGAAAAATATATATCGTGTCCCAAGTATACATAGTCATGTAAGTAGACCATGTGACTGACTAAGACCATGTATATCTATGATTTTTTGAAAATTAGTTGGGACACGGCCACCTACATGATTGTGTAAGTGACCGTGCCCATTTATGAAACCTTATTTTTTGTGTAAAGGGGGAAATGATGGAATTCATAAGGAAGAGTGAAAAGAACACCGAAAAAGGAAAAGAAAGAGAGTGAGAGTCAGTTGAGAAGTCTATCTCATTCTATAGTTAGTAGTTTTAGTTACAAATTGTCTTTTGAGTGTTTATTTCAGGATTAGATTACAAGTGTTATTGATTTGGGGTATCAACTTATACCTAATACTGAAACTTGGTAAGATAACTAGTAGTCATTTTGTGATATAGTTTTGAGCAACGTTCAATAGCTTGAAAACTTTAGACTTGTGTAAGTTCCTATTTGAAATTAATGAATTTACTTATTAGTTTGGCCCGTGGTTTTCCCCTTTATACTAGAGGGTTTTCCATATATATCTGGTATTTACTTTATTTTCTTGTCATATATATTAATTATGTGTTTTTTTATGATTAGGTCATTTGATATTAGTTGATTGTTTTTTTTATTAACTTTGTGGGAGTTGTGATTAGATCCTAACTAAGTGGTATCAGAGCCATTAGTTATGGAAGGTGAAAATAAGTTTATTAGTCAAATTGAAATCTACAAACTACTTTATTTGGAGACCTATGATGGAGGACCTTCTTATTGTAAGGATCTCGTTGATCCTATTGATGTGGATAGAGATGTGATGTTCCATCGAAACCAAAAAAGATGACAAATAGAGAATAGGAAAAGATGAAGCATAAAACTCTGGATATGATTCACAATGGATTGACATTATTATCTTCAACCATATGTCTCAAGAAACTAATTTGTTTAAATTGGGGAAGAAGCTGGAAGGTCTCTACAAAAGAAAGAATGCTCATAACAAGGTCTCTTTAAATAAGAGGCTTGTAATTTTTTTTAAAGTTAAAAGTTTTCATTCATAAAATTAATGTACAATCCATCAATGCACAAAATCTAGGTCAGTACAAAATTTCTAGAATCTTAATGTCATGGTTCCTGGTAATCAGTTTATACAAGGTGGTTCAAACCAATGACCATCTCTCCCTTATGTTTATGGAAAGGTTAGTAGCTATTCCTCCTGCTATCAAGCCCATCTTGCTTTGCTTTATAATTTCCTGGTAAACCATCTCCATGCTTCTGCTTTCTTGTCTGAAAATTATGCTATTTCTCTCTTTCCATATAATGTATGCCATTTAAGCCTAGCTAATCTTTATGGCTTTATAGTCGGTCTGATTTCCCATTTTAATGCTTCCCAGCCAAGTGACAGTGTCTTTCCAGTTGAGTACTAGATTACTAATGCTCAGCATTGCCTGAATTCTTCTCCATATTTCCGTAGTGTATTTACATCCAATCATTAAGTGATCTAAGTTTTCTAACTTTAATTGGGAACTTCAATTTGTCTTTTGTAAGCAACCCTCCATTCATACCCAACCATAGAATGAAAGAATGTGCTAGTCTGATATCTGTATCCCATACTAGTTTTACCCATTCAACCTTTGTGTTTTGGTCTTCGAGCATCATAAATTTGCAGTTCTGTGTTGAAATTCTCAAATCTATCAACTATCTAGTGGATTACATCTTCTTCATTGTCCTGGAAGTTTGGAATCTGGTCTAAGATGATTTTTGAGCTTTTGTTATTGTGAAAGGGCCACATCCATTGGTTATCTCTTATGAATCTGCTTATCTTAGTTTTTGTACTCACTATAAGCCTTAATTGTTGTATTTCTTCCACTTTATAAAGAGGACCCCTACAATGCCAATTGTCATTCCAAAAGTTTAGGTTATCACCATTCCTTATCTTGTGAATTATCAATTCTGCATCCATTGCCTTGTCTTTAAGATTTCCCTTAATGTCTCTAACATTTCCTGATTATGCTTCAAAACCTATATGCTGCTATTTCTTTTATGAATGTACTATGTATCCACTTCACCCATAAATCCTCCTTCTTGCTACATAGCCACCACATGCTTTTTAATAAGCTAACCTTGCTAATCAACCTTGATGAACATATGCCCAACCCCCCTGATGTTTAGGTTTACAGATTTTTCTGCAGCCTATTTTAGCTTTGTTTTTTCCTTGACTCAAGCCATTCCATAAAAATATCCTAATTTTTATGTCTATTTCCTTAAGGATACTCTTCGACAATGTTAAGTGGTTGATCTAGTAATTGCTAAGGTTGCTCAAAATTGATTGAATAAGTTGCAGCCTACCACCATAACTTAGATGGCCGTTGCTTCACTGGTTTATTCTTCCATTAATAGAGTCCAATAATGTTTTGTAATCTCTAGTTGTTATTTTCTTTTGGGAAATTGGCACACCTAAATACTTGAGTTGTAAGTTCCCTTGTTTTAGTCCCATCTCTATTGCCTTTGAAGCAACCTCTTTATTAGGGTTACTTGATAAATAGAAACATCATTTCATTGGATTGCTTCTTAATCCCAACATCTCTTGGAACTCCTCCACTATATGCATGAGTAAGTTTATTGAGTTTTTCTCAACTCTATAAAACAACAGTAAATCATCAGTAAAAGCAAGATATGTGAGCTTCATACCCCTCCATCTTTGATTAAATTGGACCTTTGGATAAATTCTTGTATTCTTAGTAAGGACTCCATCTTTGATTAAATTGGACCTTTGGATAAATTCTTGTATTCTTAGTAAGGAGGGTGAATAGTTCCCCCATACAGAAAACAAATAGGTAAGGGATAGGGGATCCTCTTACCTTAAACCTCTCCTAGCTTTTATTAACTTGTTAGGTTCCCTATTAACCAATATGGATATAGTAGCTGTTGTTACACATTCTTCGATCCAACCTCTAAAAAAAGTTAGGTATCCTATAATATTAGACCCCGAGCCTTTTTGTAAGCTAAGATTATTTAACAAGGAACTATTGGCAATTAGTTATGTGTAAATAAGAGAGGAAATTGTGAGATTGAAATGAAATGGAAAGAGATTTATTGAATCAAAAGTCATAGGATTGGTTAAAGTGTTAAAGTT
>JANZLC010000005.1:33000122-33019885 GCA_026413385.1 Erythroxylum gracilipes
CTACAAATCCATGATATTAGACACAATTCTTACCTAATTAAGCTTCCAATTCTTCAAATCTTCAAAACTACCACAAACTCTCTAACTCCCACTAACATACACGATCATCATCATCTTGAGGGTGAAAGGCTTAGGTTTGGATTTTTAGTGAACAAAAGAAGAGAAAGCAAGGTGGAAGAGAGTATAAAAGATGGTCAAAAGCAAGAAGAAGCAAGGAAGAGGAGAAGCTACGAAGATGGTGGAGAAAATCAAATAAAACACCAATAGCCCTTTTGAAAGAGAAGTTTCGTGAAAGTCAAGACCAAAAAGGGGGGTGGGGTGCTTTAAATTAAAACTAATGGCTTAAAACATGGTTGAACAAGTGATAAGTGTCCCATATCTAAAGCATTAGCTTGGTTCCTTTATTTAACTAGTTCCATCAAATTTCAATTTCTACTCTAATTTCTCCCCAAATTCCAATGGCTCAAATTAATAAATTCTAAAATCATGTATCTAATTTTTCAGTGCCATTGGCCAGTCATTTCCACTACCAGTACACACTTATTCTGCCACTTGACATTTTTCCTAGTCCGAAAAGTATCTCGAAATTTCAGAAAAAATTTCTCTAAAATTCACTAACAAATTTAAAACCTCAATGACCCTCTCCAACTCAATTTTTAAGCACACAAATCACGTTTTTCATAACAATCACATTTATTAAGAAATATATCAGAAAATGTCATGAATGCATGTACAGTCATTTGCATGTGCAAAAATTTACCATTCACATGTATGAGGATATGAGATTATGCATGAACATGTAAGGGTGTTTCTAAGCACTCGAAAACCATTCCACATGACTATTCTACCCTTCCCATCGGTGATGGGATGCTACATTTAAACTGAAGAGACGTACCATTAGCGTCCTCCATGATCAAAGTATAAGGAGAAGAAAGAAAATAAGTTTCCCAAAAATTGGGAGATAAAAGAGAACGGTTGTGATGGGCGCTTGTGAAAGTAGACGAAAGAAGCTAGTCCACGAATTCACACTATATTTATATACACATATTCTCCTTCTTTGTTAAGAGAGAGAGAGAGAGAGAGAGAGAGAGAGAAGGAAAGAGAAAAAGGAAGGTTCATGTAAGCTGGACAAGCATAGGCAAACCAAATTCATAAGAGACATTTCATTGAACAATTTATAGGAAAATCGAATTCATCTCCAACTAATAATAAAAACAATGTATTTTTCCATTATTCACCAACATAAGCACGTTCAAACAAAAAAAGAACCAATCACAGCTCAAGAAACGTAGAATGCCATTCATACAACAACAAAATCAATGTTCATATAAGCATTTAACAACAAAATCTCGCAGAAAAAATAAACCCGAGAGCAAAGCATAGACAACTAACCTCGACTTAAACAAAGACGATGGATGATGGACAAGAGCAAAGCATGGATGATAGAGCACGAATGATGGACAATGAAAGAAAGAAGAACAACAACGATAAAGAAGAAAACGAAGAAAAAATGTCTCAGGGGAGGGAGGGGGCTTCGGGTAGGTTTTAGTTAAAAAGAAAACGTCATTGTTTGGTGTTTTTGATTAAAACGTTGAAACCAAAGACCCAAACGACGACATTTAACTTTAAATTTTATCGATGAAATGATAGTTTTGTCAGTAATTTACCGACATACATTGCTTCCATCAGTACACCTTGAAGCTTATTTTTGCCGCCTGCCATTACCACCTATTTTTATGATAACCTTCACTATTATGTTGCTATATTCCATCAGCAAAATTGTGGGGATAATTTCCCTCCACCTTTGCCAACGAATATGTTATTCATCACAAAATATCATTTTTTGACAGTTTTACTGACGAAAAATCAATTTATGTTGCTAATTTACTACGGGATTTTTTCCGTCAAAAATTTGTAATTTTCTTGTATTGGCTCTTGGTTGAGTTGTAAAAAGATTTACCATTTTTCAAGGTAAAAGAGCTTAAGCTAAATGGTTATACCATTTTTGTATTCTTTTACATGATTTAAATAATTATAAACTAACATTTGAAAGAGAATAAATAGAAGCTTATATTTCTCTCTTCTCTAGGGCATGGTTTTGTGTGCTCTCTTTATATCTTTATTTCCTTTTTTGGAATTATGTTAAACTTTAAGCCTTTATCTTTGAAGTCTTTTCCCCCTTTAGCTCATACACATTATATGCCAATTACACTTCTAAACCCCATCTTTCTCTTGCTTCATCTTCCCATCATATTTGACTCCTTCAACCTCTAAACCCTCTTGTAAATCTACTAAATATTGGCTACAAGTTGTAGGGAATTCTTCTCCATTCTTGAAGCTTAATTTATTTCCCCTAATTATGGTTGATAGCAAACTTATTTTGGCATCAATAGTGGATATTTTGAAAGGAGAGTCTAGATGGGATGCTATGTTGATTGAATTTTTCCTAGACAAGAGACCTCTTTTCCTAATTATAAATATTTAGGCTCAGAAGAATTAAAAGTAGTATAGTTTAAAGGAAGTCTTAGTTAATAAGGATAACTTGTTCCTTTTCAGATTTAATTCATTAGGTCAAGTCTAGATAGTCATAGAAAAAGCACCATAACACTTTAACAACAATCCCTTATTTATTTAAAAATGGAAGATAGAAATTTAGTTACAAAAATTTAAGCAAATTCAAATCCCTATATAGATAAATATCCATAACGTTCCTTTAAAATATTGAATCACTAAGGGTCTTTGTCACCTAGCTATCTATATTAGAAAACCATCGTATTAAGTTGAGGCCATGACTAGTATAAAGAGGGTAAGTTATGCAAGGATTTGTCTCTTTATTAACAACTAACAGAGCCTTCATAAAACAATTCCGTTAATCAAAACAGATAAGGACAATAAGTTATATGAGGATGACATTTCAATAACTTACTCTAAGAGACTAGATATTACACAACATAAAAAAGCTTGGTGCCTTACTATAGGAAATCATAATAAGTGAATTTCAAAAGCTAATGCATATAAATGGAAATGAAAAAAGTAGCAATAAGAAGGGTGAAAAAAAGGAGATGTCAAATATGCTAAGAAGTCATAGTAGTGAAAAATGACTAAGGAAGAGGGAAAGGATGTAACTCCTTAAACATTAATTGCAAGGATCTCTCCTAACAAAAATTGTCTTATTCCGTGATATTCAACATAAAATTGCTAGTACTCCTCATAAAATCAATAGGCAGGAGAGCTCACTAATAGTAGATGAGAGTTACGTCCTTGATTTCAATATTGATTACTAAGGTAAACTAGATTCATCTACTAATATTCTTACAGAGGACGCTTCACCAAATGTGAAGAGGCATATTAACTTTATACTTGGTAAATAGTTAGGAGAGTCAGTGTCTAACAAAGATTTTAAAGGTGACAAGAAAGAAATCTAAAAGGAAGAGAAATAGTACATTAATAACTCCCTTTTAATGTTTATTCTTTTCATGAAATGGTAGAGGGGTTAATAGCCACGATAAACAACAAGCACTATTGGATTATATATATAACATTAAACTCTTGTTTGTTGGTCTTTTAAAGATTAAGCTCAAGGAAAACAATTGTAAGAACATGAGCTTTGGGGAAGAAAAAAATTGGTTTATTTATACTAACCACCATTATCATCATTATCGATGGATAGTGGTTACACTAAATCCTAATAGGTTGTAAGTGAATCAAACAATCATGAGAGACCAATTTTGTTAAATTGAAAAATTATAACATCAATTTTCATATTAAGTTTATCCGTGTATTTAATCATGTATTCTAAAGGACTTCTTTATAGAGCAAACTATAGGATATAGGAGCCTCTATAGTATCTTGGATTATATTAGGTGATTTCAGTATTATATTATACCCCTTAAAAGTTAATGGCAATGCTAATCTCCAGGACTACTATGAAGACTTCAGTGAATATACAAACTATATCGAGGTCACTAATATAAAAACAGAGGGCAATTCTTTACATCGAGCAATAAATAGAAGGGTAGATGGTTCTTCAGGAAAAAAAAGATAGAGCAATGGTTAATGCATATTGGATCTCTACTTTTTTTGGAAGAGAAGCCTTATTTAATAACTCATTATTCTCATAACACACTCCTGTCTTAGCAAAAAAATTTCTTAACTTAAAAAGGAGGGGTTCTCCTTTCAGATTGAAAAATTTCTTAGTTAAGTGGAAGAGGTTGAGGAAGTTATCTTAAAGGAACTACGTAGTGATGTACAAGGGCACAAATTGTATATATGTATGAGAAAACCTAACAAATTAAGAATGAACTTAAAATTCTTAGCAAAAGGGAGTATAACAATACTATATAGGCAATTTATGATGTCAATAAGGAATTGATCATCATCTAAAATTCTCTTTACTAGTCTTCTTATAATGAGCACATTCAAGAATAAGAAAGATTTCATTAATTTGGTATAATGAGGGAATAAAAAAATAACTTTTCCATCTTGAAAGAAAGATCCAAGAATTAGTGGCTTAACAATGCTGATGGGAATTCCAACTTCTTCCATAAATTTGATCTTTAAAGGAGAAATTATAACAAAATAACCTCTTTTATAAAGGAGAACGGCTTATTGATTTATTCACATAATGAAATCAAATAGGAAGATTTTAATTAGTTCACCAATACCCTTAGTATTTCCATTAATAGCAATTCCTCTATTCAACTCCTACATTCTATTATCAGATAAAATCTCCGCTCAATAAGTTGATTGTTTATCTAGACCATTTAATAAGAATGATGTAGAAACTACTTATTCTCTCGACCACCTAAATGCTCTTTTCTTTCAAAAAAAAAGGCCTCACACTAAACTGTTTATCAAAATAACTCTCCATAGGAATTTTCACACCAACCACCTCATACTTAGAAGCCAAATTTAGAAGACAGGATGTTTAATTGATTGGTCTAAACTTAAGGCCAATATTTGAATTAACAGTAAGTGCACGACATAGCTATAGCTAACATAGGCAAGTACGGGTTGAATCCCAGAAAGACAATAACTACTAGTAATTATCATTATCCTATTATCTAGTTTATGAATTGAGTGTTAATTTTTAATTAAAATTAATACTAAATAGATGAAATAAGGTAGATATGTGTGTTTGGGTCTTCATTTATGATTCTATGGAATTATACTAACTGTTGCACCATCTGGATGATGCTTGGCTTGATCTCGAAGTTATTTACCTAGACAGTAGTTCTTACATTGATGGACTCTGCACCAGCTAAGTCTAGCCTAGCATAGTCGAACATGGTTTGTGGTTGGTCAGCCATATTATATGATTCTTCCGTATCTACTTGACCTTCCAAATCCTCTATTTGATAGTCTAGTTCAAACTCACATAGTAGTGTCCTTTGAAGATTATGCACGATCCTTTCAATTTTTGGATCTATGTTTGTTAGCCTCTTAGAATTGCTCCAGGTCATAAACTGACTAGGAGTCTAATTATAAAAACAAAGAAATAATTTAAACAAACTAAACAAATAAAATGATGTAAAATAAAAAAGAATAAAACAAAACAAAATAAATTAATAATGACTATATTAATAAAATTAAGGTTTTCCTAATATCAATGTCCCCAGTAATAGCACCAAAAACTTGATTGGTCTAAACTTAAGGCCAATATTTGAATTAATCGCAAGTTCATGACGTAGTTTTAGCTAGCACAGGCAAGTACGAGTCAAATTCCATAAAGATAATGACTACTAGTAATTACCAATATCCTATTACCTAATCTACGAATTGAGTGTTGATTTTTAATTAAAATTAATACTAAAGATATATAATAAAGTTGGAAACAATTATGATCAAAGAAAAAAGAAGATCGATTAGAAAACAATCAATATCAAGAATTAGTTCTTAGGTAATGAATCCACCTAAAACCTTAGATAATTAACCTTTTATCATACAATTGTTTTATTGACTATTAGACCATGGAAATTCCTATCTTATATTAATAACTCTCTTGAGACTACTAATAATTAATCCTAAGTTTTTTAACCATATTACTCAGGTTAAAATTTCTATGATTACTGATTTGTGAATTTCGCTATTAGGTTTGACCCTAATCTAAAGGATTAATGTTAACCTATCTTTAGGTTTGCAATCAACTCCTTTCAATTATGGTAGATTTATTTATACATTGGATTTCTTAATCTCTACGTTATGAAATTAGATTATGTACTAATATTTTGGATCTATTAGAACATATATAAAACACATAATTGAATCACAATATATCAATCAAAACAATTGTATTAATTAGAATAATAAAAACATATTGTAGCACAAACTAGGGTTCATCACACCTAGACACTAAAATGCATTTAGTTACACATAATATAAAACAAAATCAAACATAAACTGGAAGAAAAAAGAATAAAAAAGAGTTCATAGTTCTAACTCTCCCTTTTCTTTTATCGAATGTAGTGTGAGTTTTGATGTTGTATTATATTGGATATGTTGATGATTTCTTCACGTTTTCCACTTATTTAGATCAATATCATCCCTTCTGAATGTTCTCTAAGTCTAAAATTGCCTCAAAATGTCTACTCTCCTAATTGACCTCCGCTCACATATTTTTATAGTAAATTTTAGGGTTCTTTGTGATACATAGTCTAATACACGGGCATGTACTAGGCCGTGTATACTTCAAAATCTCTAGAATTCACAAATTTACATTGGCTAAGAGACATACATAGTCATAAACACAGTCTTGCATCCCCTATTTGCTTCAAAGCTTCATTTTATACTATTTTTTCTTTTGAATTCTTCTCCTTTTAGTCCACGAAGGTAATTGTAACCTATAAATACACTTGGAGCAAATTAAGTATCAAATATACAATTAAAGTATAAAATATCAAGCAAAATACATCAAATATGGTTGTATAAATATAGTGAAATATACATCTATCAAACAACCTCACACTTAAGCTTCTGCTTGTCCTTAAGCAAATCATAATCAAAATTATAAATCTTACAACATCATTCCTTCATTAATCTTAACATGTCCATTTTATACTATAACTCATCATATCATATTAATCAAATTAATACAAAAATATATTCAATTTATCCTAAAATTGATTCCTGAGTCAATATTAATAGTAATCACATCAATAACTTCAGCGAAATCAAAATCATAAACCTTTACACCCTTACTAAGATTTCACTCGAAGCACACAAGTGTAGAGGGAGAAAAGTATCAAACTGTCAATCAATGCATAGGAGAACTCTTACCATAAGCTTGCAATTTTATCACATCTCCACCACTTATATAAAAATTAGAAACAAAAATCAAAAGGTCTTTATGAGGGTTACAATAGGGCTTAGGTATGGTATGATTAGGATCATAAAAGGGTGAATTGAAGGAAATTTATAAAAGAGACATTATATCAAGTTGTTCACAATACATATAGGTCCTTCATTATAAAACCAATGGTACTAACTATATATTTTTCTTTTTTTCTCATTCCATATGGCTTTTTTATCAAAACAATTATAAGCATCAGTACCACAATTAAAGAAATAATGGAATTTTCAACATTTTCAAGTTTTAAATAAGCAAGTAATGTAAATAACATTCAGGGCTCAAAACAAAAGAAAGGCTTCTAAGAATACTACAAGAAAGGTTAATAATTAGGTTATAATCAATGAAAAAGGCTAAAGTTTAACTTGGTTATTCCTAAAGATAAATTTAAGGTAAGGTAATTATTAAAGAAATAGGTTCGAACAAATTGTTGAATCTAAGTACCTTTATCACTTCAATGCTCCTAATTTAACAACTATTTTCTTAATATGCATAATAAAAGCAATTTTTAGAATTAGTCAACTACACATAATAACATACGTGAAAGAATAAAAAAAGCTTAAATTTTTTTAAGATCTTGCTCTTAAGCTCAAAAGCTCATAAAAAGGGTAGGTTAATGTGTGTAAATGGTATGCAATTTCATTCAACTAAACTATCTTAATGATTAATAAAAATATGGCTTATAAAAGCAATTGTATTATAACTCTCATCCTTTTACATAATAATTCAAATCAATATTTAATAATGAAATACAGTAATGATGGACATTTTCAGTTAAGTTAAGATATGAATTCATAAAATTTAATAACTAAGAATATAATAAGCTTAAGAAAAGCAGTAAAATTGTTAACCCATTCCCCACACCTAAAGTTATACATTGTCTGCAATGTACACAATATAAGTATATATTGGAAGTGAGAGAGTATGTGGTACTTTTTCGAGTAAAATGATTTTTCTAATTTTTGATCAATCCAATATTAAATTACATCCTTACAAATCATAAAGAAAAGGGGATAAAAATTAAAAAATTAAAAAACACAAAAGATTAAGAAATAAAATATAATTAACTAAAAGTTAGAGAAAAGAAAATAAATAATACACAAGTAAAAAAGAAAAAGAAAAATATGCAAAAATAAATTATCTCTTCATTGTGCGATCCTGGATGGTTAGACGAAGGAGAGTCCTCTCGATGTTGATCTTGTAGCCATAAAGGAACAGCTGAGGAAGTGTCCTCGCTAGATGGCGGGGGTTGGAAATTGATGCCTAGACAGCTTGCCATTAATAACATCAACTCTCCCATCTATTTGATTGTATGCTCAAGGCTTCCTACCTGCTCAATAAGCTTCGCATGATTCTGTTGGATAGTCTTTTGAATTCCCACAAGTTGGCCTACCCATCTCCCCAATATTGTTATCTTTAGCTAAGCTAGGTTTTGCATCTTGGCTTTGGGACCTCTCAGAATATCCCACTCTGGTGCTTCATCCCCCTTCTTGAGTAGCAGTGGTTGTGGTTATGGTGGCTGCTCCACTGTAGTGGCTCCTCTTTATCTTTACCCTCTACTATTGGCTTATCAGATTCCCCAATAAGTCTGTAGATATTATCTGTGGGACCTTGATGTCTGCGTACCATGTGCATATGAGGCATCATTACCAAATTAAGTGCCACCATGGTAGTCATCTATTGCATTGGTGGTAGTTGATCAAATAAATTCATTCGTCGTGCCAATCTGGTCACATAAGGTCCAATACAGATTGTTTTAAGCTTTATGTCTTCACTTTAATGCCTGATAAATTGGAAAAGTGTATGTCCTAGGTGAATTGGAGTTCTCTCACTTATATTCCATAAATAGCATACATCTATGTTCTCGATGACTCCTCAGATATCACCCTGATTGCTCAATGTATGACTCAGAATACCATGGATGTATCTGAGCACAGGATGTTGCAATGTAAACGCCTTAGATTTGCTTGGGTTGTAATCGCCTTTTATGCTATTCTTACTTTTAAAGTGTTGAGGAGACAATCTATATGAAAAGTTGGTTCGTAATGTAATGTACTCTACTGTCCCCACATACTCCTGGTCATAATCGTGATGGAAAGCTCTGAATAGTTCATTTGGAACATGTCTTCCATTATCCATAACTGGATCGTGTTAAGTTGATCCCTATCGTAGTTACCTCTCTCTACTAAGAATATGGGAGGACGTCCAATGTAAGTTCTTTGTAGGTTGGCTCCACAATCTTGAAAATTCAGGACCATGTGCCAATATTGACAAGGTCCCCAACTTATTGTGCTAAGTCAACTTGCTCCAATGCCTCCCAATAAACAAATCGATTAATACCAAACTTCTCATCCTTGAGCCTCTGGTAATAAGTGTGAGGAGATTTACAAATAAATTTTAGGAATACACTTTTTCCCCCACATTAAAAATTGATTATGCTTACTAAATTATTAAGAAAAAAACAAATTAGTAATGAAAATTAAACACATAAAATAATTAATAAATGATAGACACAAATAAATAAACAAATATATGTAGTTAGAAAATTAACAAACCACTAAATAATCTCGAAATTAAAATTAGAAATATTGCAATTAACAAATAAAGCTAACTTAATTGTTAAATTAGAAATTCTAACTGCAATTTGAAATTAAAAATCTTGAAATAAAAATTACACAAGATTGAAGAAATTAAGCATCAAATTTACGCAATTAAACACAAACCTAATGTCGCTGAATGTTGAAAACAACTAATTACCTTAATTTTAATGCAAAAGTATCACAATTAAATACCTAGTGAGAAAAAATTACAAATTTCCATAATTAAAGTTGAATTTTCACCTAAATTATTAGCAATTAATCAAATTAAGTCATCAAATCAATTGGGTAATGAAAATAATCTACTATTAAACCACAATTAGATATAAATCACAAAATTTATATAAAGTCCCAATTTCTCAAAAGTGTTTTTAAGCATAATTAAGCTACATTATGCAAAACACCCAATCAAACATGCATAACGAGTTGAGATTGATAAGATTACCTACTTGGGTGTTAACAAATTTCAAGAAAAAGACAACAAATTAGGGTTAGAGAATGCAAAAGCGACTGCAGTAGTGAGAGAGGCAAAAAAGAGATTGCAAAATTTGATGAAGTTAGGGCTCTTTAAAGTGTATCGTAGACTTACATGATCTGATGTACAATCATACATTAAACCATTTATGCTCCTAAATCACAACTTTTTGCGAGTTTACACGATTTGGTATAAGAGCATTATCAAAACGTGTAAAATTACACCAGCGTGTAACTCTTTTTAAATGTGTGCAACTTTAAAATTTGATGCTCAAACATAAAAATTTTGCACTTTAGCACTATAACTCATAAACATGCATACCCTAACATGCTAATTATATGAAGTCTCATTAGAAGCTCCATCTTTCTATCCTAAAACACACCGTATGAAAACAAAAATTAATCAAAACCTATACTAAAATTAAAGCAAAAACCAAATAATATAGAAAACAAGATTAAAACTAACGCATGGATTGCCTCCCATGTAGTGTTTCATTAACATCGTTAGTTCAATATACCTATTGTGCTCAAGTTGGCTTATGTACATTAAGTTGTTGTAGCCTTACCTTGGGTTTCATGACCTATAAGTGGTCTACCTTTTGGCACATTAGCTTCGAAAACATTCATAAATTCAAGAGAATGTCTACTAACATTAGAGATTCTAAATACAACCTCTTCATTCTCTACCTTTAAAGTTAATTTTCCTTTATCAACATCTACAATTAACATGGCAGTTGCTAAAAAATAGAGATATTTTTGAATCCTCCACTATGTCGAAAATTACAAAATCAGTTAGGAATATAAACTTATTAACCTGGGCTGGTAAATTCTCTACGATTCCCCTAGGATATTTCATTGATCTATCAACAAGTTGTACACAGATACTAGTCGGTTCAAGTTCTCCTATTCTCATTTTTTCAAACAGAGTAAAAGGCATCATATTAATGTTGGCCCCTAAGTTAATTAAAGCCTTATCTACTTTTAAACTACAAATTGGACAAGGGATATAGAAACTCCTTATGTCGGGTTACTTCTTTAGTAGTTTGATTTTATTATTTGAGTGCTCCTTGCTCAGCACAGAAGTTTCCAACTTCTTCACTTCTTCCTTGTTTAATGATTGCTCTTTCAAATATTTAGTGTTCTTTGCTAATTGCAAAAGAGTTTGAACAAGGGTAAAGTCATTTTAAAGTTATTCTAATAGATCAAGGAATCTATCTAACTCTACCTCCAATAGATTTCTCTTTGCTCTAACATGATAGGGAATTGTGGGTTGATGCTCCTTGACTCTCTCCAGGTGTTGTCCACCTTCACCTTTGGGTGACTCTAATTAGTCACATTCTTCTATTCTTGGAGCTTCTTATTTGTAGTTTGGGAAATTTCCATTGTACATTCCTTCAAATTTGTTTATATCATTTTTGGTAAACTCCCCTTTAGTCTTTCTACCACGTCCTTACTAGTTGGTCGATTCTAATTTCCAAGTTACATATGGATGAATGAGTTTGCTCATGATTCGCTTTAAATTCCTGAATGAATTCCACTATTAGCTCATCCATACTAAGCTTCCTGGTTTATGATGCTTGCTACTGGAATCCTAGAAAAGGGTTATTTATTGTCTGCCCTTGATTTTCTTATGAAAAGTTAGGGTGATTCCTCCAGCCAGGATTGTAGTTGTTACTGTAAGGATTTTTTAAGGTCTCGAAGCATTCCCTAAATAATCTATATGCTTGGGCTGTGCTGATTGACAATCCTATCCTCCTTAGTGAACTTGCCTACACACCTCGCACTACATCACTCTTCCTTGTGGAGCCATTATAATTCTTTCTATCTTTTTGCTCAAGGCCTCCACTTGACTCGCCAACTGTGTCACTGCATCTACTTTATATACTCCCATTAGCTTATCAGTTCATGCTCTAGCCGAGCACCACTGGTAATTGTTCATGGCCATATCCTCTATTAAATACTGGGCCACTTATGGTGTTTTATTATGTAGCATCCCCCTAACTGTTGCATCGATACACTACCTTGTTCTTTGACTTAACCCATTATAGAATGTTTGGATTTGCATCCATAGTGGTAGTTCGTGATGTGGGCATCATTTGAAGTTCTACTTAAATTTCTCCCATATGTCATATAAGGATTCATCTTCAATTTAGGAGTAAGAGAAGATATCATTCTTTAATTTCACAGTCTTAGTAGGTGGAAAGTACTTCAAAAAAAGCTTTTCTGCCACTTATTCCCATATAGTTAACGAAGAATGTGGCATAGAGTTCAACCACTGCTTTGCCTTCCCTCTTAAAGAGAATGAAAATATGCATAGTCTGATGGCATCATCATTAGCTCCATTTATCTTAAAAGTGTTGTAGATTTCCAAAAAGTTAGAGATGTCTGTGTTTAGGTCTTCATCCCTGAGTCCATCAAATTATATTAACTGTTGCACCATTTAGATGATACTTAGCTTGATCCTGAAGTTATTTTCCTAGATAGTCGGTCTTATGAAACTGAACTTTGCACTAGTTAAGTTTGGCCTAATGAAGTTGAACATGATTCTTAGTTGGTTAGCCATGTTGTTAGATTCTTTTGTATCTAAATAACCTTCCAAAACCTCTATCTAACATACTAATTCAAACTAATGTAGTTGCATCCTTTAAAGATTCTTAACAACTCTTTCAATTTTCTAGATCCACGTTTGTTAGCCTTTCAAAAGTGCTCTATATTATAAACTGACTAGGAGTCTAATTCTAAAAACAAATAAAATGACATAAAATAAAAAACAAGAATAAAGTAAAATAGTAATGACTAGATTAATAAAATTAAGGTTTTCCTAAAATCAATATCTCCAGCAACGGTGCCAAAAACTTGATTAATCTAAACTTAAGGCCAATATTTGAACTAACCACAAGTGTACAACATAGCTGTAGCTAGCACAGGTAAATACGAGTCGAATCCTATGAAGACAATGAAAACTAATAATTACAATTATGTTATTATCTAATCTATAAATTAATTGTTGGTTTTTAATTAAAATTAATATTAAAAAATAAAATAAAGTAGAAAACAATAATGCGAAAAGAAGAAAGAAAATCACTTAGAAAAGAATCAATATCAAGAATTAGTGCCTAGGTGATGAATCCCCCTAAAACTCTTTGTAAGGCCCCAAATTATACACTAGTTGGAATGTTACATGCTCATGAAAGTACATGTATGATATGATTGAGAATTGCATATGACTTGAATTTTGGGTTTAATGGATCCTACTTAGTGAATTGAAATTAACTGATACCATTAGAGAATTGAGGTAATAAAATGTACATTTGGACCAAGAAAATTATCAAGTGGCAAGATAAGTTGCTACATGAAAATTGGAATGACTAAGTCTATGAGTTGGTGACGTTTGGCATAGTTGATGCATTGACAATTGGCATAGTTAGTAAGTTGACAAGTGGCAACAATAAGTGAGTGAAAAATGACTTATTATATTGTTGACATTTGGAAGCTACAATGTGGGACAAATGAAGAACATGCATAGTGACATATGTTAAAATTTCATCACACCTAGCAATGGAAGAGACAAGATTCTGCTGGAGTCATTTTTGTTTTATTCATTCTTAATTGTCTTGCAATCTCACCACTGAAACTCTCTCATTTCCTCTCAAGTTTTAGAGTTTTTGGAATCATTTTCTCTTGGAATTCTTGTAAGTTACTGCATCAAAAAAGCTACTTTATACTACCTTCTATATTGCTATCATCTTCGTGGTAAGATCATCTTATATTTATATAGATTTTAGAAGTGCTTTGGTTGCATAAGGGCTGGTTTGGTTAGTTCTTTGAAGAAGGAACTTAAAGGTAATTAGTTAAGGGATTGCTAAACTTGATAGCTTGTATTATTACAAGTTTTATGATAATTGAATTAGCTTGAAATATGTGTTAAGATGATGACAATTGAATGCTAGAAAAATGATCATTATATGACAACTTCTAGTTTCATTTTGAGGTGTGGAAGGTAATGATTTGTAAGTTACTTAATGAATGATTTTTGAATTTTTTTGGACATTAATTTGATAAGGTATTGAAGCGTGAATAAGGTATAATTGAAGTGAAATTGATGGACTTTGGTGAAGGTGTGTCGAATGGAAGTAAAGAAATTAAGTTTTAAAGATAATTTGGATGCTATGGGTGAGTGAACCTTCGGTTCACTCATCTCACGATCGTGGAATTTATAAGGTTCATTCCGACGGCTATGGGAAGTACTTAGGAAGTGGAAACTGTTGGTTTTAGACAATTATTGGACTATATAAGGTTAAGGTGCTTAATAATGGTTTAAACGGACTTAAATGAGCTTGAAAATGAACAGAGTTTGTTGTGGAATAAGTTAGTTAAAGGTTGAATAAGATTTGGATTTTTAATTGAAATAATAACTTAAGGAAGGTGTATTAGGTAATAAAGTATCTAATTTTGGAACTTATAAGTTATTAAAGGAATGAAGTTTATTTATGAATGCTAATGTGATTTAAAGAACAAGAGTAATGTATTAGTTATAAATGTTTCTGAATTTGGGAACTTGAGTGGTTATATGTAATATGTAATGAATTAATGTTATAATGATATATTGATGCAAATAATTATGTTTATAAGGTATACTGAGTTTGTTCAAGTGAGAATGAATGTGTTCAAGTTGGACATGAGGAAATGAATTCATACTTATTCATTATATCATTGTTATGTGAATCTGGCATTGTGATAATTCCAAACCATCAATTATCTTAGGAGTTTGATAATTGGGATTGCATTGGAAGTGCTTTCTAATTGTGTGAATATGCATAATGTGTGATGACTCAATATATTTATTAATGCTTTAATGCATATGTTTGTATTTATAAGGCATGTTAAGTCTGATTAAATGAATAAGGTCATCTATTATACACTGCATCATTTATATGAAATTCTGAAATGGTTTGTTTTAAAACCATTTAGTCTTAGTCGTGGGTAAATAGGCATGCCTAGAAGGATTTGCAGTTGCTTCTATTACCAGACACTAAGATGTCTTCTGTAACCATACAATAAGGTGTCTTCTGTAATCAGACACTAGGGCGTCTTTTGTACCTGAAACTTCAGTGTCTTTTGATTTTAGACACTCATGTTTCTTCCATTTTAGAGAATTAAGTCTCTTTTGTTTTGGATACCAATTATGGTATCTTCTGTTCTAGTCCCGTTACCCACTTCTATAAAAAGGATTAGTAGTCTAACTTATTTTGTATTCTGATACATATTCAGTTTTGATATAAGCAAATTCTGTTATGATAAAAGATAAGCTCTGATCTGATGCAAAACAAGTTCTATTCTGACATAAGTCACAATTTGATATGAAAGGATTATATCCTATTCTGATATTCAATTCTAATATTTGTACATTCTGTTTTGATATTCATGAGTTTTGTTCTAATGTAAGAATGCTTTGAATCTATATCCATCAAATTATGTTTTGAAGCATAATGTTTGGATTACTCTGAAATTTTGAACAATTAAAGTTTGTGTGTGAATTGACATGATACAGTGCACGTGAATGCTAGACGACTGTTAGAAACAGTCGTCATTTTATATTATGTTTACTTATTTCCCCACTAAGCTATATGCTTAGCACGGTGGTTTTGCCTCCGTGTAGGTTCTGGCCAAGAACAATATGTTCTGTTTTGAAAATGTTTAGTTTGTTTTTGAGTTGTATTTCAATGTAATGAGATATTGTATCTTGATGTAAATGGTATTTAATAACCTTAAAATAGGTTGGCTTTTGAATTTATGACATGTATTTTGATAAGCACAATATGTATGAAATGTTCTGCTTATAAAATAACATCTAATGATATGTAATGTATGTTTTCTTTAAATTTAGGAAATGCATGTAAGGAATGTTTGCAATGATTTGAAATGTTTCGGTTTTGTTTTGTGTGACACTTGCATATCCTACTAGGGGGTATGTGAGTGTTACATCGTTTGGTATCAGAGCATGGTTTAGGTGATTCTCGTTTAACCAGCACTTAGCTATTGCTTATACTTGAATGTAAAAGTTGTGTTTGGCCCAATGTTGTTTGTCCCATGTTTTGATTTTAGATTTAACTATGGAAAGATCTCACGAGGTTGTTGATGAGGTTGCAGAGATATTGTCCGTCGATATCTAGACCCTCTAGGGTGAATCGAGATGATATACCACCACCTCCACTTCCAGTTTAAGGGAAGGCTTTGGTTAAGCTATCACAAGACATGATGACTTTGCTACATCTTATGACCGCACCCTAGGCTCCGATTGATCAGTTACGAAAGTATAGAGCTGAGGAATTTACTGAAACATCCTTGGAGGAGTCTGAAAGGGTGAAATTTTGGTTGGAGAAGGTGAAGATGGTATTAGATGAAATTAGCTATCCACTAGATCAGATGGCGCACTGTGCTGTCTCTCTTCTACAGGGAGTAGCCTATGAGTGGTGGAAGTTTGTTTTGAGAATTCTTAATTAACGGAGCTTCTGACTTGGGATTTCTTTTCCTAAGAGTTTAAAGCCAAGTATGTGATGGAAGCTTATAGAAAGGAGAAGTGGAAGCAATTCCTAAACCTGAAGCAGAGAAACCTGTCTGTTTCTGAGTACGATAGAGAGTTTAATCAACTTAGCAAGTATGAACCTGAACCCGTACTTCCTGAAGAGTTTCGATGTCATTGGTTTGAGGATGGTTTAAATGACTCAATAAAAAAGCATATGGCTACATTCACTCTCTTACAGCAAGTGAGTTGTCATCAGTTGGTGTAAGATGCTATTAAGATAGAGAAGTAAGAGATGGTGAAGAGAGAAAGGGCTCAGCGAAGGGGCTTTGCTAGACGAGGTTAGTCCTCAGGCAAACAGAGTTGTGAAGGTGTTTCCTCTACACCCGAATTTACTCAAAGATTTGTAGCTCGGGGAAAGCGACAAAACTTTCCCTTATCGACTGCTTCTAGTAGGGGTTCCTCTGTGGGCCAAGGTTTTGATATTCCAAAGTGCCCTCATTACTTCAAATATCACTGGGGTACTTGTTGGAGGGTTACGAGTGTATGTTTTTGATGTGGCAGCACTGAGCATCTGATAGCCAATTTCCTTATGAGACAGTCTCAGACATCACAAGCTAGTAGGGAGGCCTCTCATACACCTGCTGGAAATAAAGAATGAGGTAGAGGTCATGGAGGATCTAGTCAAATAAGATCTAATCCAAGTACTCATTTGAAAACTGCTGATTGACCTGGAGTTATTGTGGGTACTATTTCTCTCTTTGATTCTGAAATGCATGTGTTGGATCCCGTTTTCGGAACCAAACTCTCTTGCTTACTCAGTCCAAATGTTGGACCCCGCTTGATTCCAGAGTCCAACGCTTGCTCTGATAATCATCAAATGCGAGCGTGCATAATACCTTGAAGGGTTCTTTCATTAAACCCTCATTAGCCATCATATATTTTTTTTCATTCTCATAACATCCCAAAAATTTACTAACAAATTGTTCCATGGTGTGCTCATACAAATCAGTCTCCATGCTTGAACTGAATTCTCCTACTTGTAAACAGAATTTGGAAATCTTTAAATCTGATGTTCAATTTTACTTCTTCATAGAAATCATAGCTCTAGGTCTCTAGTTTGCTTTGAAGCAAGAATCACTTCAATCGGAGCTCTATAGCTCAAGATATGCTTAAAAAGCCCAATCATGTTCAAACCCTAATCATGCTCTCCCAACCGACCTCTCACTTGCTTTAATGCAAAATTTCTTAAATCAACTCCAAATGATACAAATATTTATGGTGAGATAGACACATGTCTTAGAAACCTATTTCCTTAAGAATCACTTCATTTCGAGGCTGGATGAGGGCGTTATGACCAAAAGAATCCAACATGTTCATAACCTAAATCGATTTGAACCTATCATGGCGTGATTGCCATAACTTTCGCCAAAAATGTCGGATTGAGTTCGTTTTCAGACCATTAGAAAGTATACTTTCAGAGATACAACTTTCAGGCAGACCACAAAGTCTGATTCAGCTTCTAACAGTGTCCAAAATCAACATCTTTCCAGTGGATGTTCGTTTAACAGACACAAATCGGCCAAACTGTACCATTTCACCCGAGAAGGTCTGTTAAACGGACATCCATGTCCATTTAACGGACACAAACTGGACAAAGGGTGTTTTTACACCTGAGAAGGTCCCGTTAAACGGACATGAGGGTTCCCCAAAGTCCCCCAATGCCCCTCCAAAGCTTCCAATAACCTTTCTAACCTCATAAACACTTATAATCCTCCCAAAATCACTTATTCTCATGCTAAAACACTTCATAACAACTCAAACATCAAGTTCATTTCACAAAACTCTCAAATATCAGTCCATTTGAAATCATCAAAATCACAATTCTCATCAATATACCATAGTTGTCATGTTCATACACTCCATGCAACATCATAACTTGTATCAATCATATCTCTTAACTCCGACATCCAAAAATTACAAACTTTATAGCGTCGGAAAGCTAAAAAGACAAACTACATATTTCATGAAGGAAACTTTGGCTAATTCTATCTCAATTATTCCAGATTTTTCATGGAAGTCAGCATAAATCTTATCCTTGTGAAAACTTGAAATTGTCCCAAATTCCTTAACTAATGCAACCTCATTCTCAACCATTCAAATACCAATCCTTCTTTTCCATGACATTTTACTTACAAAATAACAGCAACTTATATTCAAAGTTTCATCAACTCAATTTGATGACTTCTTCATTTATACTAATTCCAAATTAATCTCATCCTTAATATAGTCACATTTTAACTCCAACCTTGATCCATACCCAAATTCACATTCCAATATAATTCATAAGCAATTCAACTACCAATTGGACTTCATCAAACTCTCAATCTCAATTTATTTTACTCTTTATATTTAACCACAACTCATCATTCATAATTTCCTTCATTCATTTCCATAGAAACTCACTTATATTTATATAGCAATAGTTCATACTCAAGATTCATCATCTCAAGTTGATTGCTTCTTCGGTCATATCTAATTGCAACTCATATCATCCATACATAAGTTCACATTTCAAAATCATATACAATTCCATACTTCATTTACATCATAAATTAAGAGTTTACAAACTTCAATGGCAACTCATGCCACAATACAATACCAAATCAATATCCCAAAATACAAAGATGCAAAACCCAATAATCCTTAAAATACATCTAAAGCCTTGTTTTACATCAATAATTCCAAACAGAACAAAACATGCATATCCGAAATAATATCTTAACTTTCTTTCACTCTGTTCCTGCTTATCACCTGGAGATGG
>JANZLC010000005.1:33043125-33058476 GCA_026413385.1 Erythroxylum gracilipes
GTCAAGGGGTTTGCTCAAAGGCATGGGATTGATTTCAATGAAACCTTTGCTCCAGTTGCAAGGTTTGATACAATTAGGATGCTTCTCTCCATTGCTGCCCATCTAAAATGGCAAGTTTTCCAACTAGATTTCAAGTCTGCCTTCTTAAATGGCATACTTGAAGAAGAAATTTTATGGAACAGCCTGAGAGATTTGTAACCGATCCTGACAAGGTTTGTTTATTGAAGAAGGCTTTGTATGGACTCAAGCAAGCTCCAAGGGCATGGTATGCAAGGATTGATGATTATCTGCTAAATTTTGGATTTCTGAAAAGTTGCAATGAAGTTACATTGTATGTCAAACTTTCTGAATTGAAATATTGGTGGTTTCAATATATGTTGATGATCTTTTGATAACTGGAAATAACCTAAAGGCCATAAAGGATTTTAAACTAAAATGGAGCATGTCTTCGAGATGAATGACCTAGGAATAATGTTTTATTTTCTAGGAATGGAGGTTAAGCAAGACAGACATGGAATCTTCATCTCACAAGAAAAATATGCTTGAGGGCTGCTAAAGAAGTTCAGTTTGGGAAAGTGCAGATCTGTTAGCACTCCTGGAGTTCAAGGAACTAAGCTATTTCCTAAGGATGGATCAGATTTGGCAGATGCTACTC
Source organism: Erythroxylum gracilipes (assembly GCA_026413385.1). NCBI lineage: Eukaryota > Viridiplantae > Streptophyta > Magnoliopsida > Malpighiales > Erythroxylaceae > Erythroxylum > Erythroxylum gracilipes. Next base: position 33,043,781 of record JANZLC010000005.1, read on the forward strand.
TTTAGAGAAGTGCAGTTGGTTCTTTGCTATACTTGTCAATTACAAGACCTGATATTTTATTCATCACAAATCTGCTATCTAGGTTCATGAATTGTCCTTCTGAATTGCATTTCAAGGCTGTTAGAATTCTGAGGTATTTGCATAGGGCTCTAGACTATGGACTGCATTATAAACCAATTGGTTGTGTGAATTTGATCGGTTTTACTGATAGTGATTGGGCTAGATCACTAACAGATATGAAGAGCACATCAAGGTATTGCTTTTCTCTTGGATCAACCATGATTTGTTTAAGCACAAAGAAGCAAGGATCAATTGCTCAATCCTCTGCTGAAGCTGAGTATGTTGCTGCCTCATCTGCTATGAATCAATGCGTGTGGATAAGAAAGGTTTTGCTTGATTTGAGTTTCAAGTTAGAGAATGCTACTGAAATTTTTTGTGACAACAAATCTGCTGTAGCTATAGTGAAAAATCCTGTTTTTCATGGAAAGACCAAGTATATTAAGATCAAATATCATGTCATTCGAGAAGCTGAGAAGGAAAAACCAAGTGAAGTTGCTGCATTGCTCATCAAAGGAATAAGTTGCTGACATTTTTACCAAAAATTTACAGAAATTTCGATTTGAGCTTCTTAGGGAGAAGCTTGGAGTTTTCAACAGCACTTGCATCAAGGAGAAGTGTTAGAATGTAACTTGATTTAGTGCTATTGAAAAGTTTAAGTTGTATAGTAATGTAGTATAGATTACTTATATTAGGAGATAATTCAGTATGTTCTGTCAAGTCCAAGAATCGTTGTATTTTTGAATTTGAAACAAATATATTCTGGACTCTCAAGCTACATATGTTCTATTTTGCAATGAAAGAAGTAGCTCTTCATTGATCCAATTCTCCTTCCTCTATGAATTTACAAGTTCTGTGCATGATATTCTGCATTTCTTTACAAGAAGCAACTTGAAAATATGTACACAGAAGATGATGACGGGCCCTGTTGACAGATGATGATTGGATTAAATCTAAGGCAAAGAAATGTCCGGGAAGTGGCATTCACGAGATTAACAAAAGTAATTCAACTTCTTCTATCAGATTTTTGATGGGCTTGTCGAAATTTTAAGATTTTAGAGATCTTGAAGGAGTTAGTTTACAGTTGGGTAGATAAATCACATAAAATATTTGGGTTCTTGAGCACACAAATTCAACAGCTGAAGCCACTGAAATAAGGTCGTTAAGGCCATTAGCGTGGCGACTTTACATGCTGAAGATTTAGCTTCCATTTGTAAGGTCACAAATGCTTTAATTGATTGCACTGCAACTAGCGATGAGGATTCTTGGGAGCTTAAGATTGATATTGAGGTCTGGCATTCCTTGGAATCTACATTTTCAATAGTTTTTTGCATTATCATTAGGATAGCAGGCATAGATTTTGACTAAATGATACGGAAAATAAGCACATGCATCCTTAACCTGACTTAACTGGAAGTGTGGTGTACAAGTAAAAAGGTTGCCATGGGAAAGAACATAGGCACATATTTGTCTAAACAATTGCATGAGAAAATCATCTTTACCGTATTATGTAATTTGGCTTCCAATCACCGTACATGGATACAGTTAAGTTGTTATTTTATACTTTGTTTTTGCAAAGACTGGCGCTTGGTTTTGGACGCAACTGCCACTGCAATAAGAAGTGCCTAAGCTGCATGCACATACTTACCGTATCTAACAGACTGAGATTTTACAGCAGTTGTAAGATCATGCATTTCTAAAATGTTACTGACTGTATTGTAGCTAAACAATTTGTTTACGTTTTGAAGTTTTTGTATATCATGTTTGGATCTAACCAGCCTTGCCATTTTCATGGCATCATCTTATCATATTAGCTTTCTGCGGTCTGGAGCTGAGAGATTGTATCATACTCGTATCAACGGGACACTTCGTTTAGTTTCCTGATCGTGCATACATATGATTCTAATTTAATTTGAAAACTTCTTAAAGGTTAAATTTCATAACCATAACGTTATTGTTCACAGGTTTAAATGAGATTACTAATTAAAATATATATCTTAATAGCTATGCTGGGGTTGGGGTTGTGCCAATTCAGCTCCAAACGCATTAACGAAATTGAGCAAAGTTTACATGTCAAAAGTGATATTGTTGCGAACTCACTTGAGCGTTTCATTTATTTCGATTGAACTAAACCTGCTTTTATCCTTTCCAATTCATGCTAGCCTCACTAGATTCAAGAACATGAACTGTCTGAGATGCACTTTTTAAGATTGGCCATTTCATGGCAGTTGAGAAACTTCGAATCTGACGACTGTTGAGCCATGTGATGTGCACGTACGAGAGAGATGGAACAGTCTCATTAATGTAATGTCCTTTTGCAAATTTTTCAGCGATTGGTAGCTGAGGAGTTGTAAAACATAAGTATCGTTAAAGAGAAGTAATACTTTATAGGAAAACACACAAATAGGAAGAATGCATTATCCATTCTGTACACTTTGGACTTGACATTTTCCTGAAACTTTTTAGAGAAGATCTATGGGGCTTTAGATGTCTTGTTCTAAGCAACTTGCACTCCAAAGGTTATGTGTCGTGTAATCATCTTTTGCTTTGAGACCTAAGCTTGAAAGGAACCTGACATGTTGAGTACCAGAGTAATCTGAAAGGTAGTTTCGCATTGGATGTGATTCCTCGAATCCTAAACCTTTTCCAGTTCAATCTAAGATAGCAGTGCTGATTTAAAGTCAGATGATTTGATTTAAAAAAATTATCTGCCAGAGTCATCCGGAAAACCAATTTCTTTTATCTCATTAAGAACGTTGACGGAATGAGAAACAGAGTCATACAGGGTCTGCAGAATTTTATCCCAATACACAAAGTTTCATCTCCCGTAGAACTCTATTAAGACTGAGTTTTGGTTTTTACTGCTCTTTATTCCATATAATACCCACATTGACACCATATTTGTTCACAATAGATACTGTATTGGTATACACCAATATCTAATTCTTATGACACCAATCCATCTATCCATATGCGGAACTTACAAAAAAATATACAATGTTCAACCATATATACTATCAAGATCCCTAAACTGTCTAACTCAATGGTTCTATGCCAGAGTGTAGACCTATACTAAGTTTTTCTTGTTTCTTTACACTACCCATTACACTTTCCCTGCTACGAAATTAATGTTGGAACTTGGAACAGTAAGAGATGGTAAAGAAGAGATCATCAAGCTATGCCTATGAAACCTCCTTTTACTCACTTTTTCATGTACTTTAGCAAATATACCGATCAAGCCACGAAGTCAGGCAACAGCTGTGCAGCAAACCCCTTCCTGTTGTCAATGTTGATACTGTCATAGGCAGTTGAAGAATGCGGTGTAGAAGTATTAATGGTTCCAAACTCGGTTGGCTCAGCAAGTTCTGCTCTTCTTCCCAGCTGAATGCTTTGATTAGGAAGAAAACTTTGGTGCGCAGCAGGTAACGGAATATTCTCACAGTGAGGAAGGCCAAGAGTAAGAGAGACACCATTGCCTGAGAACCTTGGTGTGAACTGCTCTGCTTGGAACCTTCCGATTTCACCGATTGGGTATTGCCCGAAACCTCCAATGAAGCTGGTCTGACCTCCCATGAATGAGTACCCATCTCTACCCTGCTTCTCATTTCCAAATTTCAAAGAAACCTGATCGTTGTTTGCCTCATAAGGCTTGATCTCCATGCCAATGGATGGTACAGTAATCGAGGATTGCATCAGTTCAATGCCCCTTGGTTTCTTTGGACTTCCTTGTGTGATTCCTTCTAACTCTCCTATGAAGGAAAAACCAGACTGGTTTGGGACATTTCCTCTCATTGTAGATGTAGAAGTTGCAGATATTGAGATTCCAGGAGTGTTAGGGTTTGGTGAATTGTCTAAGGACTTGAGACTCTTGGTTTGGTTTTCATTGCCAGAACTCTTCTCTTGTGGAGCTGACTTTGAAGCCGAATCTTCATTCTGTTCACTCTTGCTGGTTTTGTCCTCTGATCCATTCTGTTCTTGTTCCTTAATTTCCTCCAAGTACATTTCTTCCACCATTGGCTTCCAAAGCCGAACACGAGCATTGATGAACCAATTAGAAACCTGAAACAGAAAGTTCAAACAAAATTTGATCATAGGAACTAAGACAAAATAGCTTAAACAAATGTGAAATTGCAGAGTTGGGACATGCCTGACTTCTTGTAAGCCCTGTCTGTTTTGCTAACATGTGTTTGTCTGAATCCTTGGGATATCTGAAACACAAGTTCAACAAGTTGTTAAGTTTGGAGGAAAACAAACTAAACATCAGTGTTTTTGACGTTGAAGTGATTAAATAGGACCAGAAAGACAGAACTTCCAAATGAAAAAAATGAAGAAACCAAATGGGATTGTGAGAAATTTTCAGTGAGCTTACGGATGCAGGAAGTGCTCAAAAAGCCAAGCACGAAGAACAGAAATTGATCTTTCAGGCAATCCTCTTTGGGGTCTCCAAGCATTGTGCTGGATCATTCCCAACTGTTGAAGCGCTCGCTGTTGCCGAAGCTGATGATCAACATACTTGAGTCTCGAACCCTCGATCTTCCCTCCTAGGCAATCTTCCTCGCCCAAGCTCTTATTTGCAGCTTTAATTTGACCTGTTATCGCATCTTTCAAGCACCGAAACTGCTTCGAGATTGTTTGAAGTGCCAAACCTGTGTAAGTCTTTGCCGAACCAATTCCTGCCAATTGCTCGAAAGAAGATATCACTACCTGCATTTGGAGATGGTACTGCCTGTACCTTTGCTCCACCTTCATATAACAGAACAATTGAAATAAGGAGGAGTTATTTCAATTGATGGTTGTAAATTGTAATACAGGTTAATGGGTTCAATTTAACCTCTGCAACTGCCCAGGTTCCTTATAAGTTGGAAACTCGAGAAATTCAAGTTCTTTATTTATTGCTAATGTCTACTTGGCAATTCTTATAAAATGAGTTTGGAGATCGGACTCGCAGGAAAAGATATCGTTGTCTATCGAAAACCAGGTTCCAGAGAGGTGGGACTTAGACAATTCAAAAGTTTTTAAGACCTTAACATACTGAAAACACCACCTGACACAAAATTGGAATCAATTTCCTTTAACGGAACTCTGCTATTGAAAGAGACCCAACTCAATTTCCTTGTACCCTCTCAACAAATAAAACCTTAAAGCACTTGTAATACCATTCATCGAAACTTCATCATCTTCCGCTAACCAGACTACATCTTATACCAAAAAAAAAAAAGCCATAAAAACCCATCGACAAAAACGCACAAAATGAAAAGTTATGACGTACCTCGTCAAGTATGCTCATAAGCTTTGCCTTTTTCATCTGAATTTCCTGTCTCTCAGCAGTACTAAGCTCCGCTCCACGCTTCCCATTTGCTTCTAAACTGCCAGACCCTTCCCCGGCCGGTGATTCTCCGGCGACGTTATTACCGCTGCTAGTTTTAGTTCTACCACTCTTCTTTGGCAACTCACTTCTGATTCCAGTGTTATTCACGTTAACAACTTCATCCAGAAGCTCTTGAGCAGCCTTCAGGTACTTGGAGCTCGGCAACACACCCTGCATACCCGAAATACCATTTGTCACACCCGAACCAGACGACACCGACCCACCAGAAGCCCTCATATCTTCTCCAGACAAAGTTTGAGCCTGCGATCCATAACCAGGCTGTTGCTGCGAGGAGAGGCTCAAGGAGAGACCTTGCTGGGCGCGTGGAGCTTCACGCGCGGTCGAGGCAGGATCAATTTGATTGTAAAAATTGTAGTGGAGCCGAGGGATGAGTCCATGCAAAGTTGAAGAATTATTGTGGGAGCTAGGGTCTAAGGGAATTCCGACGAATTGTTGGGTGTTGGGAGGAGCGTCAGAGAGATGTGGAGGCTGAGAAAGATTGGTGGGGGCGACGGCGGAGTTGAGAAACACTAGGTTGCTAGTCGGAGGAGCAGTAGGAGAACGGCTGTCGGAGTATTGGACATAAGTAGGGTTCATGAGCACGAGGGTTTGGAGTCCCTCAGCTGACGCTGCAGCAGCAGCTTGAATTTCGGGATTCCCATGAAAGAACGTCGCCATCTGATTCGATTTGTTCGTGAAAACCTATGATCTTCTCTTCTGAAAAAGAGACAGCGTTATTAGTCGGTCTTTACATCCACATATCATATACTGCTACTAGCACATACTTAACCTCCAAATACATGCACATACTTATACGTGCACAAGATAAAGCTACGTACGCATACGCGTAGAAGATACCTTAAGAGTTTTGGGTGCTTTGCAGATCAGCCCATCAAGGAGACTTGAGAATTGATGAGTGCTTCAGACAGTGATTAAGCTAGTCGGTATAAGATGCTTTTCTGCTCAGCCGTGGCTTGGAACTGAAGAAACACGAAAAAGGTTAGTGAATATACCAAGATTTGAGCGAAGATTAAAGAGTTTCCTATACTAACTGAAAACATTTGGAGCACATATGTGATTATATTGATGTTAAGCACTTCTACTTCTAGAGCTTCTATATGTTCCATCTAGAAGAAGAAGTGATAGAAGAGAAGGGAAAGTACAAGGATATATGCTGTTTATATGGAGAATTAAAGAAAATAGAAATGGAAGAGAGAGAGAGAGAGAGAGAATGGTACAGAGATTGATAGGGAAAGAGAAAGACAAGGTGCTGATTATAGTAAGAGTTTTATATCATTGGAACCTGTTGTGATGGAAATCTTCGCGTGCACGTGCTTCATGATCATCTCCGCTGCAACGGAGAAGAAAGAATTTTCATTTACAATGACCTAAAGTCCTTGAATTGATCAGAGAGATAAAGAGAAAGGGAAAGGAGGGAGCTGTATATATACTGTCATGACTGATATAATTTGACAATGAAAGAAGTACATCAGAAACACACAAACACCGCAACCACCATGTCTGTGATTATCTGTGTATATGGTATCTATGTATCTAAATATCCTATAATATTTTATCAATCTCAGCACTTTGTCAGACTCAAATCTCTGCAACACCCCCACTGAAAAGGAGAACAGAGAAATGAAAAGAAAGATGGGGTTAAATTAAAAAGGCAGAGAAAAAATAGATACCCATCTTTATTCACTAGTTATCCATTATTGCATGAAGCTAATTTTCTTGCATAAAAGGATTGAAGATATATTTGCAGGAATTTCTATGACTAAGCAAAATTGGTAGTCGAGAAATTTTACACAGAGAACAAATTCTCTATATAAGAAACATAATTATATATGACAAGTAGTGTTTCTGCTCTGGTTAGGAGTGGGGGTGTGCAAATAATAAACTATACGAAGGGTTGTTATCCACACACCACAGTCATCCTTCCTCCCTCTCTCTTTTATGGCCTTTGAGTGAAGTAGTGCCTGCGAAGAGATCAAAACAATGGAGCTTCTTCGATTTGACCCCAACCCTTTGAGAGAGAAAGAGATATGAAGAAAGCTGTATGCGTATGCCAGTATATCTTCAATAAAAACCAGGACTGCAAGAAAAATTAAAGAACAGAAAAGGATAGCGATTTTAAGGTGTGTGAGAAGATAAAAAAAAGACGAAGAACGAGGAAACGTCTCCTTCCAAATCCAAAAGATTAAATTGATTATTAATAAAAGAAAGAAAGAAAGATGATGACGACGAGGATGATGATGAAAACTGTGTGGGGTTGAAATTGAGGGGTTCCTTTGTTGTTCAATTCAATAATAAATATCTCTTTGTCTTTTTCATACTCCTGTGTGTATTTCCACTTCTTTTCTTCCATTTTAATTTCTGTTTTTCTTTTCTTTTTATATGGTTGGATGCAAGAGTTTGAAGATAAAGCAATTAAATTGCCAAGGAACACAGAGCCAACCACTACAATACACCTACTTTAATGCTCAAAAAGTTTACATCTAATTATATGCCAAAAGAGATTAATGTTTATAGAAATATACCTCCATTCTAGTATCGATATGATACTCTTATACAGTATGACTCCTTAGGGAAGATCGGTTTTCCTCTGCTTTAATACTCAACTACATCTAGATTGAATTTAAGAGCAACTTGAAAAAAATTTCACCAACATATATAAACTGGGTGCATACTGATACTAAAATTGTCAAATCTGATGCATATCATTCATGTCTAATTTGCAAAATTCAACAGTGGGTCCAAGTCCTGATCAAATGCATTCCAAAATAAAAGGGCCCTACCTTTAATTTTTCCTATTTTTTGTTATTACATGGATATTTATTTTGGTGTTGAAGAATCAATACCTACCATGCACCAGCAAATGATAAAAGCTAGTTTGTACCTAGCTCAATTTGTTTGCAGGAACTGGTATTTCCTCTCCACCACTTTGTGTCTTTTTCCTATTATTCTTTTCTACTTTTCTAAGCACCTCTTCAAAACTCCATAGCACCCTAACTTGATGTGGAGACGGAAAACAAAAAAGGGTTACTAGAAAAATTAGAAAATCATTTTAAAAGGTAACAATAAAGACACAGAAGGAGGTTTTGGAAGCTATATAAGACCACTGTCTTAAATCTTCCATCACCATCAGAGACTATGACTGTAAAAGCTTCGATGGGAATGTGACTGGTATTTAAACCAGGTCACACTCGCTAATCGAAATCTGGTAAACAAATGGGTGTGGTAGAAATAACTGAAACAGAAATTTTAATATATTTACTTAGCAAATGTGCATCACCTCTCGCCATGTCACGTACTAATTTTTCCAAGTCATTCAGTCAATTCATGCTTTCCCAAGCTTCTTTAATCAAAACCTGGTAAGAGCTTGGAAATCTTTTTTCCTGTCAGGCAGACACTTCACTAATTTCACCACTGCGGAAAGCTGCCACAAAAAGTGCGCTTATCTCACCAATCTAAAGTACCCATCAAGTCTTGAATAACCTCAGAAACTATGGATTGGGTAATGTCTTTTGTGATAGATATCAGTCTGTCCAATCCTTGTTGAGAGTAGCACAAAAGCTGACTTTCTCAGTCATGCTGTGTACACTGCATAGATTCTACGACTAACAAAGGTGACATTTATGCTTTACAAGAGTTATATGCGCCATGTACAATCAAGAAACTGATGCAGTACTCGTGGAATTGAATGTCTTTCCCCTACGTTCTATGCTATAATTGTCCGTGAAGTTTCATCAACGCCAGGATTTAGGTTCGCACAAATTAGACTTTCGTAAGAACATTTTCACATGTATAATCATTTAACTATTGTTTTCCCAAGTGCATCCTCCCCTCACTCCCCTCAATTTTTCCTCATCATCTTTCTAAACAATAGGATTAGTGAGAACTAATAATTTAATTAGCTACTAAATTGTGTGTTAGAAGGTGAAGCCATCAAATCTACCACATGAATTGTCCATGTCAAAAAACATATTGATCAAAATGTGAAGAACTGAGAGAGGTTATTTGGTGAACGAAAGAGCTTTCATTCATTTCTGTGTATTGACAGTTACAGAAAAAATATCAAGAAATGCTTATATACTAAGCTACCTACTTATACGACGTAGTACTACTGCAGCTAAGCTAAGTCGTGTCCAGCTAAGTTAAATAACTATTTACATGTTATAAATTTCAACACATATGCATATATTAATGCAAAGCAGACGCTACTCATGCATCTAAAAGTCAAATCCCTCTTTTGTATCTAGCGACAGAGCATATTTTTCTAGTATTATTCCTCTTAATTGATGATCGGGTTAGAAAATATGGACAGGAAGTTTCCATAATGGGATCTAGTTAGATAGCAAAGTTCCTGACCCTTATTATGTACGATGGTGACTTTTGATACCATTCATAAAATCGGTTCAAATAACAACTTTGAAGGGTGTTCACTTTAATATGATATGTTCCCTAAGTGGTTAATCAGTCGATTACATAACATTTTCTTAGCGGAACGCACCACATCATTTCCAGGCAAAGCTCTTCCATTGCATTCCGTCCCACTAGATCCAATATTGTATAAATCCTTCTCTCTCGGAAGAGTATTTGGAAAAAAGTAAATATATTTCAAGCTAGTAAGTGGCGATGATCTTTTAATGTGACTAGCCTCATAGTATTTGTTTTCCTTGTGTCAGTTTTAAGGAAATCCAAAGAGAAAATGACCACTACTAATTAAAGAAGAAAACACTTGAATGGATACATATCTTGTTACTAAAATACGTAATATTATATTCGCATAAACATATTTTGTGTGAAAAGGTCCTAATTGCATCATCGTCATCATAAACATCATCATCACCTCGTTGATTTCTGTTTAATGATGCATATATCCGAATAATATAAGAGCCATTCCTTTACATGACACAGTCGATAAAGTGAGGACATGTGGACCACTCTTACTAATCTTCACCATTACGTTGGTGACTTGTCTCTTAAATGGGTCATCGCCAAATTGAGAGCAAATAAAGCGAAAGAAGCTAACTAGATATTTTTCCAACTGCTAAAGTTAATTCAACATAGGGCCAAGAACAGAGAAAAATGCTTAGTGGAGAGGCATCCTTTCGGCAAGTTCTCTTTAACACACTCCAGTATACTTTTTCCTGTGTTAAGGCTCTTTGATCTTCTTCAACGAAGCGGTGCATTGAGAATTTTGATTTATGCTCAGCTCATTTGAATCTTCTATCCTTTCTCACCTCTAAACATTTTTTACACAAATGAAACGAATTGTAATAATAATCAAATTTATACTTTTCAAAAAATGAATAACCAAATTTATTATATTTTCACTGACAACAAAAATTTATCTCTAAATAAACATTGTCTCCACTCTAGTGCAAGATCAAGATCTAATTAAGGATAAAAAAATGTAACACTTCTTAAGAAATATATTAATATCGTTTCCCATATCACTTGTATTTATAATGTTTGTTTTATGGTGCGTTAGCGGTCCTAACTTTAGATTGAGCTCTTTTTTTAGAGATCATTTCACTTAGTGTAAGATGTCTTTATTTTTTTTCAACTTATTCCTAGTTTTTCTCCTCAATTCATGTTATTGACAGTTGTTCTCCTCAAAGAAAGAGTCATCTGTGCTATATAACTTTAATTTGAAGAAAATATTTAAATTCTAACTTTGGGAGATAGCGAGAAACATTAGACATTCATAGTATATGACATAAGATTGAGATTTTAATAAATAACTTCTTGTTAAACACTACAAAACTAACATTATTGTTCACAATATATAGCTAAATATGCATGTAATAAATGTGATGTTGAGAGTTATACTTATTTTAATATCCCAAATTTTGCCTTATAACATTTACTCGTAATACGTAATTTTCTTATATCACAACAACAACATTCACAAAAAGATATTTATTGGAAGAAGAAGTAATCATTGAAACACCTTCCACTATACATTTATTTGTGAGTTGGCACTCTGAAATCACAATTTAAAGGAATTTATTTGTTTGTAACGAATACACTTTCTCAAAAGCACAAAGTGGGCCCAGAAGACAGCAAAGAAGTAGCATGCACCCAATTACAAGACCCGAAATGTACCAATTATCACAATACTGAAAAAACACTTTGTTAAATATTCCACCAAGCTGATTATTAAGCAATTAATCACCAACACTTAAAATACCCTCTTCCAGGATCATATTACGAAAATGTCTTCTGAAATGCCAGTAAAATTCTCGAAAGTGGTATTTTGGATTCATGGCGCTACTCGGTGCCTTGTTTCTAATAATTATGTGCTTTCCGAAAGAAATGCAAAAGGTATCCTCATCCAAAATCCTATTCTACATTTTTCTTGACATTATTTTTTATTTGCTACGAAACTAACAATGTCGAGAATTTTGTCATAATCAAACTTTAACTATTAGATCCTACTTGTTGCAGAACTCTCTCATTATTAAACAACATTCAAAAGAGATTCCATTAGTAAGGTTAATATTAATCCCACTCAATGCTTGTTGGCCACCAACAATAGAGAAGTAGCTTTCACTTTGGGGATGGACACCACCAACATTTAAAAGAGGTCTTCGGTTTTTAAGTCCTTTTTGTTGTCTTATTCATTAAGGTATTAATCCAATGAACTTCTAAATTAACTATTGATTAGTTCTGATTATAGAATTAATACTAAAATAAAAACTCCTCCAACGACTGACTCAAGCTCTTTGTAATACGAATGGACCCATGTGTGGAATTTAGCAGCTAGAAAATGAAAGAAGCTGCTGCTTAGCTCTCTACCAATCTACTTGTGTGATTCTCTTGTTTGTCTTGTTTTGGATCAAAAGAATAACTGCTTTATATTGTCATATGAATTTTAAAGAACTGTACGGGTGTAGTAGTTTCGTAAAAATTTTTAATTTATTGCAGTTGTTTTTAGCATAATCAAAAACAAAAAAATTAAACATACAAGTATAAATAAATACTAAAATTAGGTAACGCAGTTCAGCACGTCTTGTCTATGTCTACAGGGCCCTCACCTAGCTTAATTCTTTCACTAACGACAATAGTTTTATACAAGACTTTACTGAGCCAACACCACTTAACCTTTGATATTATCTCTCGTCTTCATAACCCATGAAAAAATTTTATACCCAATAACACGATCGACTCGTGTTAACCTCAACAGAGAATTTTTCTCAACAATCTTTTAACAAAAGAACATTTAATAAATAACTCAAGTGGTTAAATAAAAATTCAACATAAATAAGAACACTTGAGAAAGAACAAAAAAACAACTCCCCTAGATATGCCGCTTCATCAACGAAAGAATGAGAAGTTGTTCATCAAAAGATCTACTTTAAGGCTTCAATTTCATCACTAAAAATTTCATGCACAACAGTCACAAAATGTTTCAAATCAACAAATGTTTCTTCATCGAAACGTCATATACGAAGGGCTGCAAAAACACTAAGGCTACTGGATTTTGTCACATAAAAATCACTATCATCGACACACCAAAAATTCCTCACCGTGGATAGAAAACACAACCCTTTATCAAGAGAAATAACAACACACCCAATACAATCAGCTCATTAGACATATCAAGATATTGCACTCAAAATCTTAGCTGCAAAAATTCCAAAATCCACCTCAATTGACATTGAAGAATAGACAAATACAAAGCTGAATCACACACTTGCCAAGATAAAATTACAGCTGCATACTAAACCATTAATCACGCACGAACAAGAAAAGTGTAGCCCCCATATACAACCTAAATTGCGTGAGATTCCAATTGAAAAACCATCTGCACAAAGTTGCCCAATAAATGACAAAGACACCAAATAGAAAACGCAGCAACCACTACAATCTTCTTCAACCAACGACGCACTAAGAAAAATGCAACACACACACACAACATAGGTTGCGTGATTATCTAAATTAAGAAAAACAGCTACACCATACACAACATCACCCCCAAAAACAGTCACACTACCAAAACATGGGAGATCACGTTGCAGTAGGCATACCCATCTAAATCTCAACGTGATTCTCTTAGGACCAATGTTATGAATACTGTATCAGACTTAATATCAGATTGGGTTCTAATATGGTACTATACTGGTACCGATTAATACCGGGTACCGTTTTGGGTAATTTTTTAAATTTATAAAATGGTCCCTGAATTTTTTTGAAAATTACAAAATAGTCCATTGTCATATTGTACAGTTGTAGTCTATTTAATTTAGTTTATATATATCTTTATTATATTCTAATTATTTATATATATAATAATTATCTATATATAATAATTATCTAAATATAATAATTTATTGAAAAATAATGAAAATAATACAAAATTTTGAATTTTGACTTATTTTCTATTTTATAAAAATTTTGAATTGTTATTTTAGAATTCTTGTTTTTTCACATTCCATTTCATTTTACATTTAATTAGACATGATCATAATTTTAATTTAATATATAAAATTAATTTAACAATTATTAATAAATATAATTAAATTTAAAATATATTTTTAAAATATATAAATTTCAAATATATTTTGATTTAATAATTAAAAATATATAAAATAAATATTAGTTTATAAATAATAATTTTTCAATTATTTATTTTAAAAATAAAATATTTTTATCAATACTTTATTAATAAATATTATATAAAATATTAAAATAAATTTAAATAAAAATAATTTATTAGTAATAAAAATAAAAAAATAATTTATTTTAAGTTTTATTTAATTTATAATTATTATTAGTAATAAAAATATTTATTATTAATTTAAAAACTTTGAAAAAAGAGGGGAAGAAGAGGTAAGTTGGAGGGAGCAAGATCTTAAAATTTTTTGAAAATTTTACAAAAAAAAGTCTTTAAAGTTTTTAAAATTTTTGATACCAGTACAGCTGAAACGGGCCAGTATCAACCGGTATTTAAATCTGATATCAAAACTCAATATACTATACCAATTTTAGTCTGATACGATACGATACGTACCAGCTGATATCATAACTATAGATATTAGGGTATAAAGTTATGCTTATTTTGTTTTTATGTGTAGTAGTTCTTAAATAGAAAATTAGAGAACGCCATCTTTCAAAATCTCACATTTAACTAAAAACTACCAATTACCAAACTGTCATTGTGGCATCTTTATGTCATTAAGCAAGAAATAACTCATTGTCAATTTTAATTAGCAAAAGTTACTCATTGGATCAGCACATATCAAATTGTACCTACTTT
>JANZLC010000005.1:33081223-33091474 GCA_026413385.1 Erythroxylum gracilipes
AAATGTGCAATGATATGAATTATGTGTTATGTGATTGGGTGAGCCATCGATGATGGTCACTCGCTGAGTTCGCAAAACTCACCCAAAATTTGCAATTATTTTTCAGGCTTTGAAGAGTACTCCGTTAGACAAACGGGAGTATGCCTACTACATGCAAGTCAGAGATAGAGGTCGGGATCAGTTCACGTCTACATTAGTGTTATTATATTCTTGTATAATTTGTGTATTCCGCAATTCCTGTAAAATAGTGTTTTGAAATTTTAGGGGGCGCCAGAGGGGCTATTGAAATTCTATTGATTGTAATGTGTTGATTGACAATGCGTATGAATGAAATTGGGCCCAATTTGGTTATGAATCTTCATATATTATGTTTGTGATTGTGGTTTCAAAACAAAAAAAAATATTATACTGAATTTGGTCTCAACGAGTGCTCTAGCATGCCATCTTCGCAGGTCACGGACTCGGATATTACCCACGATGTCGGGTTCGGGTCCTGCGGGAGTGGGGTGTTACAGGGAGCCTTAATACATATCCCTAATAACTTATATATAGGTCATATAAACTTCCTTAACTTCTAAACACCTCCACATGATTTTCCTAGGTACCATGTTATAGGCCTTTTCTAAGTCAATGAAAATCATGTATAGGTTTCGTTGTCTTTCACTGTAATATTTTATTAATCTTCTAAGGAGGTGTATAACTTCTTTGAGGATCTTCCTGACATGAAACCAAATTGTTTCTATGAGATAGGAGCACCATTCTGACTCTCTTCTCAATCACCCTCTCCTATAACTTCATAGTATAATTAAATAATTTGATGTCTTTATAGTTGTTACAACTTTGAATTTTCCTTTTGTTCTTGTTTAGAGGAATTAGTGTACTAAGTTTCTACTCATTTGACATTTCGGCAGAATTGAAGATCATATTAAAGAGCTTGGCTAGCTAAGTAAGACTCTCTTCACCTAGACTTTTTCATATCTTTATGAGTATCTCATCAGGTCTTACTACCTTTCTACTCTTCATGTTCCTCAAAGTTCCTTTAATGTTCTTCTCTTATGATCTACTAAAGACAATTGAAGTTATGATACGTCTTAGATGTACACTAAAATTACTCAAGGAGATGTCATCTTTGCCTTCGTTAAAAAGACTATAACAATATCTATGTCATCAATATTGAAATAATTTTTTAAAAAAGTTTCTCTCCTAGTTGAAACTAGTGAATCTCACAAAAAATCAACCTTAATTTCTCACAATTCTCAATTGATCTTTTGTTTACCAGTAACTCTACTTCGAGTGTAAGGGTATATTTTTCAGTGAACAAATTTGTTAATACATTGAATTAACAAGAAAATAGAGGTGAGAAAAATGAATATCTTTCAATAAACTGAAATTTAGAACAATTATTTGTAAGTTTATACCCTTCATCAATCTAAAATGTTTACAAATGCGAACTCGACAAGTGAGTAGTATAAAAAAACTACAATCAAATCTGTAAGTTGCCTAGACTTAGGTTAAAGCACTCATTGCAGCAATAGGAGACGCTTGGACATTTCTTATTTTGCTTACTCTTCCACCTCTAATCCACGTTCCTTGTCTACTAAATCCACTTCTAACGTCTTCCATATTTCAGCCTGGTTTAGAGAAATGCTTTTGGAATCCTATGGACTGTTCCCATCATCTTCTCTCTAATTAGATGTTGAAGTCCAACGATCTGTTGAATATTCAAAATTGGGTTTCCACGAAGAGGCAAAAAGATTCCATTGCTTTTGGTTAAAGCTATTGCATTTAGAGGATTCTTGGCCATCCATACCTTCACCACCACATAGGGTGGTGCCACCTATGTGAAAGCTAGGTTCATTATATCATGACTTGAAAGAATTTCAGATTTTTCAAACAGTTCTTTGACCTCTGACACTTTCTTTCCAACAAGATTACAATTGCTGTGACAGGGCTTCTTTTATCATCAAGGCCTACAATTGCTTTAAGGATTAAACAAACACATGTCGAAAGTGAACAAGAAGGGGGTACTATTCTTTTGATGGAAATTATAGATATCTTAAAGCAAAAATGCAAGGTAGGAAGATGGTAGTGGATCCAGTAGTGCTCGAGATTGTCTTGCAAGCCCATAGCGAAAACTTCATTTCTTATAAATTTTCCTTTGTAAGGTACGTTATCTTTTGTTACACTTTATTGAGAATTCCCAAATTCCTTAATCAAGCTTCTCCGTAGCTTTTAAAACTTTTGACCTCAATGGACAGATTTGTTTATGAAGGAAAAAACGTTGTCACTGAAAGTAGAGTTTTTGGAGAACGAAGATCAACTAGGAATTTTGGAGCATTAAAGCTGATGTTTGTGTAGTCCCTACCAATGTCACATGAGCTGCACACTGACACTAAAAGGCAGAAGCTCTCACACAAGGAAAAACATTCCGATCAGTCAACAAAATCCAGATGAGGTCAAAAATTCCCTCAATTGATTATTTAATTCAAATAATTTAAAATCTTAAAAATACTTTTTATTTACTCCAAAGCATTAAAATTTTATCTTTTTTTTAATGCAATTATCGAGTTCAAAACTAAGCTTTTATTTCCAAATTACGCAAGTAAGATTTTTTTTTTTCAGGTCGGAAACCACATTACATTAACCTGAGGGTTAAATAATTGGTTCTCACAAAAGGTCATGGATGTAGTTGAAGAGCTAAATGATGATCACATGCAACAAAGCTCAGTTCACCTTCTTGCAGCAAACCAACCCCACATGAGGACACAAACAAAGAGGGCAGCGGACGGACGGCTTCAGTACTAATCTTTCCTGATCGATCTGCTGCGATGGTAACGCATAAGGCAGTACTTTAGGCTCTATTTAATTGATCGTAAAGTTTTTAATGAAATAAAATTAAATAGTTTTTAATAGAGTGAAATGTAAATAGATATAATATTAAAAAATTGTTGTTTGAAAAAAATGAAAATATTCATAATATAATATGATAAAATGTTGTTTAAATTAAAAGTTTATAATATAATATATTGTAAAGTTATTATTTTACATTTTATCCTAAACCTTAATTTTTTATTTTTACTATTTAAAAAAGAATTAATATAATATGAAACTTTTCTCTTTTATCTCGTTCTATTCTATTTTATTATAAATCCTCCCTAAACAATAAAATAATATTACATTCTATTTAATTGTATTAATAAACTTCCATTCAAAGACGTCTTAAGTTTAAGCACCTCCGTCGCCGAGAAACGGGAAATCATGAAGTTCAATCCTTCCCAAGTGCGCAGGGAGAGAGAGAGAGAGAGAGCAACAAGAGCTCAAGACTTCTAAATATTAAATACTGCACTCTAACGTTATTTAAATCATGATGGTTGCCTGTTAAGCTAACAACCCCTGACGAAAAGAGTAGCAGTATAAAAACCAAGGCAGCAATTGCAAAGGGCATCAGTACACGTCCGACATTACAGATATCGATTTCTTTATGTTGTTAATCGAGGAAACTTCGGATGTTATTCAATAAGAAAAGCTTGATTAATAGCACCAATACAAACTATGCTGCCAAGAATGTGAACGTGGAGGTAAGTATTAAACACAGGAGTAAAAATTTTGGGGCAAGCTAATTCAGAAAAGATATTCCTCGCACTTTAACTTCAAATATATATAATCACTAATTACACAAGGCAACTACATTGAAACAACTACAAAAGTTGCATCTGGCTATGGCTGTACAAAAATTAGTAGAAAATCAAAAAAATAAACCCGCCACTCAACTACCAATCCTAGCAAGATACTTAACTATAAGGTTATCATACATAACAGAGCTGCTAACGATGACTTCACTTATTTACCAGCCATAAATTGGATTTTCTACTTGTGGAGGCAACAGATGCAGGTCCTTACAGTGCTGCTTGTCATAGTCCCTCGTCCCAGGTATTGCTCCAGTACAAAGTCTAAGGAACTCATTCCCAGTAAAACAGTAGTGAGCAAATGCCAACCCTCCATCAGCCATTTCAGACAGATTAGGCATTGAAACTGCTTTTGTTATACTCTTTTCCAATTTCTTATCATCTTTGGCATCATTCAGGACTCTGTCAAGCTCAGAGTATTGAATAAATCTATTGGTAGCCGCCTCCCACGAGAGATTATATCTTTGTTCTGGAGTCAGTGGTTGCGGCTCATTCTCTAATGCTTCCTTCACTTTCAAAACAAAGTCGTCAGATGTCTTGTATGTCAAGCAGTTTGGAAATGACCTAAAGAACTCATTAGACGGGTGATCTGCACATATAACAAACTTCCCCATAGCAAGCGCCTCAGCAGTAGCAGTGCAAAGCACATCACTGACACTGGGATTTATGAAAACTTTGTACCTTCAAGCCAAGAATAACATATTTAATAAAAAGAGAACCAAAAAAATCAGAAAATTAGAAAAATATGAGTAACAGACAACAATCCTCACAATCTCAAGTGTTCTCAACATAAAAATTTCAAGAAGGTATGAGGCCACCAAAGTTAAAGAAAGGATAATAGTGAGTATACGGATTTTTCAGTAATAGAAGGCATTTCGTGGAACTTATCTCAGCATGAAATTTATACTCCATTACAGCAAGTATATTTTCTCCCCAATTTTTTTTTTAAAGTATATTTTCTCCCCTTCTTCAAATTTCTTAAATTTATAATTAAGCCAAGTAATTCCAAGTTCACTGTTTTTCCCCTTCCCACTCCCTGACCTAAGCTTATTCATAAAATCAGCATCCTTCTCAATACATTTTGCACCAAACTAAATAAGAAACTTAACACACTTCATGTGAGATTATGAGGAACGTACCCGTGAAGAGAATCATCTGCATGGTCTCTCCCTTTCAGAAAGTTGAGATTCAAATCCAACCTTTTGGCTGTACTCTGGACTTCATGTGCATCCTCCCCATTCCCAAAAACATCCAGCTTGAAGCCATCAAGATCATTCCTGTGCTTTGCTAGCAAATCTATCAATTCCCTGTATCCCTTGGCCCAGACCATCTTCCCAAGAAAATATGCTCCCTTTGAGAATGCTTGCTGTCCAAGTTCCCTTTCAGCAGCGACTTTTTCTCCTATTTTCAAAAATTTAGGATTCACACCATGCACGTTGCAGATCACAGACTTGGGTAAGTCCTGAGTGGCAGCAGAGAGGCGAAGAACCTGCACATCAATACACAAAACAAATTAGTCTCTACAATCAAAGACTCCAACCCTTAATAAATGTTGGATAATGTTTCTGTCAAAAAGATTAAAAAGGTGCCCATCACTTCATGAGTAGCCAAATCACCATCTAGCAGATCATAATTTTGCCTAAGCTTTCTGGGATCCAGCTCAAAAACAGAATAGTCTGTTTACCTTGTGGCAGTATGCTCGTGTAACCCAATTGTTTATGTGCTTGACAAAGAAGGCTTGAAGAGCACCATTCTTCTCCCTCTTGATGTATTCCAAGTAATTAGTGTGGACAACACCAACAACATAGTTGAACTTATCAGTCCAACGCTTACCATGATGATACCAATTTAAATGTTCAGGCTCTTCCAAGATGGCAATGTCAACATCCTTCGATGGAATAAACTGAGAAGTATCTCCAGCAGGAATGATGCTTCTCCTCGATTTAGAAAACTGAAACAATCACAGAGCATTGACGTACTGCCAAGAGTTCGATAGCATTACAAGATAACACATCAGTTAATTAACAATTAGTTACCTTTCCAGGATAAAAGGATATTTTGAAGTTAGCCCTAAACCCAATCCTTTCCTCAAGCCATTTATGTATGTAATTCTCCTGCTCTACTGGTGAACTAAAAGTCAGATTGTTGGGGTAAACTAGCTCTTGATCGGATTTACAAAGCCAAGGAACCAACAAAGTGACCTTCTGTTTTTCAGATTTTGCTAAATATGCTGCCCGAAAAAGTGGATTCACAGCTGTTCCTGTCATCCATGGAAGACTAGCAGTTGTGACTATTGCGACATGCCTCTTCCCATCTGAAGGGCTTTGCTTTGACACATCTGTCCAAAAGCCACCATCACAGCAATGTCCTGTACTCCTAAGAACACTAGCTATTCTCTTATCCAGTTCATCATTCACATTCTCATTCTCAAGGAAGGAGGATTCTCCATCCAATAAAGGTGGAAGTAAGAGTTGGTTCTTACGTCTACAACACAAGCTTTCAATTATCCTGTCGCAGATATCTGAATCAATTGAAAACTGCAGTTAGATTTTGATAGGACACTATCAGAGCATTTTCTTTACCAAAATGATATGGCAGATATAGTCAAAGGGCTGCAAAGATCTACTGTTCTGAGCAACAGCACATCCACGAAATTTCTAACGTTCCTATCTTTTCTTTACTTTTTCCCTCAGTGACGTCATGCTCATGTTCCTATTAATAACTCATCCATTGACAATAAAGAAATGAATTAAGGGCCTATTTATATTCCGTCGGATGGGTAAAGGCCAATTTTCAAACTAAAAAAATTGCTCAGGGATTTGATTTCTTATAATTAACAGAGATTTTTGACCTAAAAGGGTGAATTAAAAGCTAAAGTTTAGTCCTGCAACAAGAAAAAGGAAGCTTTCTGAAAGAGTATGGATTGATACAAGTGTTTTAAAAGATCTAACAATCAGATAAGCCATAAATTTTTGTTTAAAAGATAATGTTTTATAAGGTAAGGTACTTAATTTAGATGCAACACAAAGTCAAACAGAGAAAAGCATTTTTCTAAGATATAAAATTAGTGTGAACTGCAAAATCTGAAAAGAATATCAAATAAAGAAAAACTCAATGCTACAGAAAAACTTTAAGGATGACATGGAGCAGTTAATTCACTAATGATTCCAATTTTCTACCACTATGTATCTTTAAACAACACAATCCTTTTACCCAAGGTCCCGGTTTCCATTAACAAATAGTTTCATATGCTAGCATATCATGTTTCTGAGGTCCACCCAGTTCATCAAGCCTTTCTAGAAAACGAAAAATATAATAATATATTGTCTTGGATTTGCAAAGCAGCAGAAATGCATTTTAAATTTTTATGCACCAGAATAATCCATTGAAATCTCAATCATCATGCCTCTGCCACTCAAATAATATATCTCAAATGAAAAGAGGAAAAGATGACATTGTACATGCCTCTTCTTACACCAAGTTGATCCAAAAAGGGCTCTGATTGCCTAACCAAACATGCTAAAAGTTCTGGGACATCCAGCGGCATTACTTCCTACATAGGACAAAGACGAGAGAATATTCAGACCAATATGCAGAAGCGAAGGGTCGAACATTTAGAATGAGAAATTCTCAGCATGGTAACTCTATTGTGAATGTATGCCTGAACATTATAACCCCAACAACATCACATGGGTTATGGAGATTAAAAATAAATGATTGACTTCCTATCATCCTCTGTCTACAAAATCTTGTCAGGGAAATTAAGATATTTTAAGAAAAATTTCGTTTAAACAAATAAACAAAAAAGCCTAAGAATGTTAGGAGCATCCGACTCTTAAACAAGTTGCCAAAGAGCCTTGCTTTGCAGGACGTAGGAGAAATTGATATCAAGCTTTTACTTTTCTTCATAACTCACAAAATAGAAAACAAAGCAAAATACCCCTCAAAGCCATGAACATTATCTAGGACAATGTCTATATGCTATATGAGGAAAACCCTATAAGCTGAAAGACATGAACGTCATACAGCAAAAGACAGGAAAACTCTTCCATGGTAGATTTAAACCCAGTATAACAGCATTCCTCATTGCTTGAGTTGTATGTTGTTGCATACATAGAAACCCAACAGACATCTTGATTTAACAAGAATCAGAAACAGGAGTCTTCAAAGAAACTCAAAAAGACGGTGACTGAACAAAAGTAATGCACAAACAAAGAGAAAAGTATACAACACATTTGAAGGGCACTATAGTGTTGTACAGACAATCAAGCAAGAGAAGGCGGAAAATCAAGATTCCCTTTCTCTAATGGAATGTTTGTATCGACCCACCGCCAAATGAAAGCATTTTTCTCATAGAATATGTGTTGATTCAGACACCTAACCTGTGACTCATGTGGCTCCTTGCGGATTGCTTTCTGCAAAAAGCCAAAGCACATAAACATATCATCAGAATATACGTTTAAAATAAGATCAACCTGAATGCAATGAAGTTGAAGTAAAATGAGCCTTTGCATCATTAAATGATGCCAGGGTACACAACTTCCACCAACCAAAATGTTAATACCAAACCAGACTTCAATTTACACCATGCAAATGAAAATGAAAGTGGAATAAAGCTTCAAGTTTCCACTATTAACCATGGTTTTACTTAATATGATCCAAATAAATACTCGATTCCTCATATTATATGGTACAGTACATTCTCCAGAAAAAATTAGCAACTTCTTCGTCCATAACAGTTAGAAACAACTTTAGGATGGTAAAAAGAAAAGAACAACTGTTACACATAAGATTAACACCTTCGGATGACATATTTAGAAAAGAATCTTTATATAACAAATAAAATGGATCCTATATCTCTTGTTCTCTTTTGATTTAAACAAACTATCAAGATATTAGAATTCAATAATAGCATGAAGAGACTGAAAGAAATAAGGCATGGGTTGAAGTTATATTCAAGTACATTGAGGGGAACAAATATGGTACTACGGTAATTTTCTATTTTTTAATGGTCATGCTTCCCTGCTGATTTCTCAATAATAACAAAAGACTATTCACTAATTGACTAGACGAAATCAACAGCCCTTTATGATTATAGCAAGTGTTCTTAGAGAGATTAATATTCCATGAAACCAACAGAAATGAATAGCAACCATTAATCATGTGCAGTTTATTAAAAGAAAGTATGGGAAACAAAGAATTGAAAAGATTTGAGAATTATAAGGTCAAACGATAACACAATTCAAAGTTACTGAAGAAGGAAAATCACTGCATGTCTAAGGACAATTATCAAATGTTTTAGGTGTTGTTTTAGATGCATTGGCAATACCTATTAACCTGAAAACGAAACACACTTCCTTCCAACCTCATATTTTCAGTTACTAATCAAAAGTAAGAGACATAAACTAGAATATGAAACCAGTCCAAACCAAATCGACTCCAGTAAGTCGCATACAAGCATCCTAATTCAACACTTCAAATATAAACTATACAAATTCCTTAACGAATACCGTATTTGGATGATAAATTCTGAAAACCTAATAAAAACGTACTGTAACCGAAAACGTACCAAGCTGGATTTCACTTTCTCCACGAACTCACTATTCTTAAACCCTTCAAAGAACTCCGTGAATTCGCTTTTCTTCTCCAGTTCTCTCAACCGCCTCTTCAACGACCGAATAGGTTCCCATTCCCGAAATTGCCCTCGCTCCTCCTCCTTATCCTCTCTCCAGAACTCCGTAAAACTAACTCTTCTCCTTCCTTGCCTAAACCTATAGAATTCCCGAATCCTACCCTTGTAACCGCCTTCTACCTCCAACACCAGGGCGTTTCTAATCGCCGATAAATCGAATCCTATGCACAAAAAATTAAACATGCCATAAACACAATTAAGCCCAAATGAAAATAACAAACCAGGAGCATTACAAAAAGGGGTTATGAAGTTACTCGAACATATCTACCACTAGGATCTTTTTCTACAAAATCAGCCCCTGTATTAGGAGGCTGTGTAGCCAAGCAAGTTCTGTTATTCAAAGCCAACGTAAATCCAGTTGTGTCCCCAACAACATCAGGTCTCATTCCTGCCAATTACCAAACACCAACAGGCAAACGAAAAAGGGACAAAACGAACTTCACAACAGCTACTTTGAGGTCCAAAAGACAACTACTTAGGACAACACATAAATGAAGAATCAAAGCAAGCGTCGAGAAAGAGAAAGACAGAGACTTTGAGGTCTTTGCTAGGAGAAGGCTTCGGACGCGATGGAGAAGGAATCGAATGCCAAAATATGCAAGGGGACTCGACATTCGACAGTGACATTTCCCCCTTGAGGCAATGAACCTGACCAATTCGTAACCCCAAATTCAAGCTGGCTGTAGACTAGCTAGGAGTGGGGAAGTCAAGGAGAGGGTTGTTGGACCCCGGAAAATTTTGGATGAATTTAGCATGATGTCAAATTAGGTTTTAAATGATGAATTGTTTTGGTTAGATTTTGGGAGTTATTTATTTATGCCTAAGTTAGTAGGATTAATTTCATGTGTTAATTGAAGGGTTAAAAGTGGTAAG
>JANZLC010000005.1:33099055-33112849 GCA_026413385.1 Erythroxylum gracilipes
AAATTTAAAAAAAGTTAATTTTTTTAAAATTTTTAATTTTTTTCTATATAAAAATATAATTTTTAAGGTTTGAGCCCCCAAAGATTTTTAAAAAATTTGTTTTAAGCCCCCCTATATTTTTTGGCTGGCTACGTCCTTGGAGGTATCAAACCATTACCCCTATAATCATAATCAACAAACAACTACATATTTTTCATTGTATACTCATTAGCATCTTCTCAAATCCATCAACCCAACACCTCCTCAATCATTTTTGTGCCTCCCGCTCCAGATCTCTTCGGGGCCTGCGGACAAAGAGTCCAAAAGGATGGAAACATCAAAATGGGTAAGGAAGTCAGTTTCTAAACAGAACAACTGACGTCGACATGTGCGTTGCCCCAGCTTTGTTTGAACCAAATCAAAAGCACAACGTATGCTTTCCCTGTCAATGAGAGGTGGTACTGCCCCATGTATGTATGTCTTACTTGTACAACAACAAATGGAAAAACTTCTCATCCTCTCTCTAGTCTAGTTCTATCTCAATTCAATTGTGGACCTAGAAACCAAATTGGTAGCTTTAGATCGTACAGTAAGATGAGATTGCATGATAGATACTATAAAGTCATATGGATCACGCGGACAGAGAAATTTTTACCCCCGCATAATTAGAGGAAGATTGGCCCAAATTCGTGCTAATCAAGCACTTCATTGTCCACTTTGACATCACGCTACACCGCGTTGGAAATATCATTTTCTTGGTTATGAAAATATTTATAGCTTTTAATTTTATTTCGATTATTTTTAATTTAGTTTGCATTTTTTTGTTTTAAAATTTTCCTTGGGAATTTTAACTTTTGCAATTCAATTTTTGTTATTAACAAAATTATAAAATTAAAATAAATTATATCAATAATTTCATGTATTAAATTTAAGCATATCACTTATATATTTTTTCTAATTAAACATATTATAACAAACTCCTTAATTAAACTGTTAATATTAAGT
Organism: Erythroxylum gracilipes; assembly: GCA_026413385.1. NCBI lineage: Eukaryota > Viridiplantae > Streptophyta > Magnoliopsida > Malpighiales > Erythroxylaceae > Erythroxylum > Erythroxylum gracilipes. The sequence continues at coordinate 33,100,040 of JANZLC010000005.1, forward strand.
CACTATTTAACTTTATCTCATGAAAAAATTATGCAAATTTTATATCGTAAAATGCATCATTCAAGCGTTAAAGTTGATGTAAGATTAAACACCATTCATTCAGGGAATTTCTTTTGCGAGATAATGGGTAGGGACTTTGTTTTTAGAATTGAATTGGAATTGGAATAGTTGTACTAGCTTGGCATCAAGACAGGGGACCCCATCATTTTGTCTCCCTTTTTTGATTCGTCTTTGAGGTTACATCAATACCCATCTTTTTGCACCGCCAAAAATTATAAAATGAATAGTTTCGTTTTCTTTTTCATAGAATCTTTCTTAGAATTTAAAGGTTGAGATAATCAAAAGCTTGTGTGAATAGATACATCTGACACATTTTGTTTGTACCCTGGCCTAAAAGCTTGGGAGTGGTCCAATCTGTCGGAGCCAAATAATGATCATATAAAACTATAAATTGCTATTTTATATGTCACTGGCTAAATATTATAAGTTATCACTCGTATTAATTAAATTAAGTTAAATATAAAAAAGATTCATTACTTGACACGTCAAAGATAACAATTGAAAACTGGATATGGAAATCCGTAACAGTTTTGTGGTGAAAGTGACTTTTGTTGACTTTGCGATTGAGAATTAGGTTGACAGAATTACCGGAAGAAAGAATTTGATGCGGTGTTGAGAGAGCACGGCACGTCCAACAAAACACCAATTACAAATACCAGGGATTCAGTGAAGCAAGCCAAGCCCCCAGCGTTTTGTACCGACAACCAATCAGAGTCTGAAATTTGTCCAAGTACTACAATGCCTCCCTTGTCCATATCAACTAACGAATAATTTACCTTAAGATGTGTTTCCAAGGAAGATTTCCAATCATATAGCTAGTGGTACTAATAATACAGCTGCAGTACGTGTGAAGTGCTGAACAGATAAATGCCATCTTACAGCACTCGCCTTCCTTTCCTCTCTAACAGGCAAGCGTAATTAGATTACAATTAAGTCTTTGTCTAAGCTCGCTTACCCTTCAAGCACAAGCTTTGTAATCAATTCTTTAAAGAGTGCGATGACTTAATCATCACACGCCATAGCCCGTCCCATTACATGTGCATTTTTCATGAGTGCACCCATTTATAATTATTTTTAAAAGCTCTTTGGAGGCATCTTTCAATTTAACATTTTTTTAAACCTTACATAAAAGTATATGCAAATGTTGTTTAATGTACTTCGAGTGTGCATGGATAAAACTCATTAAACTTAACACCAAGCATAAGTAGAGCTTCGCTACAACTCTTAAGCATCAAAAATAAGAAATTCCTTTTATATTTTGATTTTTTTTCTTTCTCCGTGGTTTAAAAAATGGTCTCAATTTAGTACAATCTAACCATGTTTATTTTTTAATTAAGTTATAGATTTCATCTCAAAATATTGCTTTCTCAAACTATTTCAACTAAAAATATCATTTTTACCTATTTTCAATTTTGTGGTTCAGAAACAACCTGTTTATTATTAAATATTCTCAACCTTACGTGTCAAACGAAATTTTTACTAAATATTATTATTATTATTATTATTATTATTATTATTATATTTTTGTTAATAAAAAACTATTATAATTACACAAATATTCAATTTCTAACAATATTCACAATAATAAATAAGAAATTTAGTCAGTTAGCAAGAAGTAAGTCAAGTGTGCGAACTAATATAGGGCTTACGTTTATCTCCCCGAATCTCGATTCATACTTAGTGGTTGTCGTTGTTGTTTTATAATTTCAAGAAATCGGGAAATTTAACAGAATCAATCGCAAGCAAAGAAAAAACTGGACGAAGTGGGGCTGAGTAGATTCCAGTTACAAACTCGTACATGTGTTTATGCATATTTGAAATAATTTCAAGAGGGTATTTAGGTAATTCTACCTCGTCCAAAAAAGTCCACGGTTTGAGTCAAAAGTAAAGCGTGACTTTTTTCTTACGTCCGTAAATTTCGCATCCACGTGGTCACGTAAATGATCCTTTTTTTTTTTGTTGCAAAGGAAAGAAAATACAAATGGAAAAGAGAATTAGTTCGTGACAAACATGACGTCAACAACATCACTAAAAATCGTGACATTTACAAATTACGGAGGAGTGAGCTAAAATTGAAACGGTTCCCGTTCATGACTTCCTCATTTAGTTAGAATATCAGTGACGCTATTATCTTCTAAAAGAATATGCTCATAACGGACAGATCAATCCCAACGAAAAATAGCTCTGATATCCCTAATTAAATTATCATAAGGATGAAACGTCTAGTCAGTAAGTTCCAAACACCGGAGAGCCTCTAACGAATCCGAAAATAAGCAAACATCTTTATAGGAATGATTCCAGACAACAAGCATGTTTCTTAATATAAAACTCATAAAATGACAAATCTTTTTTTGTCACAGTTTTACAATTTTACCTGTCAAATCCGTAATGTTCTGTAAGGTACATATTAAATGTCACTAGTTACGGTTTGGTCGATTAGTATATACTTTCATGATTTTGAGATATCTAATTAAATATACTTTGTATTTCGTTGTCAATGTCATATGCGATTAATGTTACAACTAAGCTAAGCATTGCTAGAAAAGAAGTTATAGGAAACGGACATGTATGTTATGTTTAATTTGTGGTCCATCCACTTAACGTTAATATTAGGGAGTTGTTAAATTGTTACAGGTCAATGCGTCTATCAATTCTAATTAATTCAATTTTCATAATTTTTAATTTTTAAATATTTATAGTAAATTAATAAAAATGGAGAATACGATAAATGTAGCAGGTAGAAAAGAGGCACCGTTCGGCGGCTGCTTGAACTCATTTAAAACCATAAGGCAATTGGTAGTTTCTTTGTCCGATTACTACAATAAGACCATAATTTAGTACAGCTAAGAAACAACTGAAAATACACATTTTAATAGTAATACCTAAGGAAGAGCACCAATAACCCATTTTGTGCTGAAAATGTTGTTTAGTTTATGGGAAGTTGGTAACCACCAAAGCCATTTAACGCAAAGCCCTACCTATTGGTTACAAGGTTGAAAAATGTCAGTCAGACTGATGTGCCGGTGCCAGTTGCCACGATACCGATTGGGGACTCCGCTTCATTTAATCAATTGGTTAAATGGATTTATGACTTATTATTTTAATTAAATTATTAGCATAAAAATAATGATTTTACTGTTCTACTTTGAGGGGGGAAAAAAAAAAGGTGTCAAGTGAACTGTTTTCGACCGAAATATGTTAAAGACTTATAAGCGGAGCAACCTTTCGGTGGTCAAATGTCTGTGGCTAAGAAGACGGAAATGTCCTTTACTATATACACGATACGGATCCGCGTGGTTGCAATGCAACTGTTGAGAGATATAGAAGAAAACACTCTGCTTGCTATGTGGCAATCTACCATCCAGAAGATTAGATATGAGACACATAGATTCTCAACCAAGCTAACGTTCCATCTCTCTCTCTTTCTTTTATCCGTTCCCAAGGTTTATGTTCCTTTCATGACTGTTATTAGTACCATTATTATCAATTCTCCACTTCTTTTTCCTTTTTCCTCATCTCTTTGGTTAGTTTTGTTGAATGCTTCTTTGATCTCTTTATATCCAAATTTCATGGTTTCTTGTGCGGTTTAACATTTCTTTATTCACTTCTTTAGTTGTTTCTCTTCTTCTGTGAGTTAGTCTTTAGTCTTCACTCTGCACTTGTGTGTTTTGTTTTCTTCTCCTTCTTCAGCCTTTAGACATGTAGATTGGTATTAATCTGAATTGTGCTATTTTTCCTCACTCCCATGTAGGATGTGAGATGGGTATTGAAGCAAACTTCAATGCAAGACGCTACCGTGTAGCTTATATTGTCTTTTTGGGTTGGTGCGTAATGAACCGAAGTGGAACAACTCCATAGATCTGCCATGAGAAGCTACCTTGTAAAGTTTGTAACTTTATCACTCGTATCACTAGCTGTCGTGGTTTATGCACAGACAGACGCATTGGACTTGGCAATTCTCAAGTCATTTAGAGATGGGTTAGAGAACCCAGAAACCTTGGAGTGGCCTCAGAATGGTGATGACCCATGTGGGCAACGTTGGAAACATGTGTTCTGTTCTGGTTCGAGGGTTGCTCAGATTCAGGTTCAGGATATGAACCTAAAGGGTCCTTTGCCTCAAAACCTCAACAAGCTGGATATGTTGGAAAGATTGAGTCTTCAACGGAACCAATTCACAGGGCCTATACCATCTCTTAGAGGACTGTCCAAGCTAATATATGCTTATTTGGATTACAATCAGTTCGATTCTATTCCATCTGATTTCTTTGATGGTTTGGAGGTTTTACAATCAGTGGCACTTGATGGAAACAATCTCAATGGTACTAAGGGTTGGTCAATCCCAAATGGGTTGTTAGGTGCTGCACAGTTAACTAATTTTTCGTGCATGTCTTGCAATTTAGTTGGTCCATTGCCTGATTTTCTGGGAAACTTGTCATCTTTGGAAAACTTGAAACTTTCCACCAATAAGTTAACTGGGGAGATTCCTGCAAGCTTTAAGGGAGGAATGTCTTTGCAGAACTTATGGTTAAACGATCAACAGGGGGGTGGTTTGACAGGTACAATTGATTTGGTAGCGACGATGACTTCGCTCACCACTTTGTGGCTTCATGGGAACCAATTCACAGGTGCAATTCCAGAGAGCATTGGCCATTTGATTCAGCTGAAGGATCTCAATCTTAATGGCAATCAACTTGTGGGTTTAGTCCCTGATAGCCTGTCAAATATGGCGCTGGAAAACTTGGACTTGAATAATAACCAGTTGATGGGTCCAATACCAAAGTTTAAAGCAATCAATGCCACCTGCACTTCAAATTCTTTTTGTCAAACCAGTCCAGGGGAACCTTGTGCACCAGAAGTTATGGCGCTTATAGAGTTCTTAAGCGGGTTAAATTACCCTTCAAGACTTGCTAAATCCTGGACTGACAATAATCCATGTGCATCATGGCTTGGAGTGCATTGTGATGCCAAAGGTAAAGTTTCTTCCATTATTTTGCCTAATTATAATCTCAGCGGAACCTTGAGTCCTTCGGTAGGGAGATTAGATTCTATTACACAAATCCAACTTGGCAATAACAATCTAAGTGGCGTAGTTCCCACCAACTGGACTGGCTTAGCATCCTTGACAAAGTTGGACCTTAGCAGCAACGATATTTCCCCTCCACTACCGGCATTTAAAAACACTGTTAATGTTGTCTCTGCTGGTAATCCTTTATTTAGTGGTGGTAATCAGACCAAACCAGCACCATCTCCTAACAACACTTTATCACCTGGAGTCTCGGATACACCACCAGCCAGCAAATCGCCTTCTGGAAACAAAGGCACAGGTTCTGGTTCTAGTAATTCTTACATTTCTACCCAATCGAAAAGATCCACTTTGGTTGCAATTATAGCCCCTGTTGCAAGTATTGCAGTTGTGGCCATTCTGGCTATTCCTATATTAATATATTGTTATAAGCAGCAGAAACAAACTTTTAATGCTCCAAGTTCCCTTGTCATCCATCCGCGAGATCCATCTGATTCAGATAACATGGTTAAGATTGCTGTTGCCAACAACACAATTGGAAGCACTTCTACAGTTAGCGGTTCTGCTAGCAGGAATAATAGTGGTATTGGGGAGTCTCACGTCCTTGAAGCAGGAAACTTAGTCATTTCGGTTCAGGTTCTTCGCAACGTGACCAAGAATTTTGCGCCAGATAATGAGCTTGGCCGTGGTGGCTTTGGGGTGGTTTATAAAGGAGAATTAGACGATGGAACAAAAATAGCAGTTAAAAGAATGGAAGCAGGTTCCATTAGCAGTAAAGCGTTAGATGAATTTCAGGCAGAGATTGCAGTTCTTTCAAAAGTCCGCCATCGTCATTTGGTATCTCTTCTCGGATACTCAATTGAAGGCTATGAGAGAATTCTTGTTTATGAGTACATGCCTCAGGGTGCCCTCAGTAAGCATCTTTTCCACTGGAAAAGCTTGAAACTGGAGCCTCTTTCTTGGAAGAGGAGACTAAATATAGCCTTGGATGTTGCCAGAGGAATGGAGTATCTTCATAATCTAGCCCATCAGAGCTTCATTCACAGAGACCTTAAATCTTCAAACATCTTACTTGCTGATGATTTCAGAGCAAAGGTTTCTGATTTTGGATTGGTCAAACTTGCTCCTGATGGAGAGAATGGTCAGAAATCTGTGGTGACCAGGCTTGCTGGGACTTTTGGATATTTGGCGCCAGAATATGCTGGTAAGCGCGTCCAATCTTATCTACTTCATTTGAGATTTTTTGAATTGATTTTTTAAATAACAACCAGTTTATTTTCTAATGGCTGAACAAGGAACTGATTCATAAATGTAAAACTGGTTTTTAGCTGAATCTTGAGTCATTGATATAGCTGATTCTTGCTAGAATTTTAGGGCCTGGTAAAATCAAGTAAATGTTTTTAATACAGAAATGGTTTGAAGGGAATTGTCTGAGCTCCATATCATGATTTTGCATGCTGAAACAAATACATCCACTTAGCATCGTATTTTCTTTATATTAGCTGTACAGTAGCACAATAGACCTCATGTTACTTTTTGATGTGTACAATTATTCTGAAGACTAACTTCTTCATTTATATTTTCTTAGTCACGGGAAAAGTCACAACCAAGGCCGACGTCTTTAGTTTTGGAGTTGTTTTAATGGAGCTGTTGACTGGACTAATGGCCCTTGATGAGGACAGACCAGAAGAAAGTCGATACTTAGCTGCATGGTTCTGGCGTATCAAATCAGATAAAGAGACACTGAGGGCCGCAATTGACCCTGCCCTGGATGTTAAAGACGAAAAATTCGAAAGCATTTCTGTTATTGCCGAACTTGCAGGGCATTGCACGGCTAGGGAGCCTAACCAAAGACCGGATATGAGCCATGCAGTGAATGTGCTAGCTCCACTTGTTGAGAAATGGAAACCGTTAGATGATGATACTGAAGAATATTGTGGCATTGATTATAGCCTTCCTCTTAATCAGATGGTAAAAGGTTGGCAAGAAGCAGAAGGAAAGGACTTGAGTTTGGACCTGGCTGATAGCAAAAGTAGTATACCAGCAAGGCCAACTGGCTTTGCAGATTCCTTCACTTCTGCTGATGGCCGATGAGACAGATAAATTCATCATCATTACTGTTGCTACTGCTCATTTATCCTTATCCCGCTCATGTTGTAGATAGTAAGTTGTGTTGCTTCTGTTTTCCAATCAGTTTATGCCATGTTTTGCCGCGAGGTTCCTGATGTTCTAGAGTTCAGTTCCCAATCAGTCTTAAGATATTATTTGCAATTTGTGATATAGATAGAGAACAATCTTGAATGAAAATCTCTTAGTGATCATATCCCCGTTCCTTGCTGCTCCATCGCCTTGTTCTCAAACATGCTCCTTACTGTTGATGCAGCCAAAGCAAAGGCCAGCACGTTTTTGGTCAGTAATATTAGTTATCAATGTGGAACTTATCCAAGTTTTAGGAGACCCTGATCAACTTACATGATTCTCGTTTGGTTAAGAGTACACCATGTCCTAAAGTCGATGGTTTTTAACATCGTGGAAGTTGATTGAGTAATTGATTGAGATTTTTTAACCCACACAGCACTTATGAAACCCGAAGCCCTGCAAGCCGAAGCTCTTTCGAGAACACAAGCCCCTTGCTCCTGTCAATGGGTGGACCAACAAAATTACTGGAACCAAAGGTCGGAATCTCCTACATTGTGCTTGTGGATCATTGTCAGCCGGAAACAGTGTGGATGGAATGGATATACATATACGTTGCAAATAAATACCTCCTTAATTGCACTGACGTGTATTTTAAGTGCCCCCCCTCTCCGTCTCCGTCTAGGTCTCGATCATTGCATTTGTCCTTCTCCTAGTCTTCCCATTTAAACAGCTGCCACGTTTACCACTTGACAAGCTCTATTATAAAGATTACAGACGTTTTGCAGTAGTAAGTAGTACTGCTCATTATAACAGTTTTGTGGTGTGTATTTCATGATTTTCATTTCTTTTAATGTTTTATTCTAACTACAATAGCATCAACGAACTGAAGAATTACAGACCTAGTACTAGAGATCCATGAATATAAGGACGTACCAAAAGAAAATACACAGAGTTGTTTCACTCTTGATTCCTAGAAAGTGCTCCAGGGCCATAACAACATTCTGCTATACAAGGGCAGTAGAACATTAGTTCAGTTTCCACAAAACCATTCAGTTTAACAAAATATGATGAGCATGTTAGCCACTTGAACGTGAAATTCATATATGATGAGAAACAGAAGCTTATACAGTGATAATAGGGAAAGGATGCTCTTTTGATTCTTCCAGTGTATTCTCATTCGACGATGTAAGAAGCAAAGTAGCTCTTTTCAACCAAGGCAAGGCAGGCGTTCATAGGTGAAAAGTTCCGTATCTATCAGGAATTCGTTAGGACATGTGACTGAGTTTTGCAATCTCTGGGCGACTTGATACCTGATAGGCCCACCAAGTCCCACCATTACGTCTTCATTCATAACCAAAGCCTATATCTTGTTGAGCACATATAAATACTGGAATCGCAAATCTCCACGTACATCACAATCTTACTATTTACAGAAATTCGCACAAACCTCAAACTTGTTCACTGAATTAATCTTCCAAGTCCAAACGTTAGGCCTTAATTTTGGTTTCGCAGGTCTTCGAATCCTTCTGTCCAAGACACAGCCGAATTGAACGGACCAGAAAGCATCAAGGTATACACCGATCTGCACTGAGTATCAAGAACCAGAAGGTTTCTTAGATCCTGTTGAGATTTTTCACACCTCTCGACCTCGCAAGCTAACGCTCGCACTTGCCTTAGCAATTTGTTACGTAACAACCACACAATCACACAGAATCAGAAAAAGACAATAGAGCGATTTTGGTTAGGTCTCAGGTTCGATTCTCTGCTAGTCCCTCTTGTAAGTACGGTATTCAAAAAATTAAAAAAAAGGTATGGTTAAAGGGTTACCCAAAATTAGCTCTAATGATTTATACAAAGGTTGTGCCCGCAGGGCGTAGCTCAGTTGATTCCAGAGGGGCAGATTTGCTCAAAAGTGTAAGGTTCGAATTCCACGATTTGCAATGTGGGAGCAACATTCTTGAGCCCCTTGTGGGCTTTGAGGGTGAGCTCCTTGTAGGCCTGTGGGTTGCTCACCTCCCCTTTAGCGGGCCGCTGAGTACTTGATTTACATCCTCCCAGTTGCTTCGTCGGGCCGGAGTGTGGGGGGCCCTTTGGGTTGGAGATTCAACCTTTGCTCCAAGAGAAAGACAAGAGAGAGAGAAATTCAATTCATTCAATAATAGCGTGTCTTTACATTCCGTTACAACAGACATATAAACTGCTGAGCTAGGAATGTTCTAGACAGTGTCACGTGCTTCCGACATGCTTTCTTTATTTCAACGTTGCGTTTCATTTATTCGGGCTCCTTGCTGACGACATCTCCATCTTCTTCCTCGCGAGCTCATGCAACTCCACTAGACGTAACATCCCCTCCTTCTTTAGAAATCACCTTGTCTAGCAGATTTATGTCCGGAAACCTCTTCTGTAATTCATAAAACATTTCCCACGTGGCTTCCTCCTTGGTTCCTCCTTGCCATTGTACCAACACCTGTGTTACTGCTCGGTTGTTCCGCTTCACCATTCTTCTTCCCTAGATTGCCTCCGGGATTTTCGCCTTTTCCTTCATCACCGCCGGTAGCTGACGGGAAGTGGGAGTATCTTCCGATACATGCGCCTTTAATTGCGACACATGGAACGTAGGGTGAATGGTCGTCCCTTTCGGTAATCCCAGTATATACGCCACTTTGTTCACCTTGGCTATAATCGGGAAGGGCCCATAGTACACAGAAGCTAGCTTCTGGTTGGGTCTTCTCTGCACTGAATGTTGACGATAAGGATGGAGCTTTACATACACCTACTGGCCTTCCTCAAATTCTCTGTCCGAACGTTTCTTGTCTGCCTGCAATTTCATCCTCTGTTTTGCCCTATTTAAGTGAAATTTGACAATTTGAAGTGTAGCCTCCCTCTTCTGAAACACCTAATCCATGTTGAATAAACTTAAATAGACTTGAAATTCGCACCTACACAGTGGACAGTTTTTTGAGGTAACTTTAAATGCGAAGTTCAAGGGTATTTTCTGATGGTTCAAGTCTGAGGACGTTTGAAGTTTTCTAGAAAGAGTTATGATGGTTTCAGTAATCAAGAGTCAAAATTTATGGTGTTGTTTAGTATTCTGTTTGAGTTGTTTATTTTTCCGTCTTGTACGATTTTTAAGAGTCAAAAGTAGCTTATAAATAGGTTTATATTATGTTGCAAAAAACAAGGAGAAAAGGAAAACAGAGAAAGATTTACGAGAAAAAGCTTTTGTCTCTGTCAATTTGGTGTCATAGCCAAATGGAGAATGTGATGGGTCAAATGTCGCTACCCCGATTGACAAAGGCGAACTATGAGAATTGGAGCATTCAAATGAAAGCTCTTCTTGGGTCTCAAGATGCTTGGGAAATAGTCGAGACTAGTTTTGTAGAACCAGAAACTACCACGGGATATACGACAGCTCAACATAAGGCGTTGAAAGAAACGCGAATGAAGGATAAAACAGCATTGTACATGCTGTTCTGAGCTATTGACGAGTCGGGCTTTGAGAAAATTGCAAGTGCAACAACTTCAAAAGAAGTGTGGGATATTTTGGCGAACGTGTACAAAGGAGTCGATCGAGTCAAGCAAGTCCGCCTCCAAACTCGTCGCGGCGAATTGGAAGGTATGAAGATGAAAGAGTCTGAAGGTGTATCCGACTACATCACACGTGTCCAAACCGTGGTGAACCAACTCAACCGAAATGGCGAAGCGTTAACCAATGCGCGAATTGTGGAGAAGATCTTGAGGTCGTTAACCGACAGTTTCGAAAATGTCGTATGTGCCATAGAAGAGTCAAAGGACCTAGCAACGCTTACGGTTGACGAGCTCGCAGGTTCTCTTGAGGCACACGAACAACGTAAGAAGAAGAAGAAGGAGGAGACACTCGAGCAAGCACTTCAAACCAAGGCGTCAATCAAAGATGAAAAGGTACTCTATTCTCAAAACTTTCGGGGTAGAGGGCGTGGCAGTAGACGTCGAGGAAATGGTCGTGGTGGTAGAGGCCGTGGTCAAGAAGGATATGATGAGCAGAATGAGCAACCAAGCCAACAAAATTGGCGTGGAAGAGGACGCGGTCGTGGGAGAGGCGGCCGGTCGAATCATTCCAACATCGAGTGCTACAATTGTCACAAATATGGTCACTATGCGAAGGATTGCTACTCCGATAAATGTTACAATTGTGGCAAGGTAGGACATTTCGCCAAAGAATGTCGAGTCGAGAAAAAGGTGGAAGAGACAACCAATCTAGCAACAGAAGATGAGGAAGGTTTTCTCTTGATGGCGCACAACGAAATCAACACGGACAATGACACGATGTGGTACCTCGACTCAGGTGCAAGCAACCACATGTGCGGGTACAAACATTTGTTCAAGGAGATGCGAAAAGTTGAAGATGGACACGTATCTTTTGGAGATGCGTCGAAGGTCGAGGTCAAAGGCCAAGGTACGGTTTGTTACTTACAAAATGATGGATTTGTAGGGTCAATCCAAGATGTGTATTACGTACCAGACCTCAAGACCAACATTTTGAGTATGGGGCAACTCATGGAGAAAGGTTACTCAGTACTTATGAGAGAACGGGTACTGCACTTGAAGGATAAGAAAGGGCATTTAGTCACTCAAGTCGAGATGGGGAGGAATCGCATGTACAAACTGAATTTGAGAAGTATACAAGGAAAATGTTTGCAAGTAGACGTAGAAGACAAGGCATCACTGTGGCATCTCCGCTTTGGTCACCTACATTATGGTGGTCTAAAAAAGTTAGCAAAGAAGAATATGGTGCACGGGCTACCCGACATGGACTATGAAGGAAAATTTTGTGAAGAATGTGTACTCGGCAAGCATGCTAGAACCTCGTTTCAAAAGAAGGCTGAATATCAGGCAAAGCAACCTCTTGAGTTGATTCATACAGACATTTGTGGACCAATAACCCCCGAATCTTTCAGCGGTAAAAGGTATTTTATTTCCTTTATCGATGATTTCTCACGAAAAACTTGGGTTTATTGTTTGAAAGAAAAATCAGAGGCGTTCGAGGTGTTCAAAAAGTTCAAAGTGATGGTGGAGAAAGCAACTGGTAGTCACATCAAAGCCGTACGATCCGATAGAGGTGGCGAGTATACTTCGGCGGCTTTTATGAAGTATTGCGAGGAGCAAGGCATAAGGCGATTTCTATCCGCACCGTACACTCCGCAACAAAACGGTGTAGCCGAGAGGAAGAACCGGATCATTCTCGACATGGTTCGGTCAATGTTGAAGAGCAAAAGGATGCCAAAGGAATTTTGGGCAGAAGCTGTGCAATGCGCCATCTATGTGCAAAATCGATGTCCACATGCGAAGCTGGATGATCAAACACCACAAGAGACATGGAGTGGACAAAAGCCAACAGTCTCTCATTTCAAGATATTCGGTAGTGTGGCTTATGCACATGTACCAGATCAGCAAAGAACGAAGCTCGAAGATAAAAGCAAAAGGTATGTATTTATTGGGTATGATGGGAAAACAAAAGGATACAAGCTATTTGACCCGATAAGCAAGAAGGTTGTGGTGAGTCGTGATGTACGAGTTAACGAAGCAAGCGAGTGGGATTGGAATAACTC
>JANZLC010000005.1:33112949-33135525 GCA_026413385.1 Erythroxylum gracilipes
TGAAGGATGGTAGAAATATTTAAGTTTACGGGGGAGTTTTGTTGAATAAACTTAAATAGACTTGAAATTCGCACCTAACACAATGGATAGTTTTTTTAGGTAACTTTAAATGCGAAGTTCAAGGGTACTTTCTGATGGTTCAAGTCTAAGGACGTTTGAAGTTTTCTAGAAAGAGTTATGATGGTTTCAGTAATCAAGAGTCAGAATTTATGGTGTTGTTTAGTATTCTGTTTTGAGTTGTTTAGTTTTCCGTCTTGATTTTAAATGTTGTACGATTTTTAAAAGTCAAAAGTAGCTTATAAATAGGTTTATATTATGTTGTAAAAAACAAGGAGAAAAGGAAAACAGAGAAAGATTTACGAGAAAAAGCTTTTGTCTTTTTCAATCCATCCCTATTTCTTTGGAATCTCCTGCTACGTATGGGACGTATAATGGCGGTGGGTACCCGTATAACACTTCGAAAGGAGTTGAATTTATGGTAGAATGGTGAGAGGTATTATACCACCACTCGGCCATCGACAACCAACCTACCCAATTCTGAGGAGTGTCGCCACAGAAGCATCTCAAGTAGGTTTCAAGCGTCTTGTTCACAACTTCCTACTGTTCATCCGTCTGGGGATGGCAGGATGTGGATAGTTGTAATTTCACATGTTGTAGCCGAAACAACTCTCGCCAAAACTTACTCAAAAATACTGGATCCCGATCTGAAATGATACACTCTGGCATCCCATGCAACTTAAATACGTGATCCATGAATGCCTGTGCAACATCTAGAGCTGTATATGGATGCTTAATCGCGGTAAAGTGTGCATACTTACTAAACCGGTCAACGATTACAAAAATAGCTGACTTCCCATGCGACAGTGGCAATCCTTCTATAAAATCCAGGGTAACTTCCTTCCATGTGGATCGAGGCCAGTCGTATTTTCATCTCGTCGGGTGTCTGATCCAAGGTAAAGAACTGCTCACACTTATAGCTCCAACTCCTTACTCCCGTACCATCGAACATTGGAAATTTGGGTTTGTTGGTCTTCAAAACTCCTATACTGCGTCCTCCATCTCCTGAGCGTTTCACTGACGATTCCGTCTCCTCCTTGTCCATTTTTTGCATGAGCTGCTGGAACATAGACTTAATATCACTGATCTCCTTTTCGTGCCTTGACTGAGCTTCTAGCATGCTTCTAATGCTTTCTTCCAGACAGCGTACTTCAGCTCTTCTCGTGCTCTCAGCCATTCCTTTCCGAGGAACGTAGGTTCTAATACCAGATGTTGAGATTTTTCACACCTCTCGACCTCGCAAGCTAACGCTCGCACTTGCCTTAGCAATCCGTTACGTAACAACCACACAATCACACAGAATCGGAGAAAGACAAGAGAGAGAGAAATTCAATTCATTCAATAATAGCGTGTCTTTACATTCCGTTGCAACAGATATATAAACTGCTGAGCTAAGAATGTTCTAGACAGTGTCACGTGCTTCCGACATGCTTTCTTTATTTCAACGCTGCGTTTCATTTATTCGGGCTCCCTGCTGACGACGTCTCCATCTTCTTCCTCGTGAGCTCATGCAACTCCACTTGACGTAACAGATCCTGGTTCATTACTCTCTCCATCTAGTACCTCATCAAGATGAGGACAGAATCGCCTTTTACACCGATCTGCACAGAGTATCAAGAACCAGAAGGTTTCTTAGATCCTGGTTCATTACTCTCTCCATCTAGTACCTCATCAAGATGAGGAAAGAATCGCCTTTTCTGATCTACAAATTTCCAATTTCCATGAGAGCTGACCTGCAAAATCCAACCTGGTAAAATGAAAAGTCTTTACATATAATAAGAAATGAAAGATAATACATCACAACTATAAAGAATTGCACTAAGGTCGTTTTTGGCAGCATTATAAGTGGAACTCAGCATTTGATTTAGGAATCTCAACTCCAAATATGTTGTTTATTTGTCACGCATAATTGAAATTCCAATTCCATGGAATTTATAGTTAGATTTGCTAAAGGAATGAATTATCCAGAACAACTCAATTTTCATAAAACAACCTATTGTCACGATTCCAGGTATTAGAATTAGAATTCCAATTCCACTTCTTGGATACAAAATGGAGCTAGGCTAACAGTTATTTTCATTAACGAAACAGCATACACACGACAAAAACGTTTGAAGAGCATTTGCAATATTCGAAGATGTCAATAATCTCAAAACTAAAATGATCATGGTCCTATGAATAGCAGAAGCGACAGTTGATCTGCAAGCTCTCTATTCCAAGCAAAGGCCCGAACAGCACCGTCAGAACACACCATTGGCGTATGCAGACCCCAAGAGTTACAGTGATTCTATTACGTGAAAATTCATAGGAAGAAAATAAGTGTCTACTCTAGTGAGCTTGATAAGATTATCTGGACGTAATTATATTCGGAGTAGCTAAGGATTGGGGAATTAAGCGGAGAACCCACTTCAATACATCTCCTTAAGAACCATGCTAAAGGCTGTTACTTATACAGACTTGAGAAATGAAATTCAAGAACGAAAACCTGTTCATCTAGCAACATGGCTTAGGTTGACCTGAAAAACTATTAGCAAAAGGTTTTGTTACCCTTTTTGTGTAATCGATATCTCATTTTGTGTGTAGTTTTGAGTCGATAATTGGTTTGGCATTGGCCCTCCGATTACATTTTCTCATCACAGTCTTCCATGTCGGCCTTGGCTTCAGTCTTGAGCCATCTCAGTTGGCTTTCTCCCCACCAAAGCTCATCAGCAAAAGCATTGATCTCCATTTATCTACGCATAGCATCATCCTTTGTGTACAAGCCTATTATGGTGGAGACTTCATTCTTCTATTACGCTACCTATTTGTAGTACCCGTTGGTCCCTACATGCATGAGTTGCTCATATCTTTTAGATGATAACACCATCTTGCTGTTAATATGCGTCCAGTCAATGAATGCCTGGCCAACTCTTTTCGGTGAAACTGAGAACCTTCCTGGCGGGAAATGCCAACTTTGCGTCTTAGTCGTCTAATCAGGATAAGGGAAATCTCGAAAAAGTCAGGTCCATCTAACCTACGGTGTAAGAATCTGAACATCTAGGTTGTGTCACTCCCAATTACTGGCTAAACACTCTTGAACTTGACCCTTCATAAACAATCAAATAAAAGAGTTGATCATCATCAATCGAAATTTGAAAGGAAAATGTGAAGAAATAGAAATCTGAATGTTTTTTTGGGTTAATCTTCCTCTCCCAATAACTTTATTTACTTCAGTAATTTGCAGGTAGAAAAGGAATTAGCACAAGCTCAACCTGTACCACCCTTTAAAAATTATGAGTCTCTGGCTAGGTATCAGTAATAGCTTTTTCCATAATGACATGTCAGCCGTCTTATACAGGAGTTGACTCTATATAGACACTATGACTTTAGTTTCATCATTTGCACAAAAAATTCCTTCACCCACATCTGATAGAAGATAAGGACTAAATATCTTCATAACTTGCTGATAGACAGGTTTCTTGAAATATACTGCCTGTTCAACATGGAAAAAAAAGCATTAACAATAAAAAAAAATAGGAACTATTATTTTGGTGGCCTTTATAGTTAATATGGCCAATGTTTCACGAAAATATTCCTGCATACTATAGACCATTTGCTGGTGTGTAAAGGTAAGTTGGGTAATATTAGTCATGATGACCATAAATACTACCAAAATGATGGTCATGCAGTTGAGTCCATAAAAAACCCTGTAAGACACATACGTGCAAAGTAAAAAAATAGTAAGATTGACTCACAAGTTCCACCACTCTTTCAGGCCACATCCACGACCAGTTGTTAAATTCAGGCTTTTCAGAGCCATCGCCCAACAGGTTTATCTCTTCCTCCTTCCCGGTAAACTTAAAAAGAAACCTGGCGTTCAAGATAAGGAGAACAGCGTTTAGAGCATTAGGACGCTTTGATCTTTATTTAGCACTATCTGCCAGCAGTAATTGATTTAAATGGGGAAAAGGAAACTATTTCTGGAATTATTGTCCACATACTTGCTATCAAATATAGACATATCACCACCTTCTCCAATAAAGTTAAGGTGCAGCAATGGCTGTCTGATGGACATTTCTATGGAAAATAAATTTTAATAGAGATGATAGAGAATATAGGATGCATTAAGATTGAAAAAAAAAAATCAAATGCATGTTTGAACGGCTAGTGGTGCATATACTCTAAAATCTTCATAAATTCAAATAACAGAGATGAGTATATCACCCCCATGACCACCTACATGTGTCCTAACCGTCTACTTCAAACTTGTGTAGTGTACACTAACCCCAAGAAATTACAACAAACTAACAATTCATATATGCAACATGAAAGCAGAAATTAGAAACATGACAAGGAATAACAAATGACAGTTAAGCTAAAGAAAGAAGATACAGAAACCTAAAATATTCCTAGTTAACATCAGTTAAGTCATAATCTTACCACTTTTGTGCTTGCCCTTTATAATTTGTGCCCCACCGACGATTGAGTCTGTATCTAACTTGAATTGGGAAATCGTAGGTCAGCCAATAGGGAGCCTAACCATGGTCATAATAAGCCAAAAATAAATGGAAATAAAAAGGAAAATCAATTCGTGCATTCTAAGTATGAAAATTTCAATGCCCTTATTAAACCGCAAAACAAAACCTCTGCCAAAAATTCGGCTGAAGTAACACCAGTTTCTTCCCTCAATTCTCGCATCGCCGCGTTCCTCAAATCCTCACCGTCATCGGCACCACCCTGTGAGAAATAACACAACGCACAGCTTTGATTGTCCCTTCAAAAACACCACCCAATCTACGATGAACAATTGTTCTGCTTCAATTGGACTGAAACTAATTCCAACTGTTAGAAATAGGCCAAGATTGGAGAACCACCTGAGGCATCTGCCACGTATTCCTTATGTTTATCCTCGACGCCGTGAATATCTACAGTTTCAATACCAGAAGTTCTTTAGTGGTCAATTAATAAGTAAATAGTTTTAATGTAGACAATGTTTTCACAAAGAAAAAACCTTCCTAGAGGAGTTGACCAGACAAATGCCGACGTTCCTCCGATAGCCGTCAGGAGGAGTTTCCATGGATAGGACCGTCAAGTTACACGCGACCACCAATGGCACCTTGGCAAATTCGCCAAATCGTGAAAGGTGATTTCGGCCTCCGGTTTCATAAATGCAGGGATTGGGATTTCCCACATAACCTCCACAACACACCATCGCTCGTCGTTTTATCTCAATCTCTCTCTCTCGCCCGTTGCTATCTTGTTCGCTTTACATACCTTATATGTATGTGTATATTCCATAAGTTCGTTCTCTTTGATGAACTCCGTAAATATCCTCGGATACTTTCGAACCGTTTGAAAATAAATTGGATTGAATTGAGATCCAATTCAATTCAATTTAGAATATTTGTAACAAATTCAATAACATTATAATTTAATTTAATTATATCGTTAGGAGCACAATTAAAATAAATTTAATTATTTTATATGACATTTTTACTCTTAACTTAAAAATAATCTTCTTAAATACTAAACATTCATACTTACATAAAGCAAGTTATAACCATCAATTTCATTATAAGTAATATCATAAAAAAAAGTTCATTATTAAAATGAAAAAAATAATTGCAAATGATATGAAATAATGAAAGGAAAAACTAAATCGAACGATGAATTTAAAAGAGAACAATGATTATAGACAAAAAAATGAAAAAAAAACACTAATAAATAAGGAAAAGAGAAAACCTGAATATAGTGGGAGGTGCTGATTTGTAGAGGTGTTGCTATTCCGTTTCTTGGTGCCTGGTGGGAGGAGATGTTTGAGGTGCAGAGATACATAGTAGGGTTAGATGGGTATTATTGGAATGATATTTTTAATGTTCAAAAGAAAAACTGAAGTCCCAATTCAATTCCGATATTTTTCAGATGAATTCAATTTATAAAAGATGATGGTGTTTAAATGAGTATTATTGGAAGGATATTTTCAACGTTTAAAAGAAGAATTGAAGTCCCAGTTCGTAATTCAATTCCGATACTTTTTCAGGTGAATTCAATTTATAAAAGATGATGGGGTTCAACCTTTCTTTTTTCTGTTTCCAAACACTTGAATTGACTTCAATGTTGCAATTAAATTAAATTCGTAACATTCCAAACACATTTTGTATTATTGATTTATTTCCATGCAATGTTTAAGAAATTTGGTTTAGGACATAAAATTTTAATTTAGTTAAAAATTAATTGAGCATTTTTATAAATTGAAATAAAATGATTGTTTTTTACTTAATATTAATTTTTAATTAAATTTTAAATAAAATAATCTATTTTTATTATTTTTAAATTTTATAAAAAAATTTAAAATTTAAAATCTTAAATTTTGTATTTTAATTTCTAGAATGAATTTAAAAAGTTGCTCATATATTAAATCAAATGTCTGCCTAATCTCCGATCCAACTTAGCGGTGTGCCTTTATTTTTAATAAGAAATTACAATAAGCAAAAAAAAAGAAAAAAACCTTTTATAAATAATAAGTGAAATTTAGAGCATAACAAGGGGTCCACATCACAAGTATCTACATTCCTTCGTAACTACTTCATATTTTGTCTTCTTCCTCCAACCAAACCAAACAAAATACATCACACCTGCAACTTCTATTACCCATTTCGAATCTAAATCTATACTATCAAGTGCAATGGGGGTGCCTCAAACAATGGAGGCGTTAAGAGAGAGAGCCATATTCATGAAGGACTCGCTGCACAGAAGCCAGACCATCACCGATAGCATGGTCGCCATTCTCGGCTCCTTCGACCACCGCCTCTCCGCCCTCGAAACCGCCTTGCGTCCCACTCAGGTAACCGTTCCTTTCTTCTTTTTATGTAAGAATACGTTTCTTCTTCATCAAGTTTGGTGAACAAAGTGAGATCTGAAATAGATACGAACGCATTCCATAAGAAGAGCGCATGACAATATCGACAAGACTCTGAAGACCGCTGAGGTTATATTGGCCCAATTTGATCTTACTCGCAAGGTAGCTCCGAATTTCCAATTTTGTCTATTTCATTCAATTTAATCAGATATTGGTCATTAATATAGTCGATAATAAAAAAATTGAAACTTGGTGGACAAAAATGTTCTTAGAAATTGTGTCATATCACATGAGAACAAGTTTGAGCGTGAACCCCACTTGTATCCAATTTGTTTTGGATGAGCAAACTTGTACCTGGCGTGTGTTTTGAGTGTCTACAAAAGACCTTTTGATCCTCTAGTGCTAGTTTATTTGATCCGTGCTCATTTAGACGGAGGGATTCCGATCAGAAGAACATAGGATTATTTGTGATTACCATCTTTGAAGGGACATTTCCTTTTCTGA
Organism: Erythroxylum gracilipes; assembly: GCA_026413385.1. NCBI lineage: Eukaryota > Viridiplantae > Streptophyta > Magnoliopsida > Malpighiales > Erythroxylaceae > Erythroxylum > Erythroxylum gracilipes. The sequence continues at coordinate 33,120,349 of JANZLC010000005.1, forward strand.
GACTTTGTTTCATGTTATCGATGTTGATTGTGTATTTAAATGTAAATATTCAGGCGGAGGCAAAAATTCTGAGAGGGCCACATGAAGACCTGGAGAGCTACTTAGAAGCAATTGATCAGCTGAAAAGCACTGTCGAGTTTTTCAGCAGCAATAAAAGTTTTAAGGCTGATGGGGTGCTTAGTCACGCTAATCAAATGCTCACGAAAGCTGTTTCAAAGCTGGAAGATGAGTTTAGAACGCTATTGTCAAATTACAGGTTTGTTTTCAGTTAATCAACGTTTCTTGTGTGAAAAAACAGTAAAGCATGTAAATGAATGAAACTAATTACACAAACAATGTTTATCTCTTCACCCCATCCGTGGCAGAAAAGAAGACAGACCCAAGAACATTAATCATCGAAATGGTATTAACTTCGCCAATTCTCATCACTATCTAATAACCCACGGATAAAATTGAGTCAACTCTGATATCCTTCGATTGAATAGAGAAGTGTTGAAATTGGAGATGAAAATCAATGCATTTCAAACGTTTCTATTTACAAAAATAGTGGTTATTACAGAAATCAAGTTATTTTATTTTAGGCTTGATAATAATGCGCATGACATGAACTTCAAATAGGTAATTTTTTGTGAAGCAAAAAACTGAAAAAGAAGTCATTTTCTTCGGAATTGCAGCAAGCCTGTGGAACCTGATCGTCTTTTTGATTGCCTTCCCAACTCCCTACGACCATCTTCATCACCTAAACAAAAAGGGGAAAATAACAAGAATTCATCTGATCACCAAAATAAGAGTCTAGAAGCTCCTGTGTACACGCTTCCAACTCTGATTCCACCCAGGGTTTTGCCACTGTTGCATGATTTAGCACAACAAATGACTCAGGCCGGCCACCAGCAACAGTTATTCCGAAGTTACAGGTAATCTGCAAGAATTTTTCATATTAACCTTTATGCATGTGATGACTGATTCCATATTAATTTAGAAACAGCATTGACAGGCTATATTTATGAATGCTAGGGACACCCGTGCTTCAGTTTTGGAACAGAGCCTCAGGAAATTAGGTGTTGAGAGACTTAGTAAAGATGATGTCCAGAAAATGCAGTGGGAGGTTTTGGAGGCAAAGATTGGGAATTGGATACACTACATGCGGATTGCTGTAAGGATTTATTTGAAATGTTGTTCATTTGACAAATTGTATCCTTTAGGTTGGTCTGCCAACTAAATTATAATTCTTGAATAGGTCAAATTATTGATAGCCGCGGAAAAGAAAATTTGTGATCAAATACTGGGTGACAGTTCTCTCAGGGATCAGTGTTTTGCTGAAGTAACAGTAAACAGTGTTTCTACGCTCCTTAGTTTCGGTGAAGCTATAGCGAAAAGCAAGAGATCACCTGAAAAATTATTTGTTCTGTTAGACATGTATGAGATTATGAGAGAACTTCAGTCAGAGGTATGTTAAATCTATGCAGATTGAACAAAAGTTTTCTATTATGTATTATGTGAAGTAATGCTTTTTTTTTTTTTTTTTTTAATGTGAGGCACTTGTTCAATGGATTGTAATACACTCTTTTGTCCTTCTGGTTCAAACAAATTCTACTTTTGGCATGAAAGAGCGCTCTGTTTTATGGGTAATAGCATCCTGAAAAAGCTCACATATTAACTTGATGTATAAAGTTAAGATGACTGTATATACTTTTATGAGGATGACAAGGGAGAAGTTCATAGAAAATTAAATTTCAAAGGTGAAAGGCTAACTTCCTGGGCTAGAGACTATGCCTATATAGAAACTTCTAAAATTATCGGAATATCACCTCCATATATGACTTGTTCATTATTAATTGATGTTGCTAACATGTATAGAGGAGTTGGAATTGTACAAGTTCGCGAAAAAACCAGAATTATTGACTGAGAGATGGAATTGTTTGCAACTCGTCTATTGATTTTAAGATTTACACATTAAACTGCTATGTAATCTGTAGTGAAAGATTTCCAGATAAACTTACAGATTAGCTGTCTACAGTTGCTATTGCTCTCGACCTTCTGTTTCCTTATTCCTTTTTCGGGGTTTGATGAGTTGCAGATTGAGTTACTCTTTGCAACCACAGCTTGCAATGAAATGCGGGAGGGTGCAGTTAATTTGACAACACGGTTAGCTCAGACAGCTCAGGAGACTTTTGTTGATTTCGAAGAAGCGGTTGAAAGAGATTCCACCAGAACCGCTGTTCTTGATGGAACTGTGCATCCTTTGACAAGCTATGTGATAAATTATGTGAAGTTTCTCTTTGAGTAAGTAGAAAATTTGTCTTTGTATTAACTCAGATACTACTTTTTCTTGAATGAGTTGGTTTGCAATATAGAATATCATGTATTATTAATATTATTTCTTTAATTCTATACCTGCTGGTGGTAGGAAGGATGTGACTATCAGCTTCTAGCGACTGCTGATTGCACAGTCGTTGCTTTACTTCTATGATAAATTTGTCTCATTTTCTGATTTTTGAGTTTTTAGCTGTTTCTATCTTGCAGTATAGACCTTAAATTCCTTCAATTTAGATCATAGTCCCACCTGATATATATTGCTGATTGCGTTGCGGGTTTTGTTGTGGTTGTAGTCTGCAATTTAAGACAGACACTGCGCTATGTTTTACTTACTCCCCACTCCCTTTGCTTGTAGTCAATTGCTAACTTTTTTGTTAATAAGATCTGACTGTAACTTTACATGTGCGCAGTTACCAGACAACACTTAAGCAGCTCTTCGAAGACTTCGAAGCAAGTGATCCAGAGGCTCAAATAGCGACTTTAACAACAAGGATTATGCAGGCACTTCAGGTTAATCTAGATGGGAAATCCAAGCAGTACAAAGATCCTGCACTAACCCAGTTATTTCTTATGAACAACATTCACTATATAGTGAGATCTGTACGAAGGTTTGGTTTACATTAAGCATGTTCTGAAAGTCCCAACTACGCGGCAATATGCAACTCCTGACCATTTATTTACAGGTCAGAAGCAAAGGACTTATTGGGAGATGACTGGGTACAAATACATCGTAGGATAGTGCAGCAGCATGCAAATCAGTACAAGAGAATTTCTTGGGCAAAGGTTCTGTTTCTTGAAATTTACAACTATTGCGAATGCATTGAGTTGTTGCATGAACTTAATAACATATTCATCTTTGCGTAATGGGAAAATGAGATAACTTTTATCCAGAAAATGTTTAAACTATGATCACCAAGTAATTAAGCCATAATTTTAACTGCTCTTGTAAACCTTTAAAATCAGCATTACCCCATCTCATCCTTATTACGTGTTCTAGTAGTTAGGAAAAATTTAGAAAAAGCATTTGTCTTTCTACCGAAGCATGTTGATTTGTTGATGTAGTGAGACAAGCAAGTAATTTTATATGTTGGATGTTCAGATTTTGCAGTGCCTCTCTGTTGGCACGGGTGATTCAGGTGCAAGTGGTATTTCTAGAGCAATGGTGAAGGACAGGTTTAAGACATTCAATGTACAATTTGAGGAGCTTCATCAAAGACAATCTCAATGGACAGTTCCAGACAGTGAGTTGCGAGAGTCTTTGAGGCTTGCTGTTGCCGAAGTCCTCTTGCCTGCCTACAGATCCTTCTTGAAACGGCTTGGGTATGGCTTTTTACCCTGAAGTCAATTTCCATATCCACTTCCTCAAGCGATCGCTCTAATTTCTCTCATCTAACATCATAATACTTATGATGATTCTCTTCCGTTTTCTGTGCAGACCCATGATTGAGGGTGGTAAAAACCCCCTGAAGTACATCAAGTACAATCCAGAGGATCTTGAGCGCATGCTGAATGAATTTTTTGAGGGTAAGACATGGAATGAACAAAAAAGGTAAAAAATAAAAAATTTATCTCGAAGGTCGGGACTTGGGGTAAATAAGGTAACTTTTTCATTTCATTAGAGATTTTTTTTTGGGATTTGTAAATCATGAGGTTGAATAATAGTGGCTTCATAAATCACAACCAATAGTACATATGGGGGTATGTACCATAGGTCTGTTGAACACTTCCCAGTTGCCAAAGAACTGAACAAAAACGTTTAATTGAGAGGAAGATGACAGTTTAGTTTTGTTTGTGTGTGTCTGTGGCTTCAGTGATATGGAACTTTATATCAAATCTTAGGAAGTTAACCTGCTTGACTTTTTGCTATTTGATTGATTTTGTGATATCATAAGACCCTGAGAAGTATTATTAATCAAAGCTTAAAACCATCTCAAGTGCGTGACGACCCAAATTCTAGTTTCAAGGACAAAACGGGTCATACACCTCAACCTGGCTCGCATGTCCTTGTATTTCCTTAAGCGTTAAGCCCACCCATCTCAACAAACCCTTGACCTTGATGTTCCTGAATGTTTTCCATTTCCTTGATAATCTCTGCCTTGCTGCCCTAGTCTATAGCTCGTAATCCTTATCCTTCGGCATAATCCCAAGTTCCATGATGTTTTACCTTGCGCACGTACACGAAAACAAGAAGAAAAGAAAATCCCATTTTAGGGCAAAGAAATAAAACAGTAGGAGCACCGATTTGTTGGTTTAACTCAAGATTTAGCTTTATTTATATGTATAATGACGCCAAGGCTATGTGACTATGTCCATAGCCATGGTGGTTCCTTCCATGTGCGTACCGAAGGATCACAAGATGGGTGTCCAAATTGGACATCGATAAAGACACTGCGTAACAGAGAGAAAGAGATTGCCTTAGTTGTACACAATGTTGGTGCCCAGCTTCCAAAATCGTCTTGGATAAATAAATGCTTGTTGAAGCTATGATAATTAAAAGGGACCACAAAGATATTTGAGTCGCGAAAAACACCTACTTTGTCATGAAAAGCTTCAACGGTTGAGGAACAGCAATGCTAATTGACAAATAATTACTAAAATCCCTTTAATATAAAATTAAGTATTTCTAATGTTATCCCTATGATTTATGTTTTTTTTTCCACATATTCTCTCCTTATCTCTTGCATACACTTGTATTTATCTCACATTGGTGGCATTGGTGACTATCTTGTCGGTCACCAAATGCCACCAATACCAGGACATGCATTGTCTAGATTAGATAGGAGAAGAAAATTAGGTATCTTTCATCTATAGGTTGCTTCATATTCAACCGTGTCCTTTTGATTTGCAAGCAATCAAGATCTTCCAAAATGTTAACCACTTAACTTCCTTTATGTTCCTTTCTCTGATATAATTATACTGTTTCGGAAACATCCAAATCAAATCATTTCGCTTCTCAATTATTACACCACTATCTTCCTCACTTTAATCATCGGACCTATTACCACCGTATTACATGGCTTAATTTAAATACTAAGCAAACACAGTATTTGAAACCCAAAATTCCCTTTTGCCTCAATGCCCCCATCTTTTCAAAGCTTGGAGTTTTCTGCCATGAGGATGCCTTGCCAGTCCAGTGTTATCTTCTCATCACCCTTTATTCTTCCTAGCTTTTAGGTTTTGTCCCTTATACTAGCCCCAGTAGCCCCACAAAAAATTCCGACATTAAATCCAATCGACACGTGCACAAATTATGTGGTTACGCGAGGCTAGCTCAACGTAGAAGGTTTGAACTTGAAGTAGGAGATGAAAAACAAGAAAAGAGTTAGGTAAAAGATGGGACTTTTGAGAGGTTCAGAGAAGATCTCATGTAGGGACTTTATGTGTGAACTGCAATAGAGGATAGGAATCAGCCTAATTGTCAGTGCCCAGAAAGTTAGAAAAGGGTTTCTCTGGGATATTCTAAACCCCAAAGATAGCATCCACTTGTAGAAGGCGAGTGGGGTTAGGGATATCCTTGGCTTCTTTCTTCCGTTTCATTCTCTCTTTTGTTAAGAATCGGTACATAATTTTCAGATAAGGCCTCCTTGCATCTGCTTTGTGCCTGGACACGTATAATATGTAGAAAATTCTTTTAATTAGTATTGGTGTACTAATCATTCGTACTGCGTTAACAATAATATCTTCTTGTAATTAAAGAAAAGATACTATGTGTTATGCGTTAACAATAATGTGCAAATTAGGTTACAGTGTGAAATTTACAATCCCTAACACTTTTAATTGCCTCATTTGACTTTCAATTATTTTTGCCAAATCACATGGATGTTCCATGCCCTTTCAATGTGACCTGTCTAAGTTGGCTCATTGATGCAATTAAGGTCAAAATTGATGAACTCACAGCTGTTCTCAACTATGACTAAAGCAAACGTATTTTTTTTGTCTTTGAGTAGCACTCTCAACCTAATCTTCCCCTAGTTTTTCTATAATGTTTTCGTTTGTGACCGACTTGCGACTTCATGCGTAAATGTAATTATGGAGGTTTAATCTAGCGTATAAACAAAAACATAAGAGCAATCAAACTATATTTTTTACAATAAAAAACATTTTTAAGTTAGTTGATCGGTCAATTTGGTTCATGTTTAAAGTTCAATTGTATACTTTAAAAAAAAAGATTATTAAAGAATTCATTATGAAGGGTGGATATCAACCTCTTAATTTTTGTCGTTTTCTCTGATTATAATATGTTTGTCGGTATTCTTTCACGACTAAATTCCTCGAGTTAGTTTAATGTTAATTCAAAATTTTCTGTCTGATAATAATATTTTATCTTCTTACTTTATTTAATTTTTCAATCGAATATCTTTATAATTAAACTTTTTAGCATTACTAATTTTTTAATCAAAGCATTACTAATTTTTTTAATCAAATACTTTTTGCTGATAAAATTAGTAAATATGTACATTGGACCGTCATGTCAAGACAATACTAATGTGAATCACATAAAAGACATCATACCATGAGTGAAAAGGAATTCTATTAATTGTATTTCTTTGTCATATATTATAACTCGAATTTAAAGTCAAGAGAAGTCTTCCAATATATACCATAAATAATTGCTTCCAATTGCATAATTATATATAAATAAATGAACTTAAATGTATTTTCTATCCTTTTGAAACTCTTAACAATTATCAAGAGTTCTTCCATAACTTAATTGCAATCTACTTATACCATGTGGTCTTTATACACATGAATTAGTTGTTATAATAATTAGTTTCTAGCCACATTCAACAAGATGATCTCCTACCTTCAGCTGGTATATATTTGTTCATATGGAGAATCAACTAACAAATCCCTTGCATAACAAACTCCTCTAGCTCTAAAACTTTTTGTTCAAATGTTTAGTTAACTTATTAAAACCCTCAAATTACTCGAATCATTGCAATTTTAAATATCCTATAAATTTACTTTAAATTATACAGTTTTCTTTCTAAATAATTTTTTTTTAAAATTCAGATGTATCTAAGTGTTAAAAGGCTTAACTCACCCCAAAAGCTAACTTGAGAGGGGAGGTTTGCACACAATTATAAATGACTGAATGCACTCATACTTGTTCAATGTGAAATTTTTGACAATAAATGTCTCGTTTTCTTTATTTTCTTTGATATTTGTGCATTTCACATTCAATTCTCAATAAAAGACATTAAGCATCAATATAATTTCAAGTTCTTTATTTCATTCATTTAATATACAACCTTTTAAATATATGCATGAATGTATATAAATAGTAAGAATAATAATTTTTGTGGCTTGCATTCTCATAGTTTTCTAACATAAATATCCTATTGCATATTAATTAGTTGCAACTTATGAACAAGTGCTGTTAATGTCTTTCCATTTTTTTAATTTTTGTTATTATCTCTCATGCATGTAAGTATAATTATATATATAAAAGACTTTTCATCTTTAGAAAAACTATGATGATCAATTTTTTCTGCAAATAATCAATTTGTTCACAGGTTCATCAATAAAGAGAATTTCGGTAATTAGTTTCTTTATCTTAGATAATTAATTTTTTAATATTTAAGTTGATTTTGTATATTAAAGACACAAGTGATAAATTAAAGCCTACTTTTGAGAAGGTCAATTTATTTAATCAAACTAATTGTCTTAACTTAATCGACATAACAATCCTATGTAATCAATTAACTTGTATTTAATTGAAACTAAAATCCGTTTTAGAAATATGATCAATTTATTAAGGATATAAAATATGAATGCATGAGAAATATTCTCCTGCATTCAATATAAATAAAGAGAGAGGCATCTGTAATTTATTTATATGTTATTTCAAAATCATGCAAGTTACAGTGATTACCAGTTAAAATCTATTTTATGTGAGGACCAATTTGTAAAGATATATAATTGATCTTTTTTTTCATTTTAAAAAGTTTTTCTCTTCAACACATAGGAGTTATAAGTAATGTTTTAAAAATCGGTCTAGAAGTTACACGGATAAAATAAGAAATTTAAGATTTAAAAAGTTCAATTAATATTAGGTCATTATAAAAAGTTGAATAAAATTGAAAATTTTGAAATATAATTAAGGGAGACTGTTCTTACTCATCAAAAAATTGAAGTTTAATTAAGAAAAGACTATTAAATAAAATTTGATTAGTTTATTTTAGTTGTGAATATTAATTAATAAACTGATATGTGTAATTTAACCAAAGTTATTAAAATAAATCAAACTAAAAAATTAAAAACTAAATAAAAATTGATCAATTCAAAGTTTTTACAGTTAAGTTAGCCAAATCAGTTTAGTTTTTAATAATATATTTTGGTAGATATTTTCGAAAATGAAATGCGTATGAAAGATATGGTGTGCAAGATGAATGTTGAATTGAATTTCTGGGTTTTGTTTCGTGGCTAAATTAACTCTTTATTGCTGTTCTAAGTTAGTCCGTAAATGTATGCGTTAGCTGGTTAAGATGCTCCTTCCTACGTCAGCTTGGTGGGTAAATGTGTATAGGTATAGGCTGGTTGTTTGGTCATAACTTAAGGATCAATTTTTGTAGTGCTCCGCATGTTCATAAAAAAGGCTAGCCCTTTTAGTGTTGTAAAGAGATTTGTTTTTTGGGATTATACATAACTCTTTTTTGATTTATTTATTTGACTGATTTATAAAAAAATTACAATACAAGATAATTATATTTTTTAATATTTTAATAAAAATTCTTCAACTTCTTCCGTTAATTTATGACGTGCGATTCAATTGAAAGCCACTTCACGTTGTGGTTACCGTTTTCAAATGTAACACGTAAGTGTATTGAGAACTGGAGATGAATATGATAATTGAAAAAAACGAAATTGTTAAAAGGAGAGACAATTGTGTTGCATTGCATCACCGACTAGAATAATGGGAGGGACCTTATGACTTGTAGCGGTAAGGGACGCGAGCATGAATCAACGGCTAAAATTGAAGTCAAGGTCAAGCTTCGGTTCACGTGGCTCCACTTTGAAACTTCCACGCAATAATTCTTTGACAGCCTCCAATGAAGAGACGTACCTAACACACTTTCACACACACCTTCATTGTTTTCTTTTCGCCCGTCTTTTATAATAAATCAATTGAAATATATCCAAAATCAAAAAATAAAAGCCAACATTGTTTCATCAAATTGCAATTTAATTAGGGCACAATGGACCCAAGTAGCGAATCGGAGAGGAATGTTAGCCTTAGAAGTGTAGCGGTGGGTGGGTGGGACGTCGCTAAATCAAAGGTTAAGTCTTAACGATTTTGTCCTCTCTTCTCTCACATGCGGAGCCCCAAAGTTAACATTTTCCATTTTTTGGATTTTGTAAATGTTGAGTACTTTTATCGTTAACAAGACATTATTAGAAAGGTTATGAACTTTTAGGCCCTCCAATCATACACTAGGGACGAACGGGTATTAAACTTAATTTCACAAACTCTATATGAGATTCACTTTAGATAATGGTGGGTCACTTGTATGAATCGGGAAGCTTCAAGTTTCTTAAGATTTCTCCGATTCAAGGTCCGCTCCATAGTCAATAGTTATACACTTTGATTGACCTCCAAGTCATCCCATCTTTTTACTATTTTTCTAAGTGAAGTCACACTTTAACATCACGTAAAAGCCCCACTCAATTTTCTCCACTAGAGAGTAGAGAGGGCTTTCCGCTTTTGCGTCCCTCAACCTTTTCATTGCGTTATAGTCACAATTTTTTGGGTATTAACATCAATCAATCGGTTTCACTTCACTAAAAGCAGAGAATAATCCACCCTTGCCCACATAACCTAAGTAAAAACCAGCAAATGACCAATTTCAATAGTGACCAACAGTGGCCAGTTGCTATTTAACAGTAAGTGGACATCTACTCTCTACTAACAATACCATAGGCAAACCAAACCCCATTCATTCACCCCCTAACCACCCACCCCCTCTCTTTCGTTTTGCACTCTCTACATCTTCACCACCATGTCAGAAAAAGGTTGCGACAAACACGGTCACAAACGTCGAAAAATCTTCCGACGGATCTTCGCCGGAATCCTAATCCTGGCCTTCATCGTCCTGGTCATTGTCCTCTTAGTCTGGGCCATTCTCCGCCCCAGTAAACCACGTTTCATCCTCCAAGACGCCACCGTTTACGCCTTCAACGTCTCTGCTCCCAACTTCCTGACCTCCAACTTCCAAGTCACCGTGTCCTCTCGCAACCCGAATGACAAAATCGGCATCTACTACGACAGGCTTGACATCTACGCCACTTACCGCAGCCAACAAATCACACTCCGTACAGCCATCCAACCGACTTACCAGGGTCACAAAGAGATAAACGTCTGGTCTCCCTTCATCTTCGGGAACAACGTTCCGATTGCTCCGTACAACGGCGTCGCGTTGGGCCAAGACCAGAGCCAAGGGACTGTTTTCTTGATGATCAAGATCGATGGTCGGGTGAAGTTCAAAGTTGGATCTTTCACTACTGGTAGGTATCATTTATACGTCCAGTGTCCTGCTTACATAACGTTTGGAAACAGAAATACCGGAATCGTTGTGGGTGCTAACGCCGTTAAGTACCAGTTGGTGACCAGTTGCAGTGTAAGCGTTTGAAGATGAGGGGGATAACGAACTTAACGGCGTTTAATTAAGCTCTTCCAGTCTTGCTTTATATATATAGTATATGATCTGTTAGCTTTAATTTCTGTTGATGTTGCTGTGCATTTGATGGCTATCTGTTACAGGTATACGTATTAACGAACGGCCCTTGAATTTGTATATTTAGCGAATGCAAAAAGCATAATTGGATGATGGCAAAAAAAAGTTTGCAATATCTCAATAAGTTGTTACATGGAATTTGTTAGATAGAAAATGAGTGTCTTGTGGAATTTGGGCAGTCATTGTCTTTGAGTTTCTATCTCTCTTTTTCCATTGGATGTGTTGTCGTTTTCGCCTCATTTAGTTTTTTATTGGATCCTTAAATTATGATAAATAAACATATTGGAAACGTTTCTCTTCGTATGTTTAATTTTTCATACTGATAAAATATATATTAGTTGCGTTGCGATGACCTATTCATTTCAACTGCTGCATCGGCTCTACCTACAAATAATGGTGTGATGGAAAGGGACTTTGTTTGAAGTCCATTTACCTTCCTTACCTCCCCGACTTCTATTTCGCTCTTTAACAGGTGCTTTATTCCAAGTTACTGGAGAGAGCACCTATGGCTTTATGTATCCTTTGATGATCTAATACTTCCACAACTATCAATCATGTGCTGTTCCGTGTCGTATAATTATTTTACCGAGTGTTTGAGTGCATCCGGAAATTTACAAAAAGCCGAAGTTGAACGCGTTTAGGTTGATTGAGGACAGCAAGAACATGCACTCCTATAGACGCGTCACGTTTAAGCCCTTACAGAGGTACACCTTTCTGTTGGAGAAGTCTTCAATTGCACAATGGCCCAGTACCATTCCATGAGCGTTAGGAAAAATAATGTGAGCCCATACATTTGGCGGTCTACCTTTTCCCTATTTCCTGTTTCTTGTGTTGGTATGGTGGAAACCTTGAAAGTTTCTTCTTCAACAACGACGACAATTCCAAAAGTAAAAAAATATAGAATTATCATGTACTTCAGAAAAGCTTAAAACTCGTCAATTTTAATTTTTTTTGAAAAGAAACCCTTTTTAATAAGTTAATTAAAAGATAACGATAAAACACATTATAAATAAAAGTGCGAACTAACTAAACATTTTTTACATGACAATTCAATACATCACTTAAATTCAAATTAAAGAAATTAAATTTGACTAAAATTAATATATTTATTATAATTATCTTAAATTATTAATTTAGGTGAAGTTTAGTTGGTCTAGGTAAGTTTAAGAACTAAATTGGGTTACTATTTCAGTGAAATTTCACTAGTTCACGTATAATGTTCATGCCATGTGTGTTTCATTATTATTTTTTAACTGAAGTTTAAGAGGAGTTTTTTTAAAAAATAAAAAAACTATAAAGAGTTTTTCAAGAATTTTAAATATTAATTTTTTTCTAAAGTTTCTTAAATAATATGAGAGGTTTTATATAATAATAATATAATCATAATAATAATAATCATCTTAATCATCATTATTATCATTATATCATCATCATGGCCGTTGTTTGTCGTGACCTCAGTGGTTGCCATATCTTTAGGGTTCACATAGGCTTATTGTTCTATTTGATTAAATGTATAAGGCGCACTAGATATACTTTATTATGAAATTATAGTGGGATCTATATTTTTAGACATAAACTTCATAAGGTATTATATTGTGGAATATTAGGAGTATAGTTTTCATGAATCTTAAATATTTTGAATGGAGATTAAAAAAAATACAAAAAATTAAAAACAAATTATATCATTAATTTTTTAAAATTAAAATAGACTAAATTATCCTATTGAATTTATTTTGATATGATTCTAGATATTCTATAAATTGAATTGTATCAAAATTGTTTCACATTGAATTGGATTAAAAGAATTGAAATTTATGTATATAATTATAAATATTAATATTTTGTAAATTTTAAGTCCATTAATTTTAAACATTTAAATCTAAACTTATCCACTTGAATTTAAGATAATTAATTTCAAGCCTTTGAATTAACGATATGGATAAAATAAATTGCCTTTAAAAAACTTATTAAAATTTGAAAAAATAAGAGTTAAAATAGAAAAACAATAAGTAATAGTTGGAGTAAATTTTTATTATTTAAGGTCTGTCCGTTTATTCTTTTTAAACCATACCCTTACTTAAAAATCTAAAAATCCATTTCTATCACTACACTATTTGCTTTTCAAGTATTGGATAGTTTCCGTATAATGATTCAAGGAATATGGTTATAACTAACATCTTATACTTTGTGATTATCTTGGACATGTTATTATCTAGATATTTTATATGAACATGTGAGATTCTCTAGTGACTTCATGTCTTCTAGACTTATATACTAATGATGAGACTTGCATTGTATTTGGTTTATTCTAGTACATTTAGTAGTTATGTTATTACCTACTCTTAAACTTGAGTGTACCTCGCATATCTTCCTACACATTAACTTATTATTAGGTTACATTGATAATGAAGTAATCAATAATATATTACCAATATTGAAGTGTCTTAGGGTATTGTCTATATCAAATTATGATATTACGCTACAATAGATCCATTTATTGGCTACGTTTTAATTGGAGATGATTTCTTAATTGTCGTTAAAAGTAACCTTTTAGCGACGATTTACACGTTCATCGCTATCAGTAAATGATTTTACAACATTTTAGTGAAACATCGGTAAATGGAACATATTTTACGACGATTACTGACTATCGTCGCAATAACAACAAGTTTTAACGACGTTTAAATAATTTCTTCACCACAATGAAAGATTTTTGTGACGAACAAAAGTATTGTCGCTAGATTTCGGGGAAATCAATGTACTTGGTGTCGATTATGGTGAAGTGTATGGTTCGAACAAATAATGATTGAAATATATATTGCGTTGCTAATAATTGCATTTTTTGCGATGATTTGTGGAATCGTCATGCAAGGGTCGTACAAACATAATATTGAACGACGGTAAAAGAAAATTGTCGCATAATGTATACTTTATGTCGTTTGTCACCAATATTTGGCAACGAGCTTCTGAAGCGTCGCAGATGGTGGCACATATGGGGAATATTTATTATATTCGTCGCAATTGTGTTAGCATTGTGTGACGATTATGAATGTCATTGAAAAAAGTGAGTGTTAAATATTTTCCATAAGTTTTTAGGAGAATTTTGATGAATTTTTGTATGTGATAGCATTGATAAAATTAATAATACTTGTAAGATAGTTTGTTAATGCTAAGTGTACTTAATAATCGTAGTTAAGGTTAATTATAACTGACATTTTTGTAATCCTAGTTAAGATATCTTTTGTTGTCAAGTTGATTTCAATGTTTAAAACATATTGTTGAAAAACACATGGTAGGTTATTTAAAATATGAAAAGTAAATATATTTTGGACATTAAATATTTGTAAACCAAAAATTTTAATTTTAATAGGATAAAAATATCATAAATTTAAGTAAACAACTATTCTTAATAATTAATATTTGGTAATAGTAAAATAATTATTTATAAAAATTTTGGAAATGGTATCAATACAATATAATGATATATGGTAAGTAGTACAAGATTTAACTTTAAAGTTTAACAATTCTTACAAACATAGAATAACAATAATAGTACGTAGCCTTACTCCTAACTAGTAGAGAGATTATTATAAAAATTCTTATAAACAAACTAATAAATAAAGTTTCAAGCTGATTCCATCAATAAAGAGTTGAAATAATTATTTTTTTGGATTCAAGGTAACATAAGAGTTTGTAAAGGTAAATGATTTCCCTATGTCTGGATTTCCAAGAAGGGTCCTTGCACGTTCGAAAGCATCAATTGACATATTGAAAGATCTTCCCTCAAGTGTAGGGTTGTTGACACCTTCTGTTGGGCACCATTTTCAGAACCCAACTTCGGATGATGAACGTGAGCTTAAACTTATAGAATTTCCTTGAACATCATCTGATTCATCTTCTTACTTTGATACCACAAATGTTGGATCCCGCTTGATTTCAGAATCCAACTCTTGCTCTAAATTAATGTAAACATACAACTTATAACTGAACTAGAGCGTGCATATCACCTTGTAGGGTTCTTTCCCTGAACCTTTATTAGGCATCATTCTACAAGGATGGCGTGCCCATGACAAACAAACATCAAAACCAACTTATTACTTACGAGGAAATCAATATAAACATACAT
>JANZLC010000005.1:33165675-33190127 GCA_026413385.1 Erythroxylum gracilipes
TATAGGTCATCCGTCTTAGGTGATCAAGTTGATCAACCAACTGACCAAGGATCAGTCGGAGCCAGTAGGGAGTCCTCAGTGCCTCGATCTGAGGAGTTGCCTCCTAGAGTTCCCGTGAGATGGGAGAGGAGGTATGATAGACTACGCAAGCAGGGAGCTGTGGACTTTTATGGCAGTACAGACCCTGCTGAGGCTGAGGGATGGCTGGAGAGGACTGAGAGAGTCTTTGACCAGATGGATTGCGATCCAGATGAGAGATTTGATTATGCAGTATCTCTCCTGCAAGGCCCAGCTTATCAGTGGTGGAAGACTGTCCCGGGCAGTACCACCAGACCTTGCCTACTGAGATGGGAGGATTTTCTGAGAGCATTTAAAGACAATTATATGCCCAAGGTTTATCTTGAGATAAAGATGTAGGAATTTCTGGAATTGAAGTAGGGTAGGATGTCTGTGGCTGAGTATGAGGTGAGATTCAATGAGCTCATGGGTTATGCTACTGCTTTGATTTCTACTGAGGCAGATAGGTGCCGGAGGTTTGAGAATGGCCTCAATCTAGAGATTCGTACCAAGTTGGCCCGATCTGATATGGGCACCTTATTGAGCTGAGGGCTACTGCAGTGCGAGTTGAGCAGCTGATGAGATAGAGATAGGCTGAGACTGGACAGGGGTCCAGGGGGAAGAGACCTAGTGACAGTCAGGGTAGTTCTGGCAGGAGTTTCAGCAAGCACCAGAGCAGAACCTTCAGGTCACCAGGAGGATTCAGACATTCCGATTACGGGCAGTGGCAGTGGTAGAGGTACAGGGCAGATTCCTCCAGTTTGTGAGCACTGCGAGAAGAGGCACAGTGGGGAGTGTTGGCGCCTGCCTTAGGTATGGCTCGATGGACCACCAGGTCAGGGATTGCCCTGCTACATTAGGAGCTCAGTCTGCTGTCAGCGAGCATCCCGATATGTACCCTACGGTAAGGGGGCGCTACACCCAAAGATGATGTAATTCAGATATCAATGGTTGTAAGAAAATATCAATTTTATGCTTCGGATTCGAAGGCCCTGGCACAATCACTGTCAAGAACATATATGTGTCCTTCATACACATCTATAGAGGCAAATTATAAGGAGTAATTATGATTGATCATGATGAATATTGCTGCCCGGATTGACCAAAAGGTTGGAATCTATCCGTCGACAATCCTAACCTAACATTTCGACTTTTAGCTGCAAACTCAAAATAGATGTCATTGAAATGTTTCCATGCCATTGCATCTGAAGGATGACTCATAATTCCATCTTCCTGTTCATGTTCATTATGCCACCTCATGTGAGATGCAGTAACATTAGAAGCATATAGTCTTTGAAGTCTTGGAGTGTAACATCCCAGATCACCCGCTTACAGATATTGTCCGCTTTGGGCTTGGTCCAGCTAAGCCCTCACGATTTTCCTTTTCCCGAGGCCTTCCTAAGAGTCGTAAGCTAGGCTAAACCAACAGTATACGTTGAGTCGTAGGCTAGGCCTTTGTGTTTTCTGAGTGTTGTATGTTTACTTTATAAGATTATTCATATCGTCTTGGTGTGTATCGAATTCTATTTGTGATTTATGTTTTTCCTACTCGCTGAGTACGTAGTGTACTCACCCCCCCCCCCCTTCGCTTTCCAACCATGCAGGTCAATTTAGTAAGTTTGAAGCTTTGAGTGGATCGTGCTGTCTTTTAAAATTTTCGGGGTATTACCGCATGTGGGTAGTTTCCTATTTTGTACTTTTATTGTCTAGTGGCTCATGAACTGTGTTTATGTAGATACGCTTTATGATTTTGTAAGTTAACTTTTGATTGCCTTGTGTTTTATAAAAGATTTTATGTATGAACTTTTGATACTGTTATTGAAATTACATTGAGTTGAGATTGCCTTGAGTGGACTAGAGAGTCCTGAAGTTGTGGTTGGATGTGAATATAGAAGTTATTTGAAATCGTTTGCAGGTTTTGGGATTTTAAAAATACAGCCGTTGTGCTACCCAAATTTTTTTCAAAAAAAAAGATTTGATATTCAGTTAGCCTTGTATAGTCGGACTAAGGATACTGTTAGTGTCCTTAGCTCAATTATGCGGCAGTTGTTATAGGCCCGATGTGTTACCGGGTTGTGACAATACAACTCAGGCCTCACTTAATCGTAATAAAGTTTATCGTGTCGCTTTATCACTCATCATATCACTTTATGTTACTTTTATATACAAATCATATTAGTAATAACAAAAGCTCGTTTAAGACTGAATCTTATTTGAGAATAAAAATAAAAAATCATTATTGGAGTAGGATTTTACTTTGACAATACTAATTGGAATTCCTTTATTAATAAAAAATATATATAACCCTTTTAATGAAAAATAAGCATTTCTCCTTCAGTAACTTTTGAGTTTAAATTAAATGGTATGTTGTTTTTATTTGGAGACATTTAAACATGTATTCTATTTTATGGTTTTTTAATTCTTGACCTTAAAATCTTGAAAATATAATTTCATTATAAAATATTCTTCAAAATATTATCAAAATAGATTATTCTTAACATTTAGATAAAATTTTAGGTCAGAATTCTAGGTATTGAATTTTTTATAAGTAACAATTCACTATAGCTAAATTTTGTTAATAGCTAAGACATACATATATGCATTTTTCATAGATTTTGATATATGTTACAAAATGAAGGTTGATGTATATTTAATATTTTTTAAGTATGTATTTTTACATTTCCACAATTTAGTGAGCATATGAACCAAGTGTGGGGAAAAATATTTATTTTTATTTTATCTATTATTTTCTCACACTTAATTTAGTTTTAGGCATAATGATAGGACAACGAAGAGCAAAGAAGATACTGTGGAAAAGATAGAAAAGAGAAGGGTCATTTAGGGACCCAAGTGGAGCTTATCAATCACAAGAGCGCGAACATATGGTCCATCAACTGGAGCGACCCCACATGCTACATTTCAATGTTGGAGCCTACGAGGAGTAATACCAGATGCTCAAGGAGAAGATGTTTAGAACCGACAGATGTATCGATTTGGAGGCATTAGAGCATATTGACTTGGCTTAGTAAGTTTGTGACTTCATCAATGTTGGATCGTGGTCTCGTTTCTTCGAGATCGTAGAGCCCTCATATTGGGAGCTTATGCTCAAGGTGCTCTCCACTTTCTTCGTCGAAAAAGGTCGCTATGATTAGCACCAGCCAAGCACAATCCAATTTATGATGTTAGGGAAGATGATATGAATGAGTTATTCTGACTTCTCAGTGATGATGGGTCTATAAGACCAAGAGTTTATAGGGACACAAGAATATGTAACCCTTTGGATAGAATTTCTATATGAGATGTCTCCTTGATAAGTTTGACATACCATTAGTAAGAAGGATGAGTAACCCTAACAAATCCAAAGCGTCAACCCCTCGACACCTGGCACGTAGATACCTTCATGGGATCCTAAGTCATACATTGAGTGATCAGGTGACAACCATATAGTCTTAAAGAAACAAGATGTCCTCTATTTGTGGAGTATGAGCGAGTGAACGCCCATTCACTTAGGGCATCTTTTGGCTCAGTTTTTAGGTGTTAGAGTGAAAAGAGGAAGGTAGGGACAATCTGCGTCAAGCTATATGTAACATGGCTAGCACGAAGGATGGGAATCTTTGGGAGGCTACAACTGATAAGGCTATTTTGGTACCATGGTTGCTCTAAATTTGGACATCATAAATCATATACACATAGTATGCAAGAGGTGATGACCAATTGGAGATATTTATTGCCTGATTGGACTTTCGAATAAGTAGGCAACTTCGGAAGTAAACAGGGATCGTCTCAATATAGTGGATAACTTAGTTATCGAAGCACACGGGGTAGATCTTGGGTATCCAACACATTGTTCGAGTCTAATAAGAAACATTGATGGAGCAGATGAAGAGACATAAGGCCCATGATAAATGGATGGAGGAAGTTTTAATACAAATGATCGCACATCTTGGGATATCCATCCCATCTCCACCTTTTGGAGCGATTGCATCATCTTTAGCTCTACAACAGTATGAGCATCTGAGACCCAAGGATCCTCCTACTACTGACATACCAGACTCACTGAGAGATAACTAATACAGAGATAGTTTTGATGCTTCATTTTGGTTTTTCTTTTCTTTCTTTTATTATTATTTTCTATTTTCTTATTTTATTTTGTTTTTTTTTCTAAATATTAGTAGTGTAATTTTGTTTCATTTTACGTTATTTTTATTTCCATGTTCTTTATTTTTATTTTCTTTTATCTTTTTATCCCTTTTTGTTTATA
Source organism: Erythroxylum gracilipes (assembly GCA_026413385.1). Classification (NCBI taxonomy): domain Eukaryota; kingdom Viridiplantae; phylum Streptophyta; class Magnoliopsida; order Malpighiales; family Erythroxylaceae; genus Erythroxylum; species Erythroxylum gracilipes. The sequence goes on from JANZLC010000005.1 coordinate 33,169,994, forward strand.
TTTTGCAAGGGTGCTATGCATAATATCATATGGACTCTTCATCGAATTAAGAACATTGTAACTATTATTATTCAAGGAATTACCAAGTCATACCTTTTCCTTTGTGTGTTCTTATTGATATTTTATTTATCTATGATTTTATTGTGTATATTGGGGACATGTACAATTTTTAAGTGTGGGAAATAGGATTCATATTTCTTAAGTTTTGTAGTCTTTTTTATTAATAATAATTAATAAAAAAGACTACAAAACTTAACTGATATCTCGTTTTAGTTAAAACATGTCTAAACTACTTTAGATTATTATTGATTATTGAATTGAATTAGTATGTAAAAGGATAAAAGTTAGACTAAACTTGCTTTTATAAGTCATATTTTTAGTAATCATTGAGATAATTAATTTGAACGAAAATTGCATTTTATTTACACATATAAAATACATCTCTATTTTAAGCTCTTTTATTCTTTAATGTGTGTTATTATACATAGTTGAATGATTCTAAAACTTGCTTTTATTTTTATTACCATATTAAGACTACAATTATTAAATTAGAAGCATTGAAATGATAAAGGCATCTAGATTTACCCTTTTTTAGCCTTTCTTCTAGATTATTAACATACCATATTTTATCCTTTAGGAGTAACTACTTTTTAGACTTAGCCTTTTCATTGATTATAATCGCATTAATAGCCTTTATCTTTTTTTTTCTTGAAATCCTTTTCATTATTTTTGAAACCTGAAGGATTTACATCTACTTGATTTTTTTAGACTTGGATTATATTAAAGAATTTTAAAGAGATCCAATATTTCTTTAATTATTGGTATATGGTGAATGCTCAAAAACTAAAATAAAAAGTTATAATAACATATGTTACAAGTATAGTTTAAAAAATAGTATAAAGTTATTGTGTCAACTATGGTATGAAGGACTCATATTGTGAAGAACTAAGTTTAATGTATTTTTTTGTGTAAATTTTCTTCAATATTATCACCTTTCTATTATCCCTATCCTACCCTTATCTAATCCTCATTGAAACCATGTAGTAAGACCTTTTGCTTTTTGTTTCTAGTTTATTTATAAGTGATGAAGATATGATTTTATTGCAAGCTTATAGTTAAGAATCTGCCTATGTATTGATTTGAGAGCTCTTACACTTTCCATCTCAAACACTTTGAGTGCATTGAGTGAATCCTTAGTGAGGGTGTGAAAATTTGTGCTTTTTATTTCAAAAAGGTTATATATGTGATTGTTATTGATATTGACTTATGAAGGTTGGTTTTATAATGACTTGAATCTAATTATATGTTAATTTGGTTGATATGACATGATAATTTAAGGTGTAAATGGACAGGTTTAGATTAATAAGGGATGAATGTTTAAAAGATTGATGATTTGGATTATAATTTACTTGAGGATAAGCAAAAGCTTAAGTGTGAGGATATTTGATAAACAATTAATTGACTATATTTATATACTCACATTTAGTGTGTTTTGCTTGTTATTTAATCTTTTATAGTATTTTTGGTATTTATTTTTCTTCAAGTGTGTTTGTAGATGATAGTTGCCTTTGTAGACTAAAAAGAGAACAATTGAGGTAAAATCGAGGCATAAAATGAAGATTTAAAGCAACTTTAGAGATACACAATCGTGTATATTATCTATGTAAGACACTATAAATGTATGGAGCTTCGAAGACATTGTTTTTGCCTGTGTGGAGATACATGTCTGTGTATGTTGACATAAACGATGTATTTTGCTTGTGTAAGTTTCTGTGATTGTGTAAAGTCGTAATTAAAGTTTCTGCAATCGTGTAAAGTCGCGATTTAGAGAAAATTTTAAGATATACTGTCATAATGGGGGAAAGCATTTTAGAATCATATTAGACACCATAGAAGAAGCAATTATGAACAAAGGACAAGGAAAACATGAAAATTACATCACAAGATTTGATAGTCCTTTAATCCAAATTGCAAAAATATTTTGTTAAAGACAAAAGGGGGATATAGAAAATGAATTCTTGTTTTATTTGTTCTTCTAAATATTTGATAATAGATTTGTTTTCTATGTTTAGGAACTAAATTGTTTAATGCCTAGGTGTGTTAAACCCTAAGTTAGGATGATAATATGATATAATCTTTTATTCAATGCAATTTTATTGATTTATTTATTGCAATTAAATTATGCGTTTATATTTTTGAACTAATATATTTGGAATAATAGTCTAATGTTTGATTTCATATTTTTGAGATTGAGAAATCCTTTCATGTAAATAGATCTGCCATAGTTGGAATGAGTTACAAGCGAACTTAGAGATAAGTCAACATAAATCCTCTAGATTATGGTCAAACCTAATAGTAAAATTTACAAATCGAGTAATGCAATCTTATGGCGGTTTTAACTAGAAAGAGATTTCAGTTAATCAACCGAGCGTTAGTTGTTAACAGCCTTGAGAAAAATATTAACATAAGATAGGAATTTCCATAGTCTAATAACCAATAATTTAATTTTATGATAAAGGGCTAGTGTTTAAGACATCTTAGGGGGATTCATCACCTAGGTACTACTTATTTGATATTGACTAATTGTAGTATTTTCTTTATCCTAGATCATTATTGTGTTAACTTTAGTTTAATTAGTTTAATTTAATTTTCAATTAAATTCACAACTTGACTTGATGGTTAGATAATATAAAAAGGTTTAATACCAGTACTTACAATCCTCATGAGATCGACTCATACTTGTCAATGCTAGGTACTGCCACACCATGTACTTATTATTAAAACTTTTAATTTTTATAAGCACAAAACAAAATTAAACAGTAGTAGGTGGCAAAAAAATAGGTATTGCAAAAGACAAATTTGTTAATTAAGCCAAAAAAATTGTCAATTTATATGTAAAGGAAATGGTTGCTTGTCTCCTCCACGTTGATACGACACATTCATCATTTTGTTAGAACTTAAATTTGAAAACTATCACTTTTGATTTGCAACATATGTTTATAATATTTTTTGTGTATATTTTGACATTGTCATCTACTATCAAGTCTTATTTTTATGTACGAGCTAACTTTTCTGTTATCTAACAAGCAAGCATGGCAATATGGTATGAACAAACTATTTCCATACTATTTATTTGTTATTTTCCTAGTAGGAGTATTGTTGTTTGAGTAAGGTTCATTGGAATTTTTCTATAATAATCAAGTATGATAAATGTAAGTTCTAAATGGAAAGACGTCTACATCAGTTGTAAAGATTTTGGTATAATAAAGTTTTGAGATAAATGTATGAGATTTAATGCCAGAGCTATGAAAAAGAAGATCCAGATATTTAGAGGCTTTTGATGTAAATTATTAGTAAAAATAAAACAAAATATAGAGATTAATATGATCCAACTTGGTTAGTATTTGTTCATAGTAAGAGTTGTCGTTGATTAGGGACAAAAAAGAGTGAAAATAAGAACAAGGAAGAATATCTAGTATCCTTATTCCAACACTAAACTTTCACTTTGGCACACATCCATTTAGTGCATATTATTTATTAGTACATGTACTCATGACTATTTAACATATGTTGGTATCTGTTATATCATCAAATAGTATATTTTATATATTATATTAGTCTTTTGTGAATAATATTGTGGTATTATAGAATGATTAGGAGTGACAATGGTGCCTCGAGCTTGACTAAAATATTTTTAAAGCTTAAGCCTAGCTTGAAGTATGATTGGGCTTGAGAGGCTTAACCCAAGTAACTTAATTGAGCTCAGTTCTAATCAGACTTATCCTAAAACTTATTGATGTCCATTAAAAATCCTAAAAGTAACTTATATATTTAAGAACCAAATATAGAATGGTGGATATAATATTGTGGTTGGTTAGAAATGGAAAGAAGATTCAAAGGTTTAAATAAGAAAAAAAAACCATTGCTAATCGAAGCTATATCCTTCAACTTGATCCTCATGCTATGAATATATCCTTCAACTTGATCCTCGTGTTTTGAATAGATGTATATGAACAATTGTATAAGATATGTCATGCATTAGTGGATGATTACGTAAATCATACTCTTCATTAACTTTAAAAATCCTGAATGTTATTATTTACTATAAAGCCTATCCATTCAATTTCAATTATTTATGCATAGAGGTATGGTATTTTTTGTAAGGAGTTATGGTATGATATTGAAAAGGTCATGGCTTACTAGCTTTTCTATTGTTTTATAAATCCATAATTAATGGTAAATTTGTTATATAATCTTGTAAATTTCAATATTTTTTCATGTCTATTTAGATAAATCAAAAAATGACTTTTTTGTATTGAATGTTTGTCGATTTAGGTAATATGAATTGACATACAATTAAAACAAATTAGAAGTTGCTTTACGATTTTTTAACTTCCAATTTTCTCTTATTAGGTCAAAAATATCATGAATGTGAAATTCTATAATGATGCATTTCGTCTAGTTGGGAAAATTCACAAATATTTTTATCCATTTTATTTTAAATTGAGCAACTTATGAATGTATTATGCTTCTAATATAGGGGTGGTAATGGTAGTGTTTCTCAGTACACACCTGACAACGCAACCATGTTAGTGGCCGTGCTAAGCTCTAGGTACATCGGCAAAATGACTAACTGCACACAGCTTAGAATACGAGTGTTTTATGAGCTATGTTTTTATGTACACTCCTAACTATACAACCATATTTTCAATTTTATAGGGCTACACACAAAGGCTAGTTGATTTACAACACATTTCTTATAACATAGTTTTGTCACGGATCATGTTTCTCTTAACAGGCTTGCCAACACGGTTGTGTTATTGGTTGTGCAGGACAATGTGTACATAGGTTGGTTGACTAAGCACACATGACCTAGAATACGGGTTGTCATGGGCCGTATTTTTATGTAATGCCTAATAAAATGGTGTTTATAGTCGTGTTCGACTATGGGAGATGAGTATTAAATCGAGCGTTATTATGGTCACGCTTATCAATTTATTAGGTCTGATGAGGGTAAATATTTAAAGCAAAGGTAAACAGTTGCAGACTCTCACGTATCCCGGAATTCCAAACCTGCTCATTCATCAATTTCAGATTTCATGAGGTTAGTATTAGTAACGTAGATACGGTTGGCTGTCTTAAATGCTGCATCAAGGAGAGTGAAAACATAGTTGGAGGAAGTCACGGTGCTTCAGCTAATTCAGTATTGCAGTACTTGTTCACTGGGAATTTGTGTTTCCACAATGAAGAACCACCATTGACATGATTTTCGATTCAATAATTGGTTAGTTAAAACAGGGTCGGGCCGGGTCTGGTCCTCCATGATCAGTGGTGGCTTAATATGGAAGTGAAGCTTTGGAATGAAATAGGGAGCCCAAAAATGCCAAGTGTATGAGTTATGAAATGATGGATAGGAAAATGCGCAGAAGCAAAGTTCACTTAACATGGAAAATGGCTTGCGAAAACGACTCTTCAATCCATCAAAAGCAGCATCAGAGCTCCACAAAAATGAGATCATCATTCACAATGGTCTGGTATATTCCCGTTGCGTGTGCTTTCGTTACCCTTTTTTGACCAAGTCTTGGCACCAAAAGAACACATCCCCACTACCAACGCCACCACCTCCTCGTCCTTCCATTTCCAGCTCTCCATATGTCTCTATCTCTCTGGAACAACGCCACACCAGTACTCTTCCCTCTTCTCGGATCCCTCATTCATCATCACTTTCAAATGACAAAAAATCCACAAAAAAAGTAAAAGCAACATTACACACCCGGCCCCGGTAAAGAACTGAAAATATATTTTATCTACAGATCCTATATGCAACTTTCAGAACCCAGATTTCCCTTACTTTCATGCAAGAAAAAGAAGTCACTCATAAATCTAAAGAAGACAAGAGAAAGAAGGAATAGACAACGACCTTATGGGAAAGAGCCATATACAAACATATGCTTACTTCCCTTTTCTTAAAGTCTGCAAAAGATGGTGTGGAAACTTTGTCTCCATGCATATGTTGTCTTTTGTAGATGCCAAAACAAACAACGTAATCCTTCTTTTTGTAGGTAGGTCTAGAGGTGTCTCTTATGTATATGATTGCTTTTGTTTGTCTTGTTAGTTCAAAAAGAAACTTGGTATTCGGTGCAAGGGAAAGGAGGGTTCAATCTCCATTGTCACATAACTTCTTATACATTGTGTCTCCTTCCTAGATCAACCTAACAACTTTAAAAGGTACCCATCGAGTGGAAACTCAAAAAGAATTTCATCATTTTTCTTTCCCATGCTTTTGTTTGATTCGTTAATAGAACTAGATGATTGAAGATTCCATATCTTTTACTTCCTTTTCCTTTCCAGTCTTCTTGACAAGCAAACATAAAAAATCAAGCCGTCTTCGGTTTCTCTGAATAATTCCATTCCAAGGGCCTAGTTTCAAAACCACGAGGCACAAGGTTGCAGTTCGGCTACAACTTAGTCGTGATGATTAAAATTTTTGTCCTTTCTAATTATTTGTTTGATATTGAAGTCCCTTTTGTTTAAAAAATCTCATAAACAAGTTCGTTCCTACCACTTGATGTTATACAAAAGTACCTTAAGAAGTAAAAATTTATTTTGTCGTGAAGATTTGTTCATACTCAATACACAAGGCATTTCGCTTTGCAGAGGTCTAAAAAAGATTATAATGTATGCAACTTCTTTTTATATTTTTACAAAAAAAGTTATTTATGATTGAGTCTTTGATGTTATGGTTACAAAAGAGTACAAATATAAATTTGAATATATTTGATAACGTTGACAATATATAAAAAAAGTGAAGAGAACAGAAAAAATTAAAATAAATAATTAAAGAAGACAGTTTCAATTCACTTTTAAAAGTTTTTAACATTTCTATACATCAGTTTCAATCTTTTCATATTTATAGTTGTTTAAAAATCTACTTAAAAAGAACAAATTAGTTTTTCCATTCTTAATGGGTTAAATTTAATATTTCATCAAAACAAATAGAAAGCTTTGAGTAATCTAACCTGATATGAAACTGATGAATGGGTTATTTTCAATTTGGATGATAAGGTTTAGTTCCTTGTATATCAAGGATTGCGAGTCTTAAGTGGTGGCCTTCCCTTTAATAGGGCCCTCGGTGACGTAACCCTTTTGATCGTCTGAAGACAGTGGCAGAGACATCGGCCGTCTTCTCAACTTAACGCCACAAGGGAAGGGCTCCACGAGCTAATGCATTTAGAATTAAGTTTATGGGCCAGGTTTCAGGAGCCCTAAAACTTCAACCTTTATTGCTTATCTGAAATTAATAAACATTCGAGGATTTATCGTCTAAAAGGTTTATCAGGTTGTGATCCTTCTAAATTTATCACACGATGCCCGACCCTCTTCACATGAATTTCTTTCCTTTCCAACTTCATAGATTCATCTTCTACAGTGAGTTATGGTGTATGATATCACTTGCCTGTTGTTTAAATACTTGTAAGGAAATTATGTCAAAAGTAAGTCTTGAGGTTCTATTCAAACAAATCTCTTAATCACTTTGATTAACTTAATGGTTCAGGAACAATACAGTTTAACTCTTGAAGCATCCTAAACATTGGTGATCCTTTATAGAACAATACTTTTTAAAAGAGGCGATTTGTAAAAATCATCATTTGAACTTAAGATTGCCCAGTACCACAAGAGCTACTTTTCTACCATTACCAACTTTTTGGACTAACAAGGCAGTTTGAAAAGTTATCTGAAGCAATTATTTAGTAAGGTTTTAAAGTGCAAATTCACAATGTTAATAGTCCCATAGCAATACCATGAATTAGAAATTAAAACATGCATAAAAATTTTATGACGTAGCTAGCCTGCATTCCCCCTCAATTTATCATCACAAATTATAAAACAAAAAGATTTAGAAGTAATGCATATATAAAATAATCTTGCTATCTTTACTTAAGTGATATTTCAAAACTCCTATATTCTGTTTCTAAGACTTAATAGAAGAGTGAATTAAAACTGCCTCCATGTATCTAAGTGACATAACCCAAGGGAAAAAAATAAATAAAAGAAGGTCATTCTCATGGGTTATCTTTCCATAATTATAAATATAAGATGCTATTTACAAGCCTTTTTCCATATATGCTATCTTAATCTATGAGAAGGGGAAAGGTGAATGTATAAAAAGTTGAATAGCTAAGATCAAATAATTTAGGTCTGAGTTAGAAAGTGTTACATAGCAGCCACAAGGAGTGAAAAAAGTGAAGAACTTTAATGCTTTAAAAGGGACACCCACTTTCTGCTATTTAATACATTTCTCTTTTCTAAATCATGCACATAACTTTATCTTCCTTCCTGCTTTTGAGGGAAAATTTGATTCCATTTCATATACTCTTGTTACTTTTTCTTTTGCTAGCTAGCTATCTAGAGTTTACTGATCATGATATCTCTCGATCGGATGCTCGCTAAATTATGTGATTACCATCAAATCTAAACAAACATGGCTTGTTAACAAATATTTGCGCCATACGCATCAAAAGGGAGGATAATTTTGATTCTCTTCAACGCTTAATTACCTTTATTATCGACCAATGTGCTCTTTATTGTGTATGTGTTCAAGGTAGTCTCTTTTCTTGACTACTGCTTCTCACACAATGACGGCATTGAAATTCAATATTTACTATTGCAATAGCTAAGTGGTATGGCTTTTCAGTTATTTTAAGATAATTTTGGATTTTGTAGTGTTGATATGCATGAAGAAACTGGACGGGCTCAAGTCATTTTTTTAGCTCGTTTGTATATAACTTGTCATTCAACAAAGAAGTTTAAACTTTTTCATAAAATTGTATAAAATATTATTCAAACACACACAAAACCAGCTGCTTCTTTAGCCAGTACATTGAAACCCCTTACTAGTTCTCCAATTAAACAGAAGTCTAAAACCTCAAACTAGTAAAGCAAGGGACTAGAGTCACTGTTTTCTTTGTTTCTAGGGAGATGAAGCACAGAGATGCTAAAGAAATCACGTAATTATTTGTGTGTTCACAAAAAGTGGTAAGACACAGCCAACAAGCAACCATAACTTATTTGTTGAAAGGTAAAAAGGAAGTAAAATTGTAAAAGATAAAAGAAAAAGAGGATAAAGTAAAAAAAAAAAAAAGGTAGTCTAAGATAGAGGCTTGTTTTAGATTCTAGAGAAAAGTGAAAACATATAAGTTCGAAGAAAACAAAGTTATAGTTCAATAAATAACTAATGAATAAGAAGGAGAAATAATCAAGGAAGAAAGAGGATTAGTAATCTAATATCAATTTTTATGTGTATTTGAGCAAACAATAAAATCGACAATATGTTTTTTTTCAATAAAATACTTATTAAGAAATTGAGAATGAAAAGAAAGGGAGTTAAGTTGGGGTATTCTGTAGAAGAAAAAAAAAAGAGAAAGGTAGATTACAACTAATCAAAGCCCACTTCTTAGTAGAAATAATGCATTAATTAGGTCTGAAAACAATAATCTTGTAAAAAAGTGTGATAAGACATATTCCTTCTTATGCTTAAATTTTTAAGTTAAAGTTCTGAAGATAATAAACTTTTTGTGATGCTAAAGCAGCAACATCTTTAAGGATTAAAGAAGAGATGCTTAGTTATGTTTTGCTTTACTTTTTGTATTTTTGGCTTTTATTTTGAATCCTCATACCATAACTTTCTATTGCTTTCTGTAAATGAGAATGTTGGGATTACGAAAATCAAAGAATTGAAAAAGGTTATTCTTTTACAGGACACATCACAAAGCATGAAAAGTAGTGCTGTCTGTCGTTTGATATTTCTTGGGGAAGATTTTGCTTTTCCCTTCCAAAGCACAAAAGTTGCTTCTCCTTTGCACAACTCTTACGTTATGGATCATATTTAACCATCTTAATTATAATTTATAAGCACATTTTCCAAACATTGGCAATATCCTACCTTTTTTTAAACTTATTCTTTACCATTTCCGGCGCATACAACTTTTTATTTATGCATGATAACGAGATTACTACCGCTTCAAAATTTCAAGTTGCGAGATATGAGGATTATTCTTATTTCGTCTTTAAATGCATTGTTAGAGGGAACTCGGTTACGATAAATATATTAATTGTTGTATTTTCGGAATCATGATCCTTAATTTTTGTTCAATTTTTCTTCCTTTTATGACTCCTTTTAGAAAATATTTAAAGGTTTCTTACAAAATTAACCCTAACAAATTTAAAAGTACACCTTATTTGAACAACATTCAAGATGTGAAAAGCTTAGAGTTCTTGAGAGAGAAATAAAATCAACCAATTCATAGGTAATTTGTTAAGAAAATGAAGAGATACATAGATCAATCACTTTTACCCAAGTAAAAGTTGATCGGGAGTAATAAAAAATTAAGGGACTCCTTGAAGAATACTTTTAAAGAGAGAAACACTAAAGTTTGTTTACAGGACTCGAGAAAAGTTCTTTTGAAAAAACTACTATAAATGATAATGAAAATGAAAATTTTAAGTAAGGAATCCGAAGTAATGAAAGTATGCAACAGATTAAACTAGCTACTACAAGATATCATATCTCTTAAGTTCTTTTTAATTTAGTTAATACTTAAAATTTATAACAAATTAATCACTAATTACTGTAGATAAATTTTTTTTGACAAGACGAAAATGAGTATTGACCAGATATAATTGTAATTTTCATTTATATACTTAATTTGTATTTAGATAAAATTTTAATAATTTATAAGTTTTAGAGTTGAAGTTATTATCTTTTGACGTCTTATATTAGGATGAAGTCGTTTGATTTCATATTTCTTAAAAATATATATGTTTTAAGATTAATCATCTTCATGATCTCAAGTTGTAATTGTCACATATTTACATTATCTTGAATTTGAAAGAAATTTAATTAAATTATAATACTTATTTCATTTGTGAGTGGTTTAAGATATTGAAAATCATTCTTGATAAAGATTAGAGAAAGACATATTGCTCGTAATCATAAGTAACTGTTTCACCTTTGACTTGGTGAAACTTCCGTAAAGGCTGAAAACTTCAAAGCATTACTAGGTTTATAGGTTAAAGAATAATGAGAAGTCGAAGTCTTCACTTTCTCAATAAAAAATTCACTTATAAATATGAATGATCTGAAACCTCAACAAGTTTCGTTTTTAAAAAGTGTGGACATGAAACCAGGAAACATCCAAATTCCTGTACTCAGTTTTTGACAAGTTTGATTGATTCGAAATGAAAAAGGCAAAAAACAGACGTGTGTACAGGTCCCAGCAGAAAAGCCTAAGATCGTTTACAGGATTTGATGCTCTTCAAGGTCTATCCAATATAAATTATCATGCATTGTTTGAGACGATACTAATTTTATTTTTATTTTTAAATAAAAATTTTATTAATATTATTGTAGTTATGTTTTTAGTATTATAATAATCAAATAATAAATAAAACTTAGAGATAAATAATTTTTATGAATTAATTAAATAAATAAATATTTTAATAAATATTACTTGTATTTATTAAAATTAATAAATTAATTCTAATTTGATATTTATTAATATATTTTAATTATTAGAATAATTTTATTGAAATTTTTGTATTTTAAGATATCCTAAAATATATATTAAATAATTATCAAATTTGTTTTATTTTTAAAAAATAATTTAAAATAATCATAAAATTAAAATGCATTTAATTGTATTATTCATAATTCTTATTAATAATTAATATCAAATAATGATAACATATATTTTGTTGATGTTAATTCAAATTATCACAAGAGACAAAAATATAAGATAAAAACTAACTTTTATGGCTTTCATAAATTATGAAATTTGGAAGAAACTAAAACTAAAAACATAAATTAAAATTTTCAAACAAATAGATTTTTAATTAAATTTAATAAAGAAAACAGAAAATCAAACAAATTTTTTGTTAATACTTTTCATCAAGACATAATATGTTTACACACTTTAATTTTAAATTGCAAATTTTTTATTATATTACGATTACAAAAAAGTACAATAATTGTGAATAAATTATCTATTAATTGATTAAAATCATATGATATGCATACATTATTAAATATTTAGTAGATAGTCACAAGAGACCTTAAAAGAGATTTGAAGGGAATTGAGATTTTGGTTGAAAGTAAAACTTATCAATTTGATGTAGCAAGCATCGGCCTTTTCAGCATACAGAAGTCAAACTAAATAGCTGCCCGTCTGAGAGTACGAGTGTTTTCTATACACAGCCAAAAGAATCACATTTGGAAAGTCGAGTAAGCTCGTCATCCTCATCCACTACTTACCAATGGTGCAAATGTATGAAAAGACAGTTGGACTTATCTCCATCAGATTAATTTTTATGTTTTTGGCAAGAAATGAACACAATATGGAATACCCTTTTGCATGTTAAAAACATTAAAGCAAAGAAACACGAATATTAGTGGAAAACAGGGGACACGAGTTATGTTGCTCAATTAGGTGTCTTTCATATAACTTGTCGTGGAGGAAGAAGACATTAATTTATGAGTCGAAGAATCAAAGCTACCCCAAGTAAGGTAATGGATTATAATATACAATGTGATTATACAGGGAAAAGGCAACATCTTTCACTTTCAGTCTTGCAAATTCTATGTGATCAAAATAACTTTTTCCAACTCCAAAAATAGAAAAAAGGAAGAAAAAACTAAAGGAAAAAAGAAAGGTAACAATTGAGAGAAGATTTGCCAGCTTGCGATTCATTATCACAGTTCTTGAATTTTAAAGGTAATCTGCCTATCGACAGAATCAAGAAGGCCAATGTCGTCGATTGATTGAGCTTCTGGACTATGATCATCATCGATAGAGATGTTCAAATCAAGTGAAACACAAGGACTTGTCTCGTCCATTGCAGCATCTCCCTTTTCTTCATGAGAACCATCTGTCTTCTGCTTGACAGGAGGCGAACATGCTCTTGACCTTGAGCTAAAGCTTTCACAGCTCAATATGACTATAGCATCACTAAGACCAACTTCTTCACCATTAGAATCGACAATCCTTCCTCTCTCAATTGCTTTCTTGAACCCCATTTGAGAGCAATAATCTGCTTGCTCAACATCTTCAACTAAGAAAACCCTATGTGGATTACTTGACACTGCCTCAGCGAATCTCTTGATAAAGCTGCAACTTTGTTCGTCCCTTGATCTTTTGTTTCTACAATCTTCGGTAGAGTCTGCTCTCGGAGATGAAAAGCTGCTTAATGCTATTGAAAAGTAGTGGTCGTATGAGCCAAAAACAAGTTTAGCCAATTCTTTAGCTATCTTTTCTTTTGCGTCTAGGTCCACTCCTTGAAAAAATAGCCAAGTTTCTTCTTTGGCCTCACTGCTTCTCACCTTTCCCTTTCTTTTCAACATACCGGACCTGCATTGCAAAATCGTGCTCGCTATTTCGGGGATTGCATCTCTCTGCCAAGGCACCTTTTTCTCCAACGCGTTGCATAGGGTTTTCAGGTTCTCAGCATTTAGCTCCTTGAAATTGTGGAGTTGCTCTGTCTCCATGACATCAATGGTAGAAGCTGAGTTGGGGGTAGAATTAGGATTTGACGTGAATGGTTGATTCAAATAATCATCATTGTGCTCTGGAATGTACATTCTCAAACTGGGTTCCACGGTGCCCTTGTTGACAGTAGTGTCTGTGCCGATCCAGAGTTGGTGGTCCCTCCATGAGTGCTTTGGTCCAAGAATTGGCCAGTCATGGTGGCTTTGGTGCAAATTGGTGTACTGTTGCTCGTACGAGAAACCAGAAGAAGAAGAAGAAGGTGAAATCGAAGAAAATGTGAGGGTTTTCTCGGATGAGTTGGCTTGACGGTGGATTGAACCGCAAATTGAATTCCACTTCTTGCAGAGATCTTTGATTGAGATACAATCCTAGTAGATAGAAAATGAGAAAAATAAGCCGCCCATGACAATTTACAAATATCGAACTACTATAAGTTGAGAATACAGCTCTCCTAGCATTATATGGCAAAAGTGTAATTGTTTGTTTATATATAGTCATTACCTTATCGCCATTAGTGCTATGAACTTTGTTCTCATTTTTGTATTGTTGAAGCCATATAGGAAGGGCGGAACTTGTAGAGTCACTCTTGGAAGTGGTACTCCGAAAGCTTCGAGCCTCGTTTTCGAAATTCGCCGAGCAATCAGAACAGCATGTTAGCTGTTTTTCTTCATCACTTTCAATTATAATCCAACTCGACTCGTTCTCAGCTTTGTTGCTAGTGGACTGACTTTGTAGGTCACTGAAATGAAAGGTATAAAGGTAGAAGAATAATGACGATTAGTAACTTCATTGAGCTTCACATTGCAAAAGCCACTCAAGGAAAATGAACATGAAATGCTTTAATCTTTCTCTGATCACTCTTTTTCTTTTACAATTGAATCGAAGAGAGTTCTTCGAGGTAATGTGAGCTAAAGACCCTTTAATACTCATCCCTACCTTTAACATCTAAAGAAAAGATAAAATTTTCTGACTTTAGCTTATAGTTTCTCTAAAACCATAACTACATTCTACATAAGTTTTCTCTACCATTGTTAAGTTCTAATAACACGTGTAAATGGTCAAGTTTTAAGTCTCTAAAACCAAATAAAGTTTAAAGTAGAAAAAAGAAACTTTGCCCCGTATTGTGTTAAAATGTTCAACACGTAGTTCTTTCTGTAAAACAAGGAAAGATATACACATCACTAAGTCTATTATTAAGATTTATATGTATGATCAATGATGAGTTCATGCAAAAGAAAAGAATCTAAAAGATTGGCGGAAAGAAATAAAGAGTGCTAACAATGCCATATGGATTATATATATCTATCAAACTTCACCAACTGTTTACCTGTCAGAGATTAGAGTCAAGCGCAAACTGTCAGCAGGAATAGTAACTGGACGAAGACCCCAGAGAGTTTGAAGTGACGGATATCCAGATTTAAGCTTCATGTATGTTTGGAAGGTGGCAATCCCCAGGAGCCAAAATCTTCCATTGTTATCTCCAACGCCACAGACTAATTTCCCAAGTTCCATGATCATGTGCTCCACAGGACAGAAACAACTCCTCCGTTGCTCACTTGAACTACTAGCTCTATACTCAGTAACCCATTTAAGATCACCTAAATTTAGGACAACTCCCTGGCCCATGTAAGTTCTCACATGTACCTTAAGTTCTTCGAGTTTCTGTTCGGCTTCTAACCTAGATAGATTTCCAAAAGAAGATCCTGATAATTTTAAGAACTTGACTTTCCTAAAAGTTTCAGCGACATCTCCCTCGTGAACCTTGTTAATCACTCCTTGAACTACACCCTCTAGCGCACTAAGACACTCTCCTACTATCACGATACTCCTTCTCTTATCCATCAAATTATCGATAACACTCGCAATGTCTTCATTTCTAATTGGATTTAAGAGAGTTGGTTTGCTCGCTTGAGCTCCAGCTTGATTCAATGGAGGCTGTGACTGATGAGAAAGAGTTAAAACATACTTATCTTTAGCCTTACAGCTACTCACAGAGGACGGAGAACTTTGAGAACATATTTCTAAAGAAACCGCTTGCTCAACATTGCTTTTCACTTGGGTACTAGAAAACCCAGCTTCTCTCATTACTCTACTAACACTAGGATCATCTAAAATGGATATTATGAGCTGCTCTAACTCTATTTTCACAGCTAGGAGGGGTTGTTGTTGGTTTTCAACTGAACCGCGCCGTTGGTGGGCCTGAGCACGCTTAAAAGCTGCGACCAAAGCGTTAGAGATAGGAGGGTATTGTTGAGGGTGCGTACCCAACATGGGACTCGACGTTGAGGCTGGGAGGCGATTAAGAGCTACGTTAAAACAAAGCTCTAGGGCTTTGCACTGAAGAGGGTGAGAGTGTGATTGAAGGCAAGCAGTTCTCAATAGGCCTGTAGAGGCTGCAAGCATGGTGTTCGCTACATGGAGAGGAGTCACTTGGGCATGACCTCGCCGTCTAGCAAGAGTTATAGCCTGTTTTACGACATTAGCTGCCTCTGCTGTTAGAGATTGCTGCACTGTGCCACCTCCTGCTCTCATCTTTCTATAAGCAACTCTAACTGATGATGGATATAAATGGGAAAAAGAAGTGGAAAGAAACCTAAAGTGGTCGAGGATGTAGGAAAATCTGTAAAGATTTGGATTTCATGGATAGAGTACAAGCGTGTTGTGAAGTAAAGCTAGCTAGTTCTTGGTTCTGAGAGACTATAAGATCTTGGTCGTAGTTGAGTTGAGGGATGTGAAATATATGTGATGAGGTTGGGTATGCTTTTCTTGAAGGGGAGGTTAAATTTTGGGGTCCAAAGTCGATTTTGCAGTGGAAAGTGGAATGCATGTGCTGACAAGCAGGACGAATGCGCCAGTATCAAAGGCAACTCAGCTTTTCCCCTCTTCTCTCTCAATCTCTATTAAATTGTTTAGAAAGATATGGTTTTCCTAAGTGGGTCTCTTTCTTTTATGCTAGATTACATTAATCAAGTTTCTAGCCTAGAAATCAACAACTCTTCTCCTCACTACACAACAAAATCTTACCATAATCACTTTTTAACCCATGAACGGATGAACCCCAACACCTCTTTTTCAATTGTTGAGAAGTGTTCTAATCACTTAACGCATCTACTCTAATTTTTGTACTAATTTAAGACCAAATTATTCTCTCCATCTAAACCATCGTTCACAACTTCTAGTCCTTGTCAAACTAACATATGTGACTTAATTTGTTAAACTGAAAGATATATCGCCTAAGGAAAGCAACCAAGAATCAATGGAAAAAAGGCTACTCAGTTGATAATAAGGTTCCTTAGTTGCTAATTAACACACAGTCGCACGGAAAAGCAGCTACTTAAGAGATGGAATCCACATTCAACAGCAAGTTATAAGAAGTTTTGAACTTGAAAAGATCTTGTCCTCAAAAATTGGTGGCTAAAGTGAGTGGAGATAGTGAATATGTGCCATCTTTTTCACCATCCTCCAAAGACGAGGACCTGAAAAGAGAATGGGGACTGTGTCTGAAGGAATCGGGAACTGTGTACGAATACCTTCCGGACTCAAGGACAAGGAATAAAGTGTTTCCATTTAGTTATCCTTATTTACATGCTTACAATATTAGACAACTTCGACGCTTTTAATGCACATATTTTGCATGGGGATTATTAAGAACATCAAGACATTCTCTTTTCTCTCTCTCTTCCCCCGTTATTGCATAAAGTGTGGAGCTTTTGGACCAATCTTTGATTCAAAGACGAAGAAGCAAATCATCAAGTGAAACAAAAACGAAACAAGCTTCCATATTCCTAGGCCAATGCTTTGGTTTCGTTCTTTAAATTCCTTGTATTTCATGTCCGAAGACTATCTCACGTCATAGTCTAAAGCGGTCAATCATTAGAGTGAAAAATTATTAAAACGCCTGAAGAGTAGTAATTATTATTCTGCAGGATACCATGTCCAACTTGTATGCTTATTAGAACTATATAAAATGACGCATGCAATTCATCTTTAAATAAGTCTTTTTATGAAAGAGTAGAGAAGCGATTGAACTTTGGGACATTGTCCAACTTTCTTCCAAGTTTCTCGTTCCAAAATATATACTTATACACAAGAGATATAAGTATATACTCGATACCTATCTAATAATCGAATATAAATGAAATTTTATCATTGTTAGATCAATCCATTTAAAAGTTTCAATTGATTCAACAATTAGACATGTGGGGGGATTGGTTTGATGAGTGTTAAAAGAGGACAAAAGGGTAAAAGGGGGGTTTATCTTTTCCTTTTCCGTTAGTGACTCTCTGCACTTCCTCTTCTTTCACGCTTTTACCAAAAACCATCCAAAACACTTCTAAATTCATTTCTTCAAACTTCATTGAATTAGGTGCAAGATTAACACTTTGGGTTCAAATTTTCAGGGTGGAGCCAAACTAGTCACTTTCTAAAAAGAGAAATTGATGCGATTGGAATGAAAATTGAGCTTTGTTAAGCATGACTTGAGTAACTATTGGGGTAATCTTTAGTTTACTAGGTCATGCATAAAAACATAAAAATTTAGGAAGAGAAAATTAATAATTTTTGGGGATTTTGATTTATTTAGTTAAATTGATGCTTGCATATGGGTTAGCTAGGAAGGTGAATTATATAGACTATAGAGAGTTTGGGATCAAATAGGTCATATACAAACTTTACACTCTTTCTTTTTCTTTAGGTTTTTGTTTTTTTAGGGAATTGGTTGTGATTATATTATTAGGCCATCAAGCCTTAAAGCATCAATAAAACAATCATTGAAGGGAATAACCCACTCCATAGAGTCCGGAATTAACAACGTAGCTCGTGCTAACAGATGAGCTACATTATTAGTCGCCCTACGAATATGATGTAAAGAAACACCATCAATCTCACTCAACAGAGATTTACAATCACAGAATACTAAACCATGACTAGAATTGTCTTCTACTTAAGTTGATAATAAAGCTTTCACCACAAGTAAAGAGTCTGTTTCAACCTCAATGTTTGTCCAACCTTGTCTCTTGATCCATTGCCTTATGACTAAGGATTCTGCCATGAAAGGATCAGAATCGTCTCGTAGACTACATTAACGAGCTAAGAGGATTGAACCATCATTTTTGTGCACAATAATACCCACAACCAAAAAACCAGTAGGTGAGGTTGCTGCATCAACATTGGCTTTTAATTTCCCAAAAGCTGGAACTTGTCAATTCAAATTGCTATATACTTGGTCAGCAGCTCTATGACTTGGAGCTCATACTTGTAACCAATCCGCAGGAAGCGTCCCTGCTGAACAATTCTGACCGGGCTGCTCCATTTAGTTTTCCAGACCACTGCATTTTTATGTTCCCAAATTGACCAACACAACATAACTAGTAACTATACTTGTTCACCATTTAAGATTTGCAAAGTTTGCATTATCCACTCCATGAAACTTGCTGCCTGTGGGAATAGAATGCCTAAAGTTGAAGATAACCAACATTGTTGCACAAATGGACAAGTGACTAGTGCATGAAGAGCTATTTCAGCGTGTTGATGACACAATGGGCAAGTATCCAGGATTGCTACTCTTCTCTGGTTCAGCTGACTGGTTGTTGGTAAGATATTGTTGCATGCTCTCCACAGGACCGATAAGCATTTCGGAGGAACCTGTACCTG
Organism: Erythroxylum gracilipes; assembly: GCA_026413385.1. NCBI lineage: Eukaryota > Viridiplantae > Streptophyta > Magnoliopsida > Malpighiales > Erythroxylaceae > Erythroxylum > Erythroxylum gracilipes. Next base: position 33,189,187 of record JANZLC010000005.1, read on the forward strand.
TCATAGCTTCTGCCAAGTATCTTGGACAACTTCGCTACTATTCATCATACTCGCAACAGTTAGAAGCTTGTAGGCCGATTTTAATGAGTAATGGCCCTTCCTCTCTATTTTCCAGAAAAGCTTGTCATTTTCAAGATGGAAACCTAAGGGAATTGCCAATATTGCTTGGCGGTCGACCTCATTGAATTCTGATTGTATCCGATTCAAATTCCAGCTACCATTCTCAATAAGCTCCGACACTAGCATGTCCTGATGATTTTCATTCACAGATGTGATAATTTTTGAACCCGCTTGGAACGGTAGCCATGGATCTGACCATACACTCACATGGAAGTCATTCCCTATCCTCCAACATATATCTTCTTTGATCAAATTCTGAACAGACCACAAGCTGCGCCACAAAAAGCTAGGGTTAAAGCCCAATTCTGATCGCAAATAATCTGCCCCAGGAAAATAACGAGCTCTTAAAATTCTTGCACCAAAGAATCTGGTTTCTGCACTAATGACCAAGCTTGTCTCCCTGGCATTGCTTGATTAAATTGATGGAGCAGTTTAAACGCCAAGTCTCCTTCAATTCTTGGTTTGCACATCCTTTCCCAACTCATCCAGTGTATCTCCCGTTCATTATTGACATTTTCCCCACCAAAACATGTTCATAAGCTACTGCAATTCTTTACATAATGTTTTCGGTAAAAGGAAAAGATTCATTACATATAGTTCAGAAGAGTTTGGAGTACCGTTTTCAGCATTATTTCTTTGTCGACTTTGGTGAGAAATCTTTTCTTTCATAAGTTCAATCTCTGTGTAACACCCAAATACCCCCTGGGAGGATAAGTGGATGCCACCCAAGACAGTACAATCAAATCAGACTAGTTCACATACAATACATCACATCATACTGTCAGAAATAGAAATTCAAAGTTCTTACAGGCCCAAAAGTG
>JANZLC010000005.1:33206744-33227068 GCA_026413385.1 Erythroxylum gracilipes
GATTTTGCAAATGGTTTTATTTTGGATAAGATTGATAAAGATGAAAGGAATGAATAAGGAAAAGAAAAGAAAAAAAATTATATTGGTTTCGGATTAGTTTGGGCCAAGTTAGTCTTAGGGTATTCTAGCGCGACGTTGTTTCGATAGTTTTCTTGTTCGCTTCGGATGTCGGATTCGTTTGTTTTGCATTTCACTTTTGTTTCCATTTACCTTTCATTTGTTTGCGTACGCGTTTGGTACCTCCGTTTTTGATTGCTTTCGCTCCTTGTGTTTTTGCTTTTCATTTCCGAAAGTTTCCTTTCGTTTTCGTTATGTTTTTGTTCTTTCTTTTTCACTTTTGATTCTGTTTTTTTCAGTTGGGATCCAATTTTGAGATCGGGTTCCAACAGGCATAATATGAAAACCTAGTTTTTGAAATGTGCCTTTGGGCAATCCGATTTTCAAGTATAAATTATGTGTTATATGGGTTTGGTTAGGTCCCATAAGTTTGAGTTAAGTGCACTTGTCTCCTTTTTATAGGCTTCGCCCGCCTGCCCGCTAGAGGCATTGGAGTTTCGATTTCAGACTCCCATAAGTTCACGGTTACACTAGACCGCTATGCAGAAAAGTGTAGTACATTCTGTTCACGGCTACACAGGACCACTATGCGGGAATGTGCAGTACGTTCCGTTTTGGACCGACCCAAACCATTCTGATGTGATATGTGTTATGTTGATTTTGTTTATATTTGTGTAGCATTTATAATGTGATGCATTCATATTTTTTAAATTGTTCATGATTTGTGAAAAATTTGTGAATTTGGAGAAATGAGAAATTGAGGTTTGTAACCGTGAAATTTTTGGAAATTTATTATGAATGTTTTGAAAAGTTGAAAGGTTTGGGAAATAAGTTTTTGAAAAAATTTCTACTGTGAAATGTTTATAAATGGCAAATGTTTTGAGAAATGATTTTCGCTTATTTTTCGATATATAAACATGTTATCCACGAGCTATAAGCTCACCCCCTTTCATCCCCATCTCCAGGTATCGAGCAGGAGATCGGATGAAGGAAAGTCAAGATATTTGTTCAATTTTGCTTATTTTGTGTTTTAAATAATTAGGCTTTTGGTATTGATCTGTATATGGCCTGGAATGCCATTAAGATTTTTGTTAGCATTAATTCATAATGTGTATGAATTATGAATTTGTGTACTGAATTGAGTTGCAAAATTTGTGTATGATTTGGGATATGAATTGTGATTGTATATGAATATGATTGGTTCGGGTTTAAATTGATTTATGAATGTGCATATTGAATTGAGATGTATATGAATGGGATTGTATATGACTGGGATTGATTCTTATTATGGATTATGTATTGAGACTTATTGAAGTGTTTTAGGTATAGAATTGCGTTTGTTTATGCTAAGATTCCGAACAGGAGGTCCGATGAATGGTGATATTTGAGCTGAAATATTGAAGTGCTTTTTGTTTATGACTTGTGGTTTATTGACATGTGAAAGTTTTTATAGGAAATGAAAAGTTTTTGAAGAGAGAAATAAGTTTTGTTTAAATTGATGGTTATGATTCGCATATGAGGGATAAAATGAATTGAGGTTATGGTATTGATGAAATCAACAGAGGAAATTGTTTTTGAATGATTGAAGAGTGAATAAAATGAAAAAGAAAAAAGAAAAAAGAAAAAAAATTTACACCGATTCGGATTGGTTTAGTCTTAAGGTTTCCAACGCGATAAGCTTTCTAAAGTTCACGTTTCGGATGTCAGAGTGTGATGTTCAGTTTTATGTAAATCTGTTTGTTTGCTTTTGATTCGATCGTTCGATTCGTTTCGCTCGGTTATTCGTTCTTTCATTTTGATCCGATTTGCGGTTTGTGTTTTGTCCATTCGATTCTTTCGATGTATGATCCCCATTCTTTCGTTTATGATAATTTGTATTAGATCTTGGATTTGTTTTGCTTTGTTCGTTCCGATTTCTATTCGCCACTTTGTCTTCGTTTAGTTTTTCATTTTTCCGGTTGAGATCCGGTTCCGAAATCGGGTCCCAACATTAGGAACCTCTGTTTGTACAGGTATAGGTTCACGTTCCTGCACAGACATGGTACTCAGACCTTAATCCCCTGGACCTGACTATATGAGTGACAAATATGAAATAATTGTAGTATTTGTCATGCTATTACCCGAAGGTTGTGAGGGCCCACCCACATCATGGACATCGTATTCTAAAAACTTTATGATTTCACTATATTGGCTTCTCCTTCTCTATAGTAAAATCTGTAGCTTTTAAAGTGTTCGGGATAACCTACTAGACAGAAACAAGTAGAATGAGGTTGCAATTTACTTTTATAAGGATTATATAATCATACCTCCACAAGGCAGCCCCATACATAAATGTGTGGTAGGCTTGGTTTTCACCATTTCCAGAGTTCAAAAGGTGTCTTAGGCACTAACTTGCTTGAGACTCTATTTAATATATACAATGTCATCTTAATGACCTCACCCCAAAGGTAATCAGGTAGGTTAGTCTTGCTCTGCATTGACCTCATCATGTCCTTTAGGGTGCGATTATACTTTTCAGCCAGACCATTTTGCTTAGGACTATCTGGTATAGTGAATTGAGTCACTATTCCAATCAAATCCAAATACCTGACAAACAGACCCTTTTTTTGTCCTGCAACACCATATCTGCCATAGTATTCTCCTCCCCGATCAGATTTGGTAATCTTTTTTATTTTTCCAATTGGTTCTCAACCTCAATCTTGAAGATATTGAATTTATGAAGAACTTCAGACTTTTCTTTAAGCAAGAACACATAACTGTGACGGAAAAAATCATCTATAAATGTCAGAAAATATCTAGAATTGCATAACGTAGCTGTATAGGGTCCACTTATGTCCATATGTATAAGGTCTAACAAGCCAGAAGCATGAGTTGATCCCTTCTTTTTTTATCTTGGTCAACTTATCTTTGCAACAGTCAACACTTGTTTCCAGATCACCAAAGTCTAGAGTTGGAGGAATGTTTTTGTTTATCAATCTCTCAACCATTTCTTTGAAAATGTGGCTCAAACGTTTGTGTCACAACACGTATGAAGTTTCCTTTGTTAGAGGTCTCTTATGAGTCACAAGTTTGGCAATATAAGAAGAAACATACATTTCATTAGGGGTAAGACACATTTTATATAAACCGTAAGACAAGAAGGCAGTTCCTATATGTTTTGCATTGAATTTATGAATCATATAGGCCGAGGAGTTACATGACAGATCCTTTTTGACTTTCTAGACTTTGTACTTCTGCAGTTAGATTTCTTATGCCCCTTCTTCTTACAGAAGAAGCACCTCATGTTCTTCAAGTCATATGGACTCTTTGCAATGCTCTATCTAGTCTGAAAATGTGGAGAGGGTTTGGATTTCTTACCCTTAACCTTTTGGGGCTTAGCCTTCCCCTTTCCTTTGGCTATATATAAGGTTGTATGAGGAGTGCTCTTCATCTTCTCCTCTACTATAACACATCGAGAAAGGAGGGCATTGATATCCCAAGCCTCATCCTAGGAAATGTATGAAGTGACCAGCATCTAAACTCTCGCGGAATAGTATTAAAGGCCTGGTGCAGTATCAATGTATTAGGAATGGGAACATCCAATGCCTTCAACTTACTCTGAAGGTAGACCATCCTTATAATGTATTCCCTGACACCTTCTTCTCTTGTATACCTCATTGATAATAGATCCTTAATCAAGGTGCTCAACTCAACATTGGATATGACCTTGTACCTTTGGGAAACATTATCCATAAACTCCTTTGTTATGGTGGTGTCCGACAATCCACTCAACAGATGATTTGAGATTGACCTTTTAATGGTCAAATAGCACATCTTGTTTGATTGCTCCTAGATTGCAAAGGTCGCCTTATCAGCTTTTGGTTAATGTTCGTAGGTAGAGAGGGTCTCTTTATCATCATAGCCATATTGATTTCTACCATCTCCAAGGCAAACTCGACATTCTTCATCCACTTCTTAAAATTGAGTCTGGTTAAGGTTTCAATGGTGACAGCATTGTTGTTGACAAAAAATATGACTATAAAAATGTGACTGCATTCTCATCAGTACTCAAAAGGTCCACAAACACAAGGGATACATCCTTATGTTATCCTCACACTCTATATAGGCATATGGTATGTGAAAATGTAATATCAATAAATGCAAAAACCGAATGCACAGTCAAATTGTCATATACTCATGATAAAGACATTCTTTAAAAACTTTATTTGAGACTTTTGTAGTGAAAAATCTCAATCAGAGCAACTATCGTGTAATACTGAACACTGAACCAATCACATGAGACACGAAAATCTTAACTTTTTTCCTCATGTGAAGTTCAAAACAGGAAAATTCACTCAAAAATGACTTTATAATGTTTAAATTCCTTTTCTGGATTGAAATTACCAATGTAATTAATCCAGAAAATTTTAAAAATCACTTTAAAAATTCCTATGACCTGGAAACTAACTTAAAAGGACCCGGGGTACCTTTACGGGAATTCAAAAAATTTCCCTTTTTTTCCTTAGTGTTGATGTCAGCAGTAACTATAGTGCTGACATCAATGTGACGTCATGGGTGCGTGTGGGCCTATGGGGTGTGCTCTGCGCCTGCCTCACACGTGCCCACACGCATAGACGCACTGACACTGTATGACACATGTATCACAAGCACCTGCCACGCATCCGCACTCGCTTGCCACGTGTCGAGACAAATGGATGAAAAATGTGTCCGTTGTGGCGTGTCGCATCCTTCCCCTACCTCACTACGTGTTGTCCATCGTCGCACACGCCCTCCAGACTACCTCAGTGACAGTACTATGCATTAGTCACACGCGCCTGATGTTCATTGCCAATGTCGATAGTGAAGGCAATTTTTGACGAGTTTCAAGCTGGTTTTTCGAGCTCTATGGCTCCTTTTTGACCCGTTTCTTAATGGTACACACATGTTGGCCACTTTAACGCATCCATACAGGTGTAAAAACTGAAAATAGATCAATACCAATCGAGCCCTTATGGATGAAAATCGAAAAAAAAAATTGTTTTTTACCACCTGATCATGTAACCGCTCTAATACCACATGCAACATATAATCTTATTACGTATCTCGGATCGTTCATGAAAGGAAAATAAATGCGAAATACCTAATTTCTGTTTCATCAGAAGTTCAAAGGAGCTTTCCGATGCCGTAACGAGCTCGAATTCATTGTGACCTTACGAGAACTTCTCACAAGCACGTAGTTAATGCCTTTCTACAGTTTTCTCAGTACGTAAGCTCTCTGAACGGATTGAAAATTCATATATTTTACGAATGATATGAGCAACTACAAAAAATCTTAACCTATTTATATAACTTCCATATCAAGCTTCCTTATCGTAGACTCGATATAAGTCCAATTCACACTAATCGAATTCATTTTCTTTCAAAACTTTGACCCAATGATCATTTATTGAGCTACTTTATTATCTTTATCCGAATCAAATTACGTAACTTAATCAATAATTTATTGAAAATCGATAAAATGCAATTAATTGTTGCCTAAATTTATAAAAATGTCTAACAGAAAATACATATCACGCATTTACAGCTGAATAGGAAAAGCAACTCCCTCGTGAGACGAGATTGCTAAGTATAATGTAACGAGTCTTATTTTTGTAACATTGGACTCATTTTTCTCTACTCCGCATTTACAAAATAAATTTCGTCAGCTTTTGATTATTACATATATCAAAAGGTAAATTGCCTGGTGAATGAAATAGCAACTCTCAAGTACTTACTCCTGAAATATGTTTATGTTCTCAACTTTCTATATATTTCATACAAGACACTCGTCATATTTATACAGAGACCCCATTTATCGCACAACAAAATTTTAAAAGATTTGTTAGTTTATCTACCTATTGTCCATGCATTGGCTTCACTCATGATTCTGACTTTCTGACAAGTCCACAAGAAAATCGCTTTGTAGAAGTGGAGCTAGTGCCTCGCTAACAGAAGATCTCTGCCTACTAGTTTCTTCAAGTATTACCAAACAAGCTGTCTCGCAAGCCTTTGCATTTGCAAAACCAAGTGTCCAGCGCCCATCTGCATTATGATTGGAGGATGCCTTTGAGTCGTAGCTTCGGCCTTTATTAGCATTAAATTTTGGGTCAAACTCTCTTATACTTAGATGCAACCAAGTAGGATGATCTGCATCTATCTTTGGCTGTTTGATTAAGAAAAGAAATATGTTAAAAGCATACTTCTCAAATTAAGGACAGTGTCTAACAGAGTCACTACTCACACTCAATCCAGCTAATGGAGCCATAGCCAATACAACTCCCCTTTGACTACGGAAAGGATGTTTCTCTACAAGAAGCAATCTACCACTTACTCCACTTGCTACAGGTATCAGATAAATATCTCTAATTCCTGCATTTGAAAAGGCGATCCTGCAAGGTGTTCCAGAACCTACAAGGTTTAAGATAACGAGTATTATGTCACCGAACAACATGATGCAGGTAAAGGTCAAGATTTAATGAAAAGCCAACCTAAGGAAACCTCTGACCCAAAGCTTGCAGATGAAAGATCTGAAGCATGGGTTCTTCCATAATCAGGAGGACTCTCAACAGAGTCTGATAAGGGTTTCTCAAGTAACTTCCCCTTCCAAATAAAAGATTTGAGTTGAACATGGAGAATGAAGACCTGCAAGTATGGTAACGTGAAGCTTTTTATGCCATGAAAATATATGTGCAAGAAATATTGTTTTAGAGCAAATGGAAACAGCGAAAAGCTGTACAAAAAATGTCATCATGGACTCAGTTGTCATCCTTATAAGTAAATGGCAATTAAAACAGCTCAGTTTTTGCAGTTAGCATAAGTTCATTAAGAACAGAGCAATTCATATACATATAGAAAAGACTCTCAACAACAACAACAATACCAAGTTGAAATCCCACTGAGGCGCGAAATCTAGGGAGGTCTAGTAATACGCAGCTTTCCTCTATCTAGTAGAAAAGTTGTTTGTAAATGACCCACATGAAAAAAATAAAACGATAAAAACAATAAAAAATAAATTAAATAAAAATAAAACATAATAAGAAAATAGTAAAATAAGAAAATAAAAATAAAAATACATTAAATAAATATATATATATATACATACATAAATAAATAAATAAACCAATAACATAAAATAAAATAAAATAAAATAAATATAATAAATAATAAATAATAATAGTCATAAAAATATATATAAAATTAAGTAAAAGCAAAAGCAAAAGTAATAAATAATAAATAAAATAAATATACTAGATATATATATAGACATAGATATACATACTCAGTAATAACAAAAGTCATAATAGGAAAGACTCTCATGAATTAATATGTACGTTCCATAAATTTATGGCAAAGCAGCAAACTTTTTATTTATCAAATTTTGCCAAGAAATAATCATGAAATTGGTATTAATAATCTCCTGACACATTAGTGAAACTTGGACTGCTTTATATGAAAAAAAATCAATGATAAGAAACCTTGACTGCATCAACCATTCTTTTCCAAGCAGGGTGAGTAGTAGTTGCGTCACCTGCAACAAGCACCGACTTTTGATCCGGAACTGAATGAAGGGAACCATACGAGAATGAAAAGTTAAAGGATTGAGAAAAATTAAATTTTATTCTGCTGATAGAAAAAAGGAATTATACCAGCACTAATTTGCTGGCAGAGAGCATGCTCAAGAAGGAAGAAAGGGTCTTCAGTTTGGGATGGCTGTTCAAGAGCTGCCACAACATTGAAATAGATAAAATGAGTTCATTAATTCATTCCAAAAGTGAAATACTTATACAAGCAACGTGTGCTTCTAATATTTTTATTTCCAATTTATGGTGATTGAGACTATCATATTAATTAAACAGCTTGTCATACAGCATCCATCTGTATATCTGACTAAGAGATGAAGGTACCTGCTTTGCAGCTAGCCCACTCATTTCTCATAGTGTCCAAGATATAATCAAACCAACATCCATCAAGTTCTCTCTGTAAGCATTCTCGTGACTGTTCATATGATGTCTGCCAATGGGAACTAGAAAATATAAAACTTTAGAAAGTTTGAGATGTAAATGAAGTTAACAGGCATTTGTTATAGATAGATTGCAGTTTTCATTGTTTTCATTAGCTATGGTCAGTCCCCTAAGTAGCATATTGAGAGTGGCACAAGTTCTATCTCTGTTTGCATTCCTAGTAAGAAGCATATCATTCCAACTTTCAGTTGTATAAAGAAAGCAGGGATAGTAGAAACATTCATATACATTAATCACCTTTGAAGTGGGATGCATCCATATTACAGCAAAATAACAATTTATGGAAAAAAATGAAAAACTAACCGTTGCCCCTTAATCAACCAACTTCTACAGTTTTCTTGGTTTTTAGTACAGTATCAAAACTCCTAACTGAAGTTCCAATATTGGACACCCTCATGGATTCAGTTTCAATTCAAAAACAGTTTCCAAGTTAAATGACTCGTTCAGCTTATTCTAACGACAAACCAACTTTCAAAATAGAACATCATCAACAAACCACATGGGTCTGGTTAATCATGCATCATGTTTCTGGAAAATGATGCAGATAGCTAATGTTCTCAAAATATTGAACTTTGTTCCTAAGTCTGCAAAAGACAAGTAATACTATTTTGAAAGTGGTCGCAGTTTTGACCAATCAAGATTGAGAAGCAAAACCATGATCTATGATGCTAAAATATCACAGAAAAATGCTCCCAAGAAGTAAGTTGACATTAAAACCGCCTAAAACCAAGAGGAACTAAAAATATCAGCTGAATCCTTACAATGAACTGTAGAAGATTATTGTCATCAAGTTTCTTTCCTTGAAGAGCCAGTAGCTTCAGCAACAACCAGCCTGTCTGCTCTCTTATAAGTACACAACAGCATGGTTCACTAGCCAAAACTTTCAACAATGCATTTGAAATCTGTTGAAGAACAATGAATCAAACCATCATGGACCAATAAAACCTCTAACTGGGTCAAAGAAAAGGTCCAAAATCTAATTTCAGGGGGCAAAGAAACAAAAAATCAATCAAGATGTGTACCTGAGGCATAAATTTTGTGAAGATACTTTGATCTGCTACCTTTAAAGATGAGATGCTGCAACTCTGGGAATGGATATATCAACATCATTATATTAAAGATAGAAGTTTTGCTCAACTACTTGGACTGATAACGCATTAGATGATTCCTAAACAGACCATGAAATTTATTAACTCGTCACAGCTAATTTTGTTCCATCACCTAAGCTTCTGGTGCATATTTCTAGTTTTGATGGTACAACGAAGTACAGTATTCTCCTAGTACTAGAAACGAAAACATGTCAATCAGCACAATAAGAACTCCACCACATTTCCCTCGAACCATGTGAATACAGGTGATTTGCCAATTTGAATAATAAAATTTAGCTACCATAATATAAAATGTAATAAATAAAGCTGGATGTATAATGCATAGCTGATTGCAGAGGGCTCAAATTTGACGTCATCATCCTTCTTAGAGAGTATTCTGGGATATTCTACTTGAAACTATAAATTAATCTCCTTAAGCCCGATTGAAACAACAAGAATTATGAGGAAAATGAAAAGGAATCAAGGACCATACTTTTTGTACAGTTAAATATATTAAAAAATATTAATTTACAATTTATTATTATTTACTGTTAAGTAGACACATACTTAGACTAACTCAAATTTTAGAGTAAAATAACCTAAAAATGATAATTTTAATTTATTTTATATTCTTGTGTAAACAAGCATCTTAATATCATGCATATATTATTACCTATTAAGTAAAGAAAAAAAAAACATTTACTTACACACTACTGATATGTTCAATTCGAATTCAAAAGTATTAAAACAACTTAGATGAAAAAACATATATGTCGACAAAACAAAAAATCATTAATATTTAATTTGTAATTATTCAAAGGTTAAACCCACTAACTGTTCACTTCAAGGATACATTTGAAACCAAATGCTTTTGTTCAAACACAACCCTAATTCTAAAGCAACATGTTCATCTAATTAAATTGTCTAAAGATAGTATTTTACTCAATGGTTAAATCAGTATATGTTTTAAACAGTAAGAAATCAGTATTTGGTGTCTCAATCTTAGTTATTTGGTAGTCCTGCATTGTACTCATTTCCGTTGAATTCATTTTAAGGAACCAAGATTGTAAGTGATAAGGTACCAGTCCAGAATCAAATAAAAGAAGATGGACTTTTAATATGTACCGTCACGTGCTGCATTGATCCAACTCCAATCAAGAGTTCCAGCAAATAATCAAGATCTGCATAGCAACAAAAGAGGGGAAAAAAATATTAAACTCATTTATCAGTATAAGCTGCCTTCCACAAACCTTTAAAGAATTATGCAATATACCTTTACTCTCTGCTAAAGTTAGCAACAAATATAGAGCTGCTAACAAGTGACCATGATTATTAGACAAAATAAATTCCAGTATTCCACTCCTGAATCACGAAATATGTCTTAGTCAGTAAGAGATTACATTACAGCTTTTGCAATACCTATTCCAATCTTTTCATGAATCCAAAACCTCCCAAAATCCATGCAATAAGCAAGATCAAGTATAGCCGACACTCTTGAAGGTAACACACCAAGTTGGTTCTGGGAATATTAATAGTATCGCAACTGTCTAATTTTTATCCTATAGGTGTAAATAAATTGGATATGGAAAAATCAAAATTGAACTGAATTATAGCAAACTTGTACAGAACTTATAAAAAATGAGGTCCAACACAAGAATCTGATACAACCAAAAGAAGTGTTTCAATTTTCGTTATGACCACACCTAGATGCCTTCAACAACTCACAAGTTCACTCTGTTATCTGCCTTAGATTCACGTCAAGTTAATAACAAGAAAAAGCATCAAAATTCTCCATCCATTTCTTTGATACTCCTATAGAAAATAAGAACTTTAGATCATAAAATTTGCTAAATGTAATATCCCTATTAGTAATCACAATCTTAACCAACGACCAAAATCAATATCCAGGATAGCAATCACATATTCTGACAATAAGCCTATTAGAAAATTTCCCATGAAAATTTGATAATTGAAAGACTTCAGGTAGGATCCGACCATCTTGTCAATTGATTTTATCTACAAGAAAACATAGGCGACCACAATTGTAATGTCCTACAAACCTTTTCAGACAAACATTATCATCTGCAGTGCTGTTGATAAGACTCGAACTCAAATGATTGCACCCTGGTAGATGTGCGCAAGGAGGCTTCCCATTGCTGTTTGCTTCCTTTTCAGATACAGAACCAGAGCACATCAATCTTTCTGTATAATTCAGATGGTTGGAAAAAGAAGCACCGACACTTTCTTCATCAACATTTCTCACACTTAAGGACATATAATGGTAGAGAACAACTCTGGCCACAGAGTTGGTAATATATTTTCCCCCAACAACTTGAATAAGGCGAGAAAGTAAATAAAAAGAAGTAATCGCCGATAAATTTGAACCCTGAAACAAGAACCAGAAAAGAAATTGTTAGAGAAGAATCCTATGGGGGTTGCATTAATGCACTACAGGAGAAGTTGGTCGATACAGTTTCTGTGAACATAATTTGGGTTTCAAACTTTGTCTTACAGATAACTTGCTAAATTAAATACAGAATCCAGAAAAAGTGAACAACCAAGCAACTTGAAACCAATATCAGGTAAAATAGCCAAAAGAAGATATCTTATTTATTGGTTCCCATTAGAAAATTGATGATATGAAATGATGTCCCACTAAATAATTATGTGTCATGTTTAGCGAATTATGTTCGCATGCAGACAGTAAAATAGAAAAGTATCTCACATCAATCTGCCTTAACGGGAGCAGGGAAAGTAATATGGGAAACGCAAACATGTTGACAAGATTCTGCTCAACCACTTCATTCAAACGTGATTCACCAACACAAAGAATATCCTTAAAGTAGTAGAGGTCGTCAACAATCTTATCAGTTTCCAGAAGTAGCTCCTTTCTTCTTTGATTAATGCATTTCTCACTGCATAAACTCAAGACATGTTTATGAATTAAGTAGTTCACTTACTGATAACAAACTAAAAGTTATTAAAACAAACATGTTCTATAGATATTGGAAAGAAAATCACCTTGAACCATGGACAAGATTATCTAAATGAACAGATTGTTCTTTCAAACTATAAACCAAGTCCATGAAGTACTTCGAAACAGGAAGACTTGCTATGAACTGATGAACCATATCATCACTAACTACAAAATCAAAAGAATAATATTTGCAAGGAAATTATGATCCTCTTCTATACCAAGAATAACACCAAGGACAACAACAAAGAAAACAGAAAAGTACCATTATATATGTTAAGAGTCAATGCACGCACAGCTGTTTGGATCATCTTTTCACCATGCTGAGCAAATTTAAGAGCCTCACTGTATAAGGGAAAAGAGACTACAACATCCTGCGGTCAGATAAAGAACATCAAAACATGTTTATTTAACCCATGATGAAATGTCAACATAGTGAAGGAATTAAACTAATAGAAAATCATAATAACAGAAAAGCACATCTTAAAGCGTGAGAACAACAGTAATGGCTCTTCCATGTTTTGATTGTCACAATCATGCACAAATACAACACTGTATCCATCTGTGGAAATACACTACAATTTAACAACAAATCGAACCTGTGGATTCCATCCTAGATTATTTTACAAAAAAAACAACACAAGGAACCAAAACCTTGGTCATAATTGGGCCTATAATACAGTACAAAATTATCAGAAAACTATTATTTGGATACTATTTCCAAGAATAAACCAATTGCACCAACACTATTAAGCTTGAAATTTTCCCATCCAAAAAGGTATGTAATTTTTTTTTTCTTTTTCCGCAGATTAATATATCTTAAAGAAAGGGTGGGAACCATCTTCCGCTCTGAAACCTCACTTTAACCCATGTCTATGTTTTGTAGCGAGAACATGAAACACACCCTTGCATTGATGATTTAGTTATCAATTGAATCATAGTCCTCAATTATCCATGGCGGACTTGAAATGGGAAACAGAATTGGAGAAGAGAACAGAAGAGAACAAACATGGCCTGGGTTTTTTGCAAATCAATACAAAGGTAGAAAAATTATCCAACAACTTTTTAGCCCTAGGAAAAGTTGGACCAATTTTCCAGTCACTAAATGACATGACATCCATTAAAATTATAAATTTAACCCATGTGATAGTTAAATAGCAAAGGCCCTATGGCCTACAAATTTAATTCTTAATGATCATGAATCACTCTTATCATGGAATTGAAGCATTCAACTCTAGGCCATAGCTTACCAGGTAGACATGCATCAAAAGTATCAAAGAATCTAAACCTCGTGGCTTTGAACTTACCCCTTGAACCTTTACAAGAAGGCAAAGTGTATCCCTGTTCAATTTGCTGCTCACTGCCCTAATTTAGGAAAAAGAAGACAAAAGTTAAGGATGTCGTGAAGTAATATAAAAGAAACACCATTTATGGTTAAAAAAAAGGTTGAAGTCAGAACTAGAGTAGATATCTCCCCAACTTAGTTTAGGTGCTTTTCAGGAAAAGTCATAATGTCAGAGAAGAATGGAGTACAGAGAGAGAGAGGAAGAGAGCAGTGTAAGAACCTTAAAAAGGATATGTAATATGAAGCAAGATCTGTCCCGTCAAATTTGAACTCATGGGTTATAATGCTGTTTATGTAGTCATTGCTAAGACAATAATCTGAATAAAAACATTTTTAAAAAAAAGTCATTTCAAAGCTGCAAAGAACAAAGGCAGCAAATATTGAGATTGGCCACTTAAAAGGAAAGGAAAGGAGGAACTATAAGTTCAAAGAAAAGATTCTCGCCTACATATCAATGACTAGTTAGCAGCTTACAGATTGCATGTTCACTATCCATGTTCTGGATCATTATACTCAGATATTGGAGTAGTGGTGCCTCAATCCTTGAATTGTTGCTAATCTTCAGTACCCGAACAAACTCCGCCAGTACTTGGTACTCCATGAAGCATCTGGAAAAGCAGGAAATTAACTACTCAACACTAACAAAAGAGTTAAGAGCAATTCCATTTAGAAAACAATACGCCAAGAGCAGCTCATACTCAAAAATCAATGGATCTTGTCTATCACCATATGTTACTATCTCTACGATAGACTGCAGTAGATCTATAACTAAGTCCTGCACGAAATAAAAAAAGGAATAAAATGAAACAACAGCAGAAACATCTAATCATATTTTGTAATATCTAACGCATCATACAATGACATAACAGCTGGTTTAATTTACCCGGTTAAACTTGTCTACGACTTCGATTCGCCGCAATTCACCGATTACATATCTATACCGCAATAAACATGGTATCAATGACATCGAAACACAAAAAAGACTTTACCAACACAGTAATAAGTTCAAGGAGGAAAGCAACAAAATGGTAAACAAAACAGCAGCATTAAAAGCATCACTCTCAATAAGCAATAATAATTGCACTCAACCAAATGTTTACTACCCTTTTCTTTTCTCATCTCAAACACCAATTCAACACCTCTAGACACAGGCACACAGCTTTCAAATTATAACAATACAAGTAAAATCAGTAATCCAAACAGAACTCAAAAAAATTAGGGTCGGAAAGTGATAGACAGAAAGTTCTTGAAGATTTTATTACTTGAAGTGTTGAAGAGAGAAGCGATCGATGGATCGCCACAGAGAGCGCCACATGGTGAGCGATCCGATATCAGAGAGATATTGGAACTGAAAGTGTAAATCGGAAGCTAGGATCTAGGCGCGATGCGTTGTGCTGACTGTATTTGCCTTTGGCCGTTTGGTGAAATGTGACTTCACAACTAACTTTCAGCGTGTTTATTTCTGAAACTTTGGCGAGAAATGGACCGTTCCTGTAACGGCGATTGACGGCTTTCCCTAACTCAGCGTTTGGTTAGCGTCTTCAGCAGGCAAGGATGGGACGGGACGAGACAGAACAGGACGGAACAGAACAAGAATTGGAGACAGTGAGATATTTAGTTGCGGTGGACAGAACAGAAATTTTTGTCTTCGTCTTGAATACAAAAATGTGTTTGGTTGCCGGGGACAGAACAAAAAATAATGTTAATGACGAAAAAGCCCCTGTAGTATAATAAGAATAATAGATGTAATTCATTGATTATTTTATAATTGTTGCAATATTTTATTTACAAATTTGAATTATGTTATTATAATATTTATTATTATTATTACTATTATTATTTATTATTACGATTATATATTATTATTATTATTACCTATTATTATTGTTATTAATATTATTACTATTATTATAATTACTATAATGAATATTATAATTATAATTATAATTAGTATTATTATTATTATTATGACTATATTGTTATTATTGAATTGAATGTTATTATTATTATTATTATTGTTATTATTGTTATTATTATTATTATTATGCAATTTATTAATTCAATTAATCTTTTTATTATAATAGATTAATAAAAATATTGTTAGTTAAAATATTAGAGATGAATATTTGGATTAAAATATTCATTAATATTTCAGTACAATAAAACATATAGGCAAAACACCAAGTATCGTGTTTCACTGTTTGAAATCAAATTCAAAATAGGTTTTCTCCTCCCTTTCTTCATTTTTCACCGGCGTTCTCCCTTCTTCTCGCTGGACTGTGTGTTATTAGTCGGTGAAGTGTTGATTTCTTGTTATCTAAGGTTGAGGGTTATAGGAGTGGAGTTGGGTTGACACCACCGACAGGATTTGGGTTCTTTATTTCTCAATTTTGCAGCTTTTACCGTCACAGTGCTCCCTTGAAGAGCTAGAAAATCAGAGGAAACCATTGTATCTGAGGTGAGAGGGGACAATGCTATAGATATTGCAGCTGTGTATGATGCCCCTTTTCCTATTTACTCAGAGGAAGAAGGAGAGAGGTACAGTGAACTCCGGGCTAAAAGCATTGAGGTTCCTACGTATTTTAATTTTGAGGTGCTAGATCAAATAGGGTTGACAGACTTTGTCTAATGTATTTTTATTTTCTCATGAATTACATGTTTAATATGTGTCTAAAAATTTTACATAAAATTAGCTACTGTCCATACAAATTAAACATAGCTCAATTTTATGACAAATTACAGCAGACTGGTATATACTGCTTCGTACTTACATTATTATCAGAATCATCTTATACATACACAAAATTTTTGGCACAAAGGCAACTACGATAGTTGTCAATGAAAATACCAACTCCTAAATTGTTTACTTCTTCCAAATTTGCATTACCAAATGTCTATTGTGCGTGTAAATCACTATGCATTTAAAATAATTCAAATAAAACAAAAAAATATGTAATGCAATTATAAAACATAATTGAAATTAAGACAAATACTTCCTTCAAATTACCATAAGTAAATCAGTCATGCGCATTGAAGGTGGGATAACAACACTAACATTTTGTTGACTTCTTCCTATATCATTTACCTGACACCATAAATGATTCAAAGTTTAATAACGCATTACAGACATAAAATATTTAAAACAATAGAAACAAATAGTTTAACAAAGAATACTAGAGGAGTTGTTGCATAATGATGATGACTATGTAACATTGTTGACTTATCCATATGAACATCTATTGCCTGCAATTCGTTATTGTCATAACCAATTAGTTGATAAATAAAAGATTACATTGATTCAAATTATTATACCAATAAGACAATTTTAGAAATTGAACCTGAGATTGTTGTAGCTAATCTTCATGATTGGAAACCAAACTTGTGAAATCCTTACAAATAGACACTGTTTGCTTTTGGTTTTCCTCGTAAGCAATCAAAGCAAATTTAGTTGAAAATAAATAGCACAACACATGCAAACTTTATCAATTACCCAATAACCAACCTGATGTTGATGAAATATGGGAGCTTCACTGTTGGAGATAATCTGAGTTTGTTGGGAATTATCTTCAGATTCTTGAATAAAGTCGTTTAGGCAAAATTAACTTAAAATAATAAGTCCAAAAATTATATACAATTGCAAACCGATATCACCAAAAGTTTAACCTAAGTATTGGAAAAGGGGATATCAACATTTGTTGAAGTATTGCAATTCTTCGCTTTCTTCCTCTTTTTTGAACTTTTCTTTAGTCCACCCTTCAGTCGCTTACTTGATGTTGGCTTTGTCTTCATTTTCAGACCTCTTATGTGATTCATGTCAGCAAAATTACTGTCAGCTTGATTTAGCACATTCCTTTCATTATTTGAGCGTGAGTGTTGGCTTAACTCATGATCTAGTGCAATTTGGTTCTCTTCATCAACTATTTCTTCACCTTCCAATTTCTCATCAACCATCTTCAACATGTTCAAAAGATTATCTTTCATAACTTTGTACATATCTCTCCTCTCTGCTGCCTTTGTCACCAGTCGCATACTTAATGTACACAATTCTTTATACCTGATACTTGACAGCATTTTAGAATCCATATTAGTATCATTAACAGTTGACTCCATTTGTGCAATCGACCAACTTTTGGCTTTCCTTGTCCATCTTTTCAAAATATACTTGCTTGGGATTGTCCAAATATTCTTCAACTATATACCTTCAACACATGAGAGCATAAGATGCCAGCAAACTCAAACTTCCCACAACTACAATGAACTTCATCATTACACGAATCATAGCTGACCAAATGAGAGTAGCTCTTCCCAGCAACACTAATCTTATATTTCTCTACTGTTGCATCCTCACCGCTAAGACAAAAACTATAATCATGACAATGATTCCATTCATCCTGAAACCATTTAAATACTTATAGCGTGTACACAGTAGATGCATGCTTTAAAATTTTCACCGGTGCTAACAATGTTGGATTGCTCACATTACTTCTAAAATCAGCTTTTAACTCCTCATATCGACGATCATCAATAAGCCTCTGGAAGTGATTAAAAAATCGTAATAGGTTATGCTGGTAACTGACGTACCTTTTTATCATATTGTTCATGTTCTCACTTTGTTATGTGGTCATTATGTCTGCACAAAATATTTTCCAACCATGAACCAAAGCCTATTTTTCCTTTATGCCATACAAACGTTTCAACCAGTCATTATCTCCAAGTTCATATGTTTCAAACATCTTCGTCCATGTAATGCAAAAATCTTCTTCTTCTTCATACTCATATATGCATGCGCTAAAATCCCTTGAAAACTCTTTACACTTAGAAAATACACCACTTAAATGTATCGCAACATTTTGATAAATGTGCCAAATGCACAGTTGATGATGAGTATTTGGCCATCTTGACGCTAATGCCTTTGCGATTGCCGCATCTTGATCAGTAAGAATAGTGGTAGGCATTTTCTCAGACATTGCTCTTTGAAATGTCTCCAACAACCACTCAAATATAAGTGCAGTTTCATCATTGAGTAGTGCACTACCAAAAATTATTGTATGCTTATGATGATTGACACCGACAAACAAAGTAAGTGGACGACCCTCACCATTCTTCTTGTAAGTAATATCGAAGCACACTACATCACTAAGTCTAAGTAGTGGTTCCTCATTTTTCCGTCAGACCAAAATATGTTAGCGATCAAATCATCTTCATCCACTTGAATGTCATAAAAAAAATTTGGATCTTCCACCTGCATCTTATACAAATATTCTAATAGCTCACGTGTATCTCCCTTTTTCATGCCTGTAGTTCGTTTAGACCTTAAATAATTCCTGTAATCATCTGGAATAAAGCCAACATTATCTCTACCACCTGCTTGGTTCACCATAAAATCATGAGATGCTTTCGAAAGAATTCCGACATCATTAGCCATTTCAATTTGCATAGCTGCAACTGAACATATCTTCCAGTGACTTCTATGCAAATGTGTTTTATTTGGGATGAAAAGTAGTGATTGTGCTCCTCTACAAAGTGAATGACTTGAAATTTTCCAGTTTGCAAACTATTCACATTCATCCTTGCCTCACAACCAAATCTTGTTTCTGCACGTGGAGCTCTTACATACAAATCTCTTCTGTCGGCCATCTGTTGACCCTCAGCACTACAAACAAAGAGCCTACAAATCAACTTACCACTTTTGTCTTTGTGACTTTTGCTTCTTCTAATTCCAAATCCCACATGCTTGACATAAGTTAAATAAAATTGATAAGCTTCTTCTTCTATCTCGAACTGCATGCCAATTTTCGGTACTAACTCTCTTCCAACCAAATATCTTGCATTCATATTAAAACTCTCGTTCCGAAACGCAAAATCATTGTTACATTACTCGTTATCACTTTCATAATTTAAATGGCGGCATGGAGTCGATGTACCTTTCATTTTTACACCTGTGAAATTAAAAAAGGAGGACCATTATTTTCACATATAATTATTAAGACAACCAAAAATGACCATATAAAACAACGTAGGAGCTGTGATTTTTTAATCCATCAATGTGTTATGTCATTCCTGTATCAGGAAAACCTATAAGAAATTTGATGTTAAGTTGTTTCCATTTTACAAATGATATGTTTATTTTAACATTAACTACAACTTAATGTTAACCAAATCAACTATAAAACATTAATTATCACTAATGTCTACGTAAAACCAAAAGCTATAAAGACTCCCAAAAAAGTCAGAAACCATTAAAATTCACACATACAAACCACTACTATCAAACATACATCACAACCAACTCAACCTTCACATATTAATTACCACAAACCTGTATGTCAAACCACTATTTATTAACAAAAGCATGTCAGTTACATCACATTGAATACCACAACGTTAAACAGAAAGATACAACTTATATCACAATGAATTCTGAATTTCTGCAACAATTACTATTATCAGAACATAAATAACTACATTTCTGTAGCAAGCAGCTTGTAAATAAACAAAGCCAAAAGACAGTGATTTTTCAAGTTTCTGCAGAACATAGACAAATGGTTTTAAATTATTACACATGAGAAGGAGATGAAAACTAAAAAATATGTCTGTAAAAACGCAGGTTATTGAAGAAGATGGTTTTTTTTTACATCAACAGTAAAAAAGTTTCTGAAAATCATATTAGCAATTTACTTAAATGGAGAGAATTTTTTGTAAGTATTGCCACTACAACAAAAATGACATACAGTAACACTAGATAGTAACACTTTTGACAATATGTTATAAAATACCTATCTATGGTAACATTATATCTTAAAATGTTATGATTCTTAATT
>JANZLC010000005.1:33227168-33239417 GCA_026413385.1 Erythroxylum gracilipes
AGGAGTCCCTCTCTTATTTTATTTAAACTTCCAAACAATAGAGTGACCCATTTTATTCCATTCCATTCCACTCCATTCCATTCCGTTCCATTAATTGTCATTCTATTCCATTCCATCCTAAACTCCCAAACATACCCTTAGGTTCAGACGGGCCTATTATCATCCCTAGTAAAAAGTGATTAGTTCGACCTACAACAACTAATAAAAGGAACAATGAATCATATCTAAAAATGCTTCTCAAATGAAAGAGTCATAATGCAAACACTAACAAAACCAATATAGGAGATTTTTAAACTCAAATTTGGAGATATTAAATTTCTATCTCAATTTGAAATCAAATTAATAGCAAGTATACATACATTAACAATATCTTGAAGTTGCTTCGCCTTGACAATAGAGACAGTTGTATCCACAAAACATTTGAGTACATACAATCCAGAGACATAAGCATAGGGATACAAGTCTTTTAAGCAAAAATTGACTGCCACGATTAACGTCAAAGGTGGGTCATTTACTGTTGGTTTATATCCTATAGTTAATCCGTTTGGTTATAGTTTAGTGACAATTATTTAAAGACACTCTTTATCCTATAATGTTTAGATATAAAGTCCATGAGATGATTATACATTGAAAATTAAATTATAATGAGATTATAATTATGAGATTCATATTATAGTTATGTATTATCCCTAAATTGTTCATAGTCATTGTTCTATTAAGACTGGACATTAATAGAACGTAAAAATACTAGCATATGTTATGTTTTCCTTATGAAAGAAGTAATCAATTTCATAGGATAAAGTATGGGGATACTTGAACAAATGTGTAGGTGCTTGTTAGAGAACAAATTTATTAAACTGACACGATATTATAAATCTATTTGGAACATTACTTGTATATTTATAGAAATTCTCATTGTGATGATTGTATAAGTAACCATTTGACTTGAAGTCTCCAAAGTTATCTTGTATAGGAATTTTCATGTTTTGATACTACTTATGACCTATTCTAATTATGAGTAGCTCAGTCCATAGTCATTAGATATAAAATGCGCTATATAAAAGTAGTTAAATGATCAAGATAAGATTCATCACCCTAAAGTAATTAAATAGGATACTCTTTTGTTCTCGAGTAGTATTGATTCAGAAAATCCTTGGACAAGGTAGAATGATGTTTTGTAAATAGTTTACAAATGTCATTAATTGAATCAATAACTAGTAGTGCAAAGATAATATGATTGGACTCAAAATATAGTAAACATTAATTACATACTCTATATCTAATTACAACATTATATGATGAAATGAATGAATTATGCGAAAAAATTATACGCAAAAAAGGCTATTCAAAACTACTTTGACATTCTTAAATATTTAGGTGGTTATGACGTGTTGTTAAACGTCAATCTTGATCTATAATTATAAATTTTTTAATTAAAAAATTAAAAATAAATTTAAAGGAGTTTTAATTTATTTAATTCTAATTATGAATTAAAATTAAAATTTATAATTATTGCCAACAAATTTGAGAACCTAATGGGTCTCTCACAAAGAATGGGTTAAAGAGGGTAAAGATGTTTTAATCAAGTTAGGCTTGATTGTAAAGTTTGAGAAACTTTATGATTAAATATGTGATATTTAATAAATAATGATCAATATGAGATATTGGATCTAACTGAGGAATAATTAGTATTTAATTATAATTATTTTAAGTTAATTATATTTCTTAATGTGATTAAGATTAATAATTAAATTGATTTTTAATTAATTTTAGAACATTAGTTTCAAAAATTAGAATTAGTTATTTTCAATTAGATTGAAATTAATTAACTAAATTCTTTAAAATTAAGAAAATTATTTTCTAAAGTAATTAAGAAAAGTGTTTCTTAATTAAATTTATTTATGTCAAATTTTTTGAAATTTTTTTGAAATTATATTAACTCTAGTAAAAGCTAATGCAACATTATCATGAGATTCCATTGACTACTTGGCTGTCAGCTTACAAGGATTTATAAGAATAATTATATTAATTGTAAGTAAAAAACCAACCAGTTACTCAAACTTGGTTAAAGATTCCTTCTATTCCTCATTTTACGTGGGTTTTGGATATTCTTTGCAGTTAAGATGACTCTAACCAAATTTAGCATTTTAATTTGATTGAGATAAATTAATTTATCATTTTATTTGTTTAGAGAATCATTATTTTATTTATTTAAAAATTATTTCTTTATTTATAAATAATAAGTTTATTTATTTATTAGAAAAGATATTTTTCTTAATTAAAATTTGAAAAGTGTTTTCATTTATTAATTAAGAAAAAACTTTCTTTAATATTTTTAAAAATATTTTCTAATTTATTGAGGAAAGATTTTTTAAGAAATCAATATCTAAATAAATAATTTAAAGAACTTTCTTAATTAAATTTAAAAGTGTTTTATCTAATTTTGAAAGTAGTTTCCTTTAATATTAGAAATTTGTTTTCTAATTAAGGAAAAGTAATTTCTAATTAAATTAGAAATATTTTTCTAATTAGATTAGAATGTATTACTTATATAGTTTTGAAATAGAATATTTCTAAATTATAATCAGTAATACATTCTTTTCCATTTCAAAATAATAATCAGTAAGACATTCTCATCCAATTGAAAAACTATTTCTAATTTAATTAGCAATTAATTTGCCTTAATTAGAAAACTATTTTCTAATTTTTTCTAAATTATAATAAGTAGCATAATTTATTAAAAATTGTTTCCAATTAAATTTTATAATTAGAAATAGTTTCCAACGGGATTTGAAAAGTTTTTTCAAATCAAATTAAATTTTTATTTGGAATAGTAATTTAATTCATTTAGGAATCAACAAATTTAATCTAATTTAATTTTTCAAAAAGTTGGAAATATTATTTTAGATTATGAAGGTCAATAGCTAAAATCAAACGAAGCTTGATGTTGTGCATATAATTTGATTATGAGTGCATAAGTTGTATACTTTATTTATATATTTGATATATATATTGGATGGATGTTAAATTGCATGTTTTATGTATGTGATATTATTATATATAATTTTGTGTTTGATGAGAAGAATGAAATTAAATCTTTCGTTAGTACACGTTGAGAACCTGATTATTACCTTCTATTGTTATAAGAATAAATCATAGTTATGTTTATTATTAGGCTTGTTGAGCAAACTTAAGGCTACTTTAACCTGAATATGTTTATTCTTATAAAAGTGGGCTCAATTTAATTAAATTTGTGTGATTTGGATGAGCAAACTTATTATCACATGAATTTAGAGTTAGAATTAGGAATAATATATAAGATATATTTTGGCAAAAGTTGTCACCTAATGAATCTAGGAGTTACATAAGATGTGATTGATGAAGTTTTTATCTACCTATTTTAAGTTTACTTGGTTTATTGAGCAAACTCAAAATCAACTATATTTGAATGGGATCCTAGTCTATTAGAAAGATTAATCTTTTTGAATAGTAGTGAGGGCTATTATTTCAAATAAAATAGTGGGAGTAACCAAATACATGATTAAAATCCTAATATCATTTGGTAGTCATGACATATAGTTAATTACTTGCATTTTCTTACATTTATATTTTGTTTGAGTAGAATTTACCTTATTTAGTATACTTGGTACTAAGTTAGTGAACTAAATTTCTTAGACATAGGTTATGTTTGAGAAGAGTTCTCAAAGTTTGATTTAAAAAAATTGCATACCTATTATGTAATTTTGTGATAACCCCTGTTGAGGATTTAGTGAAAAAAAATATAGAAATATGTCAAAATCATATAGATGACAAAATGCATTGACATTTTAGTTGACTAATGTCTCATAAACTTTGATGACAATAAGTAAGATGTATGTCCACACCATGATAGCAAGATGTCAGAGGTTGCATAAAGTAGAGATGAAATGTATAATACCTTGTTGGAATCGTTTCACTTAATTTAACCTACTAAAAGTATAAAAATGGACATCAATTAAAGGCATTTATTATAGTGTGATATTATTTTTCACAAGAAAAAAAATGATTGGATGACTTTTCTTGCCTATACGTGATATGATAGAGATCATATTTATTTCTCATTCATGCTTATGAGTATTTGATACTAAAATTAGATTTAACATTGTTATAATGTTCAATGCATGATAAAAAATAGATTGTTGAGTAAAAGTAATTGATCAAACTTTATACAAATAGTTTTGTATGTGTTGGATCAAAGGAGACTTATGCTCAATATAAGTGGCAAGAATACAAAGTTGGATAACTAAAACCATCCTTTTATGTCATGTTGGTTAAATCATCATAATGAGAATCATAAAGTTACACACAAGGATAAGTGTATCCTTTAATAGTTCCAATCAAATCAGTTAGTAATATATCATGTTAGATATGAAACGTT
Source organism: Erythroxylum gracilipes (assembly GCA_026413385.1). NCBI lineage: Eukaryota > Viridiplantae > Streptophyta > Magnoliopsida > Malpighiales > Erythroxylaceae > Erythroxylum > Erythroxylum gracilipes. The sequence goes on from JANZLC010000005.1 coordinate 33,231,586, forward strand.
AAGTCTTTGAAAGATTCAAATTTAACGATTTAAGAATGTAATTCTTATTGAAGCATATATTATCCATTAAGTTTAGAACTAAATTGGATAATAAGGTTATGAGATATCAAAAATGTTGGATATATTCTTATAGACTTATTGAACAAATTGTTTGCTTCAATAGACAATTCTAGGAGGATGGTTCTTAAGATAAGTAGTGGGATGATACTTATATTTCATTAGATTAGTAATGACTTTATGTGATATATTTATATGTATTATATGAAATGTTTATTTATAATTTCAAAAAATTCAAGTTGTTTAAATATAAGTATAAATTAAGCATTGAGAATACTGAAGCACTTCGATGAGATCATTATGGTGAGTTTTAAAATTTTGATTATCTAAAGGGAATGAGATTCTTTGGTGAATACCTTCATGATATAATTTCTTAAGAGTATAGTTTTATATAAGGAAGAAAATACAATATGAGATGTATGATGTAATATTATTTCTTCTATAGCTATGCCTACTACAATGACTTACCTTCAATAGTTCCAGTTGCATCAATTATCAAGATTTCATATTATATATAAAATGCTAAGTCTTTGAAAGAGGCAAAATTAATGATTTACGAATGTGATGCTTAGTTGAAGCATGTATTATCCATTAAGTTTAGAACTAAATTGGGTAATAAAAAGTTATGAGATATCCAAAAGATTAGATATAATCTTACAGACCTATTGAACAAATTGTTTTTGTTTTAATGTATACTAACATGAGAATGGTTTTTAAGATAAGTAGTGGGAGTAAGATGAAATTTAAAAAGTTTAAGTCTTATGACAGCACATCCAATTGGAACTAGTGCTTTTGTTGATACATTTGATGTATAATTGAAAGGCTAAATGACATTGAAAGATTCACTTTCTTGATGAATTCAAATAGTTTGTTTTGAGATGAATGTGAATTTGTCATGTCTACAAAAAGTTTAATGGGAGTATAGTTGTCCTCTTCATTGGGAGTATATGGAGACATATTGCTTATTAAAAACAACAATTCTAAGTTTTAATTGTTGAAATATAATTATCCAAGAACAACTATTGTTGGATATGAAAAGGTAACAACTTAGTTCTAGGAATTAGATATATAGAAATAAATTGGAAGTTGTTCACCTATTTTAAGTCCAAGTACGTAGATAATCTACAAAAGATGTTTAGTATTTGAGATATCCAATACTTGTGAAGTATTAAAGATATTCATTATTCTATGTATGAGTTGTATTTGAGTTCAAAGAGATAAGGATATTTACTTTAGAATTAAATCCTATTAATCTTTATTTTACTTAGAACAATATCATTTTAAGATTGAAAAGGTTCCAATGTTGCAATGGTTACTAATTAAGCTATAATACATTTTTCATTTAGTGGAAATGATTAATTGGATTAGTAATAAACTTGATGTAGCTCCTTGCATTGTTCAAGAAAATAATGTACTATAGAATAGAGCTATTGAGCATGTAAAAGGAGTTAAGGTCTTATCAAAGATCCAAGGATGCATTTAGGCAAAAATGTTTTAATTATGATGATAATTAAGATGAAAGGTATGAGGTTTAAGCAAGTGCTCGCTATACAGAATATTGTAGAATTCTCTTATTAAGCCACTGTCCAAGTAGTAGCATGATCATCATATGGTGATATGGTATACGATACTTAAAACGAATGACTTAGTGGGAGTGGGAGATTGTTGGTTTATGCCCTACATCCAATCGGTTTGGTTATAGTTTAGAGACAACTATTTAAAGACATTCTTTATCTTGTACATGTTTATATATGTGTGTGTGTGTGTGTGAGTGAGTGAGAGAGAGAGAGAGAGAGAGAGAGAGAGAGATAAAGTCCATGTGATAATTATACATTACAAATGAAATTATAATAAGATTATGATTATAAAATTCATATTGTATTTATGTATTATCCCTAAATTGTTCCTAGTTATTGTTCTATTAAGATTGGACATTAATAGAACATAAAAAGACTATGATACGTTATGTTTTTCCTTAAGAAGAAAGTAGTCAATCTTATAGAATAAAGTATGGAGATACTTAAAAAGTATAGGTGCTTGTTAGAGAACATGTTCTCCGAACTGACTCGATATGAGAAATCTATTTAGAACATTACTAGCATGTCTATAGAAATTCTCATTGTGATGATTGCATAAGTGATCATTTGACTTGATGTCTCCAAAATTTTCTTGTATAGGAATTGCTATGTTTTGATACTACGTATGAGCTAATTCTAATTGTACGTAGTTCAGTCAATAGTCATTAGATGTAACATGAATGATATGGAGGTAGTTGAATGATCAAGATATGATTCATCACCTTAAAGTAATTTTGGAGAATGTTATGTTGTTCTTGATTAGTATTGACTCGACAAATCCTTGGCTATGATAGAATGATGTTTTGTAAATAATTTATAAATTTCATTAATTGAATCAATAGATAATGACAAAAAACTAATGTAATTGGACTTAAAATAGGGTAGACATTGATTCTATGGTCTATTTCTAATTGGAACATTGTATGATAAAATGATTGAATTATATAGAAAAATCATACACGAAAGGGTTAGTTTAAACCACTTTGATATTTTTAAATATTTGGTGATCATGATGTGTTGCTAGATGTTAATCTTAATATATGATTATAAATTGTTTAATTGGAGAATTAAAGATAAATTAAAAGGAGTTTTAATTTATCTAATTTTATTTATAACTTAGAATTATAATTTATAATTATTGCCAACATATTTAGGAACCTAATGGGTCTATCATAAAGTATGGTTGAGGAGAACAAAGATATTTTAATCAAGTTGAACTTGATTGTTTATTAAAAATGAGATATTTAATAAATAAGGATCAATATAAGATATTGAATCTAATTTGGGAACAATTGGTATTCAATTAGAATTATTTATGATTTCAATTAAAGTTTAATTAAAATTAAATTAAATTGATAAAATTTTCAAAACTTATTATAAATAAGCTTAATGGAGCTAGTACTTCTTGCTTAACTCTCTCTGTAAGAGTTATAGAGTTCTCTCAACCTGTTTTGTGGATACCATCAAAGGCTAAAAAATTGTGTGATTGTGGTGGTTGAGATAAGCCAGTTTTGGAAACGATTCGAGAGATATAACACAAGAAAATGATTAAGCTTCAGAATAAGGTACAAATTAATATTCACGTTTTATTATGATTTATGTGTTTATCATTTTATATAATTAAAGTGATATTAGTTTTTGGGTAATCAAAATAAGAAAAAGTTTCATAATTATTCTGCTATGATTAGGATCTGATCCTGTCCCAGTTTCCCAACTTTTACATCATCATCCAACGTCAGTTGTTGAAAATATTTTTGGAAACATTCTAAATGGGTGAAATTAGGTTCTTTTTCGGTGTTCGTAATTTCTCAATTTCTTAACAATATAGGCTATCCTATATAACCTGAATTTTATGACTATTATTTAGCCTAAATACTTTTAATTGTAACACGTAATCTTTTATTAATTTTATTTATTTATTTTGTACCCTTTCATTTCAATTGCTTGTTTATTTTATTTACTTATTTATTTTCTTTCTTATCTATTTATTTATTTACTTACCTTTTATCATTATTTTGATCTTAGTATTTATTTATTATTATCATTGTTACAGTTATTTGTTCATATATTTGGTTATTGTTTTCTTTCAATTGTTTTTAAAACAACTCTTTTTGACCGTAGGTTTATCATAAACAGTCTTTCTATTAGTTAAGGATAAGTTTGCATGTTTCTTGACCTCTCCAAACTCTATATCTCAATAGGATTCTTATTGGAACACTGTTGATGTTGTTTTACTAATTTCAAATGTTACAAGGCTTTTGAGAAAGGACACAGCTTTTAGTCTACTTAGATTTAAAATTGGCCGGTAAAAATACTATAAAAAGTTTATAGTGAGCGAGAAGAGACTTTGTAGCTTAGTTAGTTTAGTAGCACAAAAGAGACTTAGGACAATAGAGTGTCTCATTGGCCTCTCATAATATTTGTTTAGCTCATATAAATCTTTGCAGTGGTTGATAGACAATAATTTTGAAGATTTTGATGTTTCTTTACTTATATTTTGACAATAAGATAATGCCCTTTGTATTTTCCTTATTTTTTGCTTATTAAAGATATAATATTGGACCAATCAAAATATGTATAAGATAAGTTACAACTATTTTGCACTTCCTTTCATAAATAAAATGAGAAGCAATATTAAAAGAGTAAATATGAAATGGATTCAAGATTTTGTCTGCAGAAAGAATATCAATTGATGATATTGAGATAACCATTAAACAAAAGATATCTTGGAAGTTATTTACTTAAACCAAACTAAATTATATCAGGTCACCTTATAAATGTTGAGTCTAAGAAGCAATTTTCAAGATCTATTTTAGAAAATATCACATAAGTAAAGCATTTATGCATACTTTGTCGGGGGTTGTACCATTTTGGTATTAATATAATAAATTTTAATATTGAATATTATAATTTTAATATTATATAATAGTTTAATAAATTTAAATAATTTTTATTTTTTTAGTAATTAAATTTAAAAATTAATATTTAATCAAATATAAAGTTAGGTCCTCAATAATTATACATATATTTTATTCTATTTATTTATTATACTTGAATTAAATTTATAGGTCTATATTATAATTAACACATATATATGCGGGTAAATAAATATGAAAAGCTTCAAAAATAAATTAAACACAAATATTGAAAATAACAATAAAAATATCAAAACAAATTTGAATGATGAAATTAGTCAATACAGAGACAAAGTTTTAAACAAAGTAACGAATACAACTTACATCAATTTTAGCTCTGATACGGTATAATATTAGTATTCATTAATATTTCATATTAATATTTTACAATTATATATAATTTTTTAGTTTTTATATAATTAAAATATAATCTCCTATTATAATTATAATTTAAAAAAGTTAAAATTTGATTTAATAACTCTATTTGTCAAAATTAACATTTTTTAAACATAATGACTATTTTAAAGCATATTTAAACATAAAATATAATTTTGCAATTGAACCATTTAATTTTTCTTAATTTATAAATCAAATTAAATATCTTTTGGTATTTCGATGTTCCGCTCGACAAGGGCCATATAACTTGAAATTCTCCGGTACTAAAAAATTTTGTACTAAATTTTGACACGTACACTATGACTAGTCCAATACAATATTCATAAAATTGGATAACAGTATTACCCCACTATATAAATAACTAGAGCTCCTTAAGTGATGGCCACGTATGATTAGAAAGTAAATATATTTTTTTGATTAATTACGAATAGGTGATAAATGATATGGGGATTAACCTTGATACAAGACAAAAAGGGGAAACAAAACAAAACTTGTTATTTTTTGTGCTTGGAGTTTCTTGCTTCTGTAGGATGGCAGATTAAATCTTTTCATGGAGGAGTTTTGAAAAGAAGAACCAAATGTTTGAATGAAATATAATATATGACATCCGAATTTTTCCTCTTCGACTTGTACCTATGGTATTTATCAAAGAGATATGAAACCTTTTATGGTGTGTACATGATCAATTTTTTTTATACATATCATGTTTTTTTTAATTAAGTAATTCTTCCAATGAAAAATAAAAATAAAATCATTGTGACTTGAAAAATCAAATTTCTTCTATAGTTAGGCATGCCAAAAGTTGGCTCTATCAAATTGGAAGCAAAAGGGTTCCTTTTATAAGGTGTAGGTATGGTAGATGGGCATGCACAAAGTTACTTTCAAGGAAAACTTCTTTTGTTTTATAAGAAACAAAAGTGACATGGTTTTCTAACATGTGGTAATATGAAATTGTTATTTTAATTGATTGAATATGATACATTAATAATAAAAAATATTGAACATACATTGCCTATGAGATAAACAATCATCTAATAATTAGTAATTGAATGTAGTAGTGATTATGAAGCTACTTTATTCTTCAATATTATTTTATAGGATTGTAGTCACAAAAACAAAACATATCATATTAAATATACAAGTGATAGAATTTATTTTCCCTCACACATGTTTATCATATTCTTTATTTGATATTTTAAATTAACAAAACGAACACTGAATGTTAAGGTATTTTAATTATGGAAAATGTAAATCTTATAATTTAGTATTTTGAACATCATAATTTAAATATTTCAACTTTATATAGTTGAAAATGATAAGGAGACCTTTTGTATATGAAGACTATTCCAACTACTTATAATCACTCCAATTAATTTGAGCTTTTAGTATATCGATATATATGGTTTTGTATAGCCTTATATTGCTTTTAAATATTGCATTTATATTTACAATCACTATAGTTACTTTAATAAAGTTAAATTACTGGAACTCATATTAAATTATTTTTACAACACAAACTTTTTTTGAAAATAATGAATTTATAACGATAAAAGTGAATGTCCAGTATAACAAAACTAACTGACTTAAAAGCCACTATCAAAATATTCAACAAGGATTGGACCTAACTAGGCTACATGACAATGAGTGCACATATAGTTAGTTGGTAACTAGCAAGTTCAGAAGTCCCATCTGTTTCTCAACTCTAAGCTAAGGTTGTTTTGTCCATTCATTGCAGTAGCACTGATTTTAATGTGCAGAAAAATTCTTTAGTAAGTGAGTTGCTTATGTGTAGGACTTTCTTTATGTAGTATAAGTATGGCACCGACTTAAGGCCCGACTCTCGTAAGTAGAACGACATCATTTTATATTTTTAATTTATAAAAAATTCAAACTAGGCTGTCTTAGGCTCGCTGTTTCAGGCCTGACACGATCCATTGCCAGGCCTGACACGATCTATTGTCATCCCTAATGTAATATGCTATTCCTTTCCTTCCATACATAGTAAATTGTAGCTCCAAATTAGCGTCTAAACAACTAACTGTCATGTTTACTTTTGAATTTTAATTTGAAAGCCTAATGTATGGTTTCTATCTAATTATTAGCAGAGCAAAGTGTACCAATGTACCAAATAAGTTGAACAATTTGTTCTAAATGAATTGAGCATATGTACAACCAAAGAAAAGATGATTAAGACTTTCACTCTCATCCTTGTATAGTTCAAACATTAAACTAGAAGTATTGAATTCCAATAAGTCCTTGGTTCCTAACCTTCCCATAGCTGCCAGCTAGAGGATAAAGTAGTGTACAGTAAATATATATGAATACCAAATTAATTTGTGCCACAATTGTATTATAGGATTACCTACTTCTAGTAGCTTTCTCTTCCATAATTAAAGGCTAAAGTTTAAAAGATTTTTCAGCTATCCATTGAATGGTATTAGGTGTTAAGGAGTTGATTGAGTTTATGGGTAAGTTAGTAAGGATCTCATTCACTCATTTGCTAGAGTTTCCAATATTTTCCCCTTGTCTCTTAAAATAATAGTAGTGCATGTTTATGAAACAATTAACTATGATTATATATGTAGATACAGCCAATTATAACTTTATATTTCATACTATAGTTCTAATCTTGGCAGGCAATATTTATGTCGTGTGAGAAAGTTAAAGCATTGTTCTTCGTCTAACATAATGATAATCATATATACATATTAATTTTTTTGGTGAATTTAATTAAGCATTCTATTTTATTTTTTAGAAAAAAAGTGGAAAACACGTGTAATGTCCCAAATTAAGGGTTAGAATATTAACGAAAATTATTACATTTTGGCATGCATTCATGGCATTTTCCGGGTACATTGGTTTAATGAAACTTCGGATTGATTCGGAC
>JANZLC010000005.1:33240519-33252704 GCA_026413385.1 Erythroxylum gracilipes
CTGTAATATTCTTTGAATTTGGTTCTGAAAGTATGAGATGTATATTATGCGTGTTAAGTTTAAATTCTAAAAAAAATTCATCTGTGAAATGGTTCGGTTTGTTTGTTCTGTCTTGGGTGGCATCTACATATCCCGTTCAGTTTGTTTGTTCTGTCTTGGGTGGCATCCACATATCCTCCCAGGGGGTATTTGGGTGTTACAACACGATAAAAATAAACGAGGGTTATGGCTCTTTCATGTGAGTTTCACACTTGCTTATGTGGTATAATGCCTTGTAAGGTGTTTACAACTTGAACAAAAAAAAAGTCGTGAGAGTAATTTTTATGTCAAAGGTGTGGTTTTACCTATAAGGTTTCCAAAAAGGTTTAACTTGGCCTCTTCTATCATTTAAGGTATGAATGCCCCTTAACATTATAAAATGTATCACATTGGACACTTAACATCTCATGATGAAAATATAAGTCCTTAAGCTAGACTCTATTAAATTTCTTTCAAATGTTCGTTAATATGTCATTAATGTGTATTATATGATACGCCTACTTGGTATAGTAGGGACAATTATCTTTTGATGTGAAAATTTTGAAATTTTAGATTCGTTAAAATCCATTTTCTAAAAATTATAATTATCCAAATTTGAAACCATTAAATTATTATGTTTATATTTATTAAGCAACATAAAACAATGATGCGTATCGAATGCACCAGAAAATAAAACCTAACTTTTCACAACTAAATTTATGGCAATGGTGAGTAGGGATCCTATCTATGGAGAGTGTTCGTGTAGCTTTTGTAATGAAAAGAATCGGTGTTTAGGATATTGGTAGTGGAGAAGGGGGAGGAATTTTTGGTTAAATGCAATTAAGAAAGTAAAGTAAAATTTAACCAGTAAAAACATCATAAAAGTGAGAAAATTGATGAAAGAGTTTGGAATCTAATTCTTAGTCCAATATTAGTCTACACACAATTAAACATACTTCATTGTCTTTTTGTTCTCACACCTCTCTTAAAAACTATTGGTTGTAGGCTAATAATAATCTCCGTTAACCCTAATTTTCCCTTAGGTCATGTCTAATCAAAATAAGCTCTTTGAGTAAACCTAGATATCAAACAACCTAGAATAAGCTCCCGAGATTTAATAGGATAGCCACATTACAAACTAGGAAAACATATTACTCCAGGCAAAAACCACACAAGCTCAGGATATTTAACCTATATCATTTTATCCTTAATGATTTATCACTTTTAGTTTACTATAAATAAATTGAAAATACAACTATGCAATTACAATAGGTTTTGATTTGATATTAGAAAAGAATAAGTCCAAAAGGTTTTTTTAATAATTTAGAAGATTTATAAATAAATAAAAAATTTATGTACATCAAGAAATTGCCAAAGGTGACAATCTCTAACCCCAACTAAGGATACCTACAGCAACATGAGGAGCCCTAGTCCTGTGCCCCTCACCATACAAACACAAAACAAGACTAAAACATGTCCAGCATCCACAAAGACCAAATTAAAGACTATAATACCTGCAACACAACCAATTCAAAATAAAAGACTCAAACACTAGCAATAATTCAATCGTTTCCAGTGCTCCCGCTTAGTCAGTTAGAAATGGCTCTCCAATGGGGAAAGTGCCAAAGGGCTGGAACTTGTTGGTTTGGATACCAATCACAGTTGCAAGGCCTATGGAATTGTAGCTGTTGTCTTTCTTGCTACTCGGATAGAGTTACCTCTCATTTTGCTAAAGCTGCAGTGGTTATCCATACCTTGCATTGATACTCCCATCAAAAAGAGTGGATGAGTGATATGTAATTCACTTTCCAAAACCGATAGGCATACCTGCATAACAAATAATAGAAGAAATAAGAAAACGAAAAACAAGCCAGCAACCTCCATTTACCTTATCTCAGTGTTTAAGCTTAGTTGTTCCAGTACTTCAAAGATCACTTTAGTAATAATGTTCCCCTCTTCCATAGCTGCATTTTTTAAGTTTCTAAGGTTTCTTTTTGACCATAAGTTGTAAACAATAACAGCAAGTAGAATGAGGAAAATATTGAGGTTAATGTTTCTGTGGCCTTGAGGTTGGTTGAACCAAAGGAGAATAGATTGGAGATTGAGCAGGTGTGGAGTGCTGAGTTGAAAGTGGGTGAGGCAGTGTAACCATACTGATTTGGAGAAGGAGCATTCGAAGAAGAGGTGGGTGGAAGATTCATTATCTGAATGGCACAGAGAGCAATGATTAGGGGTATAAGTATATAGGAGTTGATCCCTTGTCTGAAGCTTATTAAAGATAGCTAGCCACAAGATAAAGGCATATCTTGGGTTGGCCCCTTTGTGCCACACTAAATTGTACCAAGGTACTTTCGGAAGAGATGGTCTCATCAAGGTATATGCAGAAGTATTAGTGTAAATTCTTGTAGGGCTTGCAGTCCATTCTAGTTGATCCGATTCGGACCCATCTGGTTGATATGTTAAAGACTCGAGTGTACGAATGGCCTCAATTGTGCCGCCTTGCCAACACCACATATTGTCTCTAATAATGTCAGCTACTTTTGCAGTCATTGGAAGTTCTGACCCATTGATAGCTCTAGGTGTTGAGAAATTCTTGAGGATATTGCTTGGGTGCGAAGGGTCCTGCCATGAGGAAGTAGAAAATTCATTTCTTATTTTAAATCTGAAATGATTCCAAACAATATTTCTAACCTGAATAAGTTTCCTCCAGCTCCAAGAACTATTATTAGTCAGATTGAGCACTCCAGAAAGTTAACCTTCTAAGAATAATTGAGTGAACCCACTTAACCCACAAAGCTTCCTTATCATTGAACAAAACCCAGATCCTTTTTCCTAGTAAGACCTAGTCCAAAAGGATTAGGTATTGATACTATTAAAATTGTCCGTCTTATTATTCCGTGTAGAGATTGTCACATTGTATTGAGATTCTACACCTTAATTAAAAAGTTTTTTTTAATTTATGATAAAATGTTAATTAGACATATTCTTTTTCATTATTAAAAAAGCAATTACATAAGTATGATTTAATTCAAATTTAAAAATTTATTAATTTATTAATTTAAATTTTTTCTAGACATAAGTAATTTTCTTAATTTTTAAAGTTTAGCACAATTTAATGGATTTAAAGAGGCAATTTACTCTAACCATATATAAATTATCCCAAATAACATATGTAGCAATTATATTATGAACTCATTCTTGTATATAAATTAATCTTAATTCTTATTCCAAACCGATATAACAATTTAAAACTTTCAATAATTTTGAAAAGTTCAAAAAAAAAACACAAACCTAATATGTTCATCATTTCATATGCATGATAATAAAAACATGCTACATGAATAATTTATAATACACACTCTTTAAAGCCTTTAATTACCATTCAACATCTTTATTAGATGAAGAGTCTTTTCACCAAAAACCCTTTCATACTCTCGCTAACAAATTAAAAAACCTCAAATCGGCTGAACTATATAAAAGTCACATGAAAAATATAAAATATAAATTTCTGGGCTCTTTTTATACGCATCTTATGACTAATATGTAATGTAGTTTATCTCTAAAATATGTATAATACATGAGCTATGTTCTATAAGTATTTTAACTTCTTTGTATATTATCATAATTTCCTAAATGATTATTGAAGGAAAGGTTTTGTTAACAAAATAAAAATATGGATTTTGTATCATACCACATGGCATCGATTCAAGAAGAGTACAAAAATATGACATGTCTTGCCGAGTTAACGTTTAAATGTACTAATGATTTTTAGAGTGTACAGATTGATATAGTAAATATCAAATAATACCATATAGAAAGTAAGGATTAAGAAGAACTTTAAAAACTAAGTTAAAAAAGAAAATAAAATTACCCTCTATCGCTCCTCCCATGACTCTCAGTTGGCTCTCAATCCCTAATTTCACCCTCAAAAGCACCCTCTTCTCACTTCTTACCCCGAGTCAAAGTTGTCTAATTGGTTGTTGTCAACGTAAGTCAACAAAGTTTTATCGAGAGTAAACCACCGGTTATGTGGTTTAGTTATTGGCCTTGTTTGGTGAAGAGCTGATCAGCTCTTTTTTAGCTGGTCAACCCCCTTTTAGCTTATTGACTTCAAGAAAAAGCTTATAAGGTTGTTTGGTGAATAGCTGGTTGGGTTAGCTGATTTGCCCAACCAGCTGATTTTCAACCAGCTCCTGTCTAGGAGCGTTTTCTCCCACCAGCTAATATTTTTTTGGCTAAATCTTCATTTTGCCCTTGTTACATTTATCTTTGTTTCTCTCCTCACTGCTGCCTCCCCGCCGCCGACTGGTCTCCATCATCGCTTCCCATCGCTTCGTCTGCTGCGTCATCCATGGGCGTTTAATCGCCCATCGTGATCTTACCAATGGTAGCGTCGCCATTTAACCATCACCTGTGGCGAAATGAGACACTCCACTGGTGGCTTTCAAACCACTGGTGAGTTTAATCACAAAACCCAGTAAAATAGATGCAAAATGCAGGCAATAAATCCCAAGGATAGATAAACACAGTAGCAAAAATAAGGAACAACCGACAAATGGAAAGACCTTAAAGGGAGAACAAATTTGTGTGATGAAATCACCTAATACTCCATCAACTTCACTCAGATTCAACAGAACTGCAAGTAGAGATTGAAGAACAGAAGTGAAGTGTGTGATAGTGTTTCGAAGAGAGAAGAAAGATACCATTCTGGAAGCATCTATCAGTTGAAGACCACTTACGTGTCTGAAGAACTTAAAGACATAACAAAGTTGGGATTTGGGAATAATCATTTAATAAGATAGTAAATAAAGTATTCTATTAATTAATAAAATTGATAAATAATCTGATCAATTTTTTATTTAATTTATAACTTATTTTAGATAAGTAATTAATAGTTATTTGATTGGTTTTATTTTTAATAAATAAAATTATAAAAAATCATCTTATTGTTTTACCTTATTTACATTACTTATATTAAGTAGTATAATAATATTTTCGGTTAATCAAAGGATTCAATAATAATATTATTATTAATAATTAAATTTTTATAATTTATTAAAATTATAAACTTAATTTTTATATAATTAAATTTTTAAAATTTAAATTCTTATAAAATATTCAACAAAATATTAAGATATATAATATTCATACCCTTATAAGTCATTTTACAAGTAACCAGTTAATATTAAACAGCTAATTTTACCAAACAACTCTAACAAACAGCTAATGTAATCCGCTGGTCAAATCAGCTGTATAGAATCAGCTATCAGCTAACAGTTAATAGAATCAGCTAACAGCTAATACAATTAGCTATTTGCCAAACAGGGCCATTAACTTATTATTATCCAACATCTTATTCTATTAAATTATTGTCTACTTTCTCCCTTACATTGTTCTCCTATATTCAGTGATTGTTGGTTGTTTTGGATTTTAAAGGAAATTTTTGTTCTTACTGTGGTTTTGCTTTTAATCTGTCTATTTTTCAGTTGCATATATATGTTGTACAAAGTTGAGGATTACAAGTATGGATGTGTAAATGTTCATTTGTGTTGACGATTCTTCATTAGTTTAAGGGATTATGATTTGTTGTGTTGTGTGTTTATGTGGTTGCTTATACTGTCAATTTTACTAATTTTGTACCTCTCTCTACACTTTGATATTAATTATCTAATCCTTAATGCTTGTTTGGTGTCCAATCTATACATATTCCAAATTGTACACATTTATTACTCTAGTTTCAAACTTATTTTGATGGCCTATACTACTCATTTATGTAATAATCTATTTGTTTTGTGTATATTACTGGGTGTGGAGTTTTTATTGGCATCAAATAAGAACCAAAATGAATATTTTTGGTTTTAACAGTGGAATATGCATATTTTGGTTTCCTTTTTAGATGAATAGTTTTATTGTTTCAACAAAAAGTTTTTTACAAAAAGTATGACTTCGTTATTAAGGTTTGGAAAATGCTAATAAGGCTAGTAGAAAAAGGGGGAAAAAATTGGTTTTATTGCAACTTATCTTGTTAGTAATTATGAATTAATAGGGAGATTAGGTACTATATTATAAATAATCCAGTCAGACTTTATATAATATAGTGGTAACAATATGAAATGGAGAGGACTATCTAGTTACTTTCGACATGAAGTTATTGTTTTCTTTTTACATATGTTGGCATCCATTTTATAAGAAAATAAGATAAGTTCAAATACTCCTAATATTTGAAACTCTTCGAGTAGAGTTGATGTTCTAACTTGGCTTCATACAAAATTGGCTCTTGATATAAGAAACTATACTATATGTTATTATGATTCTTTGAAAATAAGGGAAAAAAACTTTATAGCACAATGTATATTCTCTCTTTAATTATTTACGTTATTGTTATTGTTAAGATCCCTAAAAGAACTTCACATAATTTGTGTTTTCTAAAACATAAATTCTATAATGGGAATTAAATCTTAATTAAAATTGAATAATTATTTTATAATTTTAAAAAATTATTTTAAATAGTTTATGATATAATTTGATCAATATCAGCACTATTGTACCGTACTAGTACTAAAATTAGTACGATATTTACGACTTTTTACGAAATAGTTTAAACTATATATGTGATGAGAGGGAATATTACGAAAGATCAAACCCTATTTTTTTGTTTAAATTGAATTATGTTAAAAAATATTTATGAAAACTCTTATTCTACCTACTATTAACAAAAATATTTGAATATATTTAAAATAGTGTTAATTACTTCAAAATATGAGTAGCTAATTATTTTTAAAAATATATTTTGTAGTTTGAATTTTATCTAGATTGTTCTTGTAATTTGATGATTAATCAATTTAAATATTTTATAAATAATTTATTAATTTTTAATTTTTGAAAACACAATTAATTAATATAACAGCATAAAATAGAATAGTAGAAAACAATCATCTAGTAACTATCAAATAACAGAAGTTGCATTCAAATCATAAATTATTTTGAGAAGTAACAAATCATATAATAGCCCATAGCACGTTATAAAATTTGACAGTTGACTGCTGGTTGATTATAAAATGTCAATCTTGTACGAGTTTAACTTCATCAAATCAATTTAATGTTAGCAATTTGGTAGTCTCGAAGAAAATACGTGGCAAACCATGACATTTCTACATGATTTGGTGAAAGTGGTGTACGTATTAACTGCTTTGGAATTTTAATTATTTACTGATATCTTAGGATCCAGACGACCATTCATTAGAGTCTTGATGATTAAGGAACTTTAGGACAATAATGAAATGCAGAGTGTTCAGCGTAACAAACACATAAAGGTGGTGAGTACTCACCTTTGTTGAGCCTCGGTTGCTTCGCAATCAAGACTGACAACGAGAAGAAATGAAAAAAGATCAAAAGCGGAGAGAAAGTGATAAAAGGGAAAGAAGTTGATGCTATCATCTTCGAAAGAATGAAATCATAAAGCTTGGATTGATGTATTTGTCTCCAGAGGATATCGGAAAACGGCCCACCACGCACATTGGCTATAGGGTGAAAAATGTGTCGTCTTGTATATAACGACTAATTGGTTACAACAGAGAGTACCACCAATTGGTTACACCCGTTATATAACGAAGCAGCTGAATAAAGCGCTTGTGACCCAAGTACCCAAAATACACGCAGGCTACAACTAGAAGCGAATGCGCTCCCCCACATACCTTTTCGATTGTGGGGTAAATATTCCACATGTTTTCCAATCCAATTCACTGTCCCATTCCCACGTGCTCCAGTGCTCATCTTCTTTGTTCTTGTTCACTCATACGACCCACCTTATTGCTCTATAAATTCGATTCCTTTTTCTTGATCCTTTTCCAGCAATAGCTTTTCAATTAACTGGAAATTTGAGACTACCAATCAAATTTGTTCTAACATTGCCCTCAAAAGTCCGTATGAAAACAGTGGTCCTAAGAGTCGATGAATTTTGTCTTCTCTGCTATGAAGAACCCAATGTGATAAGCTCCTACAAAATTTTAACTCACTCCTTCTTCCGTTACTCATTCCTCGCTACTTTGTCGCAAATTTTAGGGGACGCTTGGTTCATAGAAAGTAATGAGAATGAATATAAGGAGGAATGAAAATGGATATAATCATTATAATTATGATAGTTGGTTAAGATAAAGGAATGATTACTATTACAATTGATAGTGGTTGGTTTATAAAAAATATTGTAATTAATTAATTATAAAATAAAGTATATTTTAATTAATTATAATATTTTAATTAATGAATTAATTATATTTTAATTAATTATATTGCAATTAATTAATTAATAGTTATATTTTAATTAATTATATTGTAATTAATTAATTACAATATTTTAATTACTGAATAATTATATTTTAATTAATTAATTACAATATTTTAATTAATTATAGTATAATTAATTATTTAATTGATTTCACCATAAATTTGATTATTAAAATTAAAGCTTTACTTATGAAGTTATTTGGTTCATAATTATAACTTTTATCTATCCCCTATATATAAAAAAATTAAAAAAACATATCAATTATTCCCATTCCTCTAGATTATGAGAGGAATGGAGGATTGCCCAAAATCAAGGAATGAAAGTCTTAGTTAGGTCTTCAATAATAGGTTCATACCAAACATCAATTTTCATTTCATACTCATACTCCTTCTCCCATACCCTTTAAACAAGAGACCAAGAAATGGGACAAAGTCAATAAATGGCGCGTACAATAAGTTCTTAAGTTCCTATTTATAACGTCCACGCATTTAGTCTTACTTTGTCGCAAATTTTACTCTCTTGATACCAAGAAATGGGACAAAGTCAATAAATGGGTAAGACTAAATGCGTAGACGTTCTGAATAGAAACTTAAGAACTTATTGTACGGAATATATTATTTTGAATACGAGCAAAACATTAAATATATTATATTTCTGACTTCAGATATCAAGCAACATTGCCAGTTATAATAATACTAGCAATTAGGTCTGATGTTTCTGTTTTTTTCTGTTTTTTTTAATTTTATTTTGAGCTGTGTCTTCTGTGATAAACTGTGCGTTTTATCCACTTAAGATTGATGAAAAGGGCAAAAGGTTGGTGGACAAGATCTGGATACCTTTACTCTGGACTTGGGAATCTGTAGGGTAAAATGAAAAGCTAGAAATGAGTGCCGTTAGAGGAAACTGCCAATCCACGAAGAAAGAAACAACGTACCAGAAAGTAAAGAGCATAAAAGTGGCATCTTCATTTCATGCCCATAAAATATGTTCCCGTTTGCTTAAGCCCCAAGATTTCATCACTTAATCATGTCAATTCTTTTCTGTAATCATTATTGCACCAAAATTTAAAACAATATTATCATTCTACAATCATCAACAACTCCACGGCATTGATGGCAGCCTACCAAAGCCGTCTTACTTGGCTTGTGCTTCTGTTGTTGTTGAGCATTAAACTACTAATGCAATGGTCCAGTCGACATCACTTATTTTATAGGAGAATCCATCTAGACTACAGTTAATCGATCAGAATTCATGCACATTGCTGTCGTTTGAATCCGAATCTGTTGTTCTCTACATCATACTCTATGTAATAATTCTGCTGCTGAAAGCTTCCCAATATAATGGCAGGACCTTCACGGACTTGTTCCGGACCAATGACTTTATTATCAGTGACGATTGTTAAGCACACAACATCTTGATCAATCAACGCAATATAATTTGCCAATGGCAATTTCATCTTAGCTCCGCCTTTGAATTGGAACACCAAATCGGGGAAAAGCGCATTTTCATGCCCTGAAATATTGAAACAGGGCCTTAAGCCTGTCAGGTTTTGGATGTCAGTTGCCGGCGTAAAGTTGGCCAGTTGCTTCACAAATTCTTGTGCCACTGGCTCAAAAACTGCGCTCTCCATGAACGTGAATGTTGTGCCTGAATCCACTATAGTGCCTCCGTTACCATCAGATCCAGACACCAGGAGACTGTGCGGCACTTTCACGTGCTTACCTCCGACAATTATTTTACGCAAAGATACGTAGTGATGGCTTTGAAATGCAACGTTTGAGACATTTGGGTTCTTCGAGAACGGTGTGTAGTCAAGCCCCTGGGTCTTGGTATCGCCTTTACCCGACCCGGGAAACAAAATCAGGTCGCCGCTCGTAGGAGTGTCGTCGTAGCGACGAGACACTAAGCAATACGCGAATTTTCTAAGACCTAATTGTGATGGAATTGACTCCGAGCTCCGGCCGAACCCGGCAATTCCTTCGGGTTGCCGGGTAGAGAAAATGGAGCAACCCACAAGAAAATCAGTTACAGTTTGATTTGGAAAATCTAAGGTTTCCGATAGTAAAAGCCCAGTTGTAGAACCCAGGCCATATTCAACAATATAAGGAGGACATGTTTGAGTACAGTTTTGGGTACTGGGGTTACAATCTTGGCATTGAGACAGGACGCTGGGGCCAAATATCCAAGCGCACTTGGGATTTCTGCAGCCGATAAGCTTGGATGAGGAAGACTGTTTAGGTATGAAAGTTGGGATCTTTGTTGGGTCAACATTTACGAAATTACATCTGGAGCAGAGGTAACGAGATGTACAGGGAAACCAAACGAGACTACTGCCAGTGTCCATGACGAATTTGAGAGGCTGTGGAGGAGTGCCAAAACTGAGAGAGATAGAGTAGCCACCATAGCTTCGTGAATAAAGAGGGATGTCAACGAGAGAAGAGGAGTGTTTGGTGGGTGACTTGAGTTGGCGAGCTCTGGACAAAGAGAGGGAAGATAGGTGTTTGAAGACAAGCAAAAGATCCGAAGATTGGAACTTGGTGGAGTGATAGAGAGGAAGTTTGATGGTACTGGGTAAAGGAGATGAAGATGAAAGAAGGAGAAGAAAAAACAGAGAGACGAAACAGAGAGCAGAAGTAACCATTGTTGGTTTGTTTTGTTTTGCAGCTTCTCTAAGGGCTAATGCATTAGCAGCTGTTGATGAAGTGTTTCTTTATAGAAAGAAATTGGAGAGACCAACGGACAGGAATCAAATTCGAAGTGGGTAAGAAGATTGGGGTGTCCTGTGTTGCCTAGTGTCCAATGGGTGGGTATTTTGGCACTGGTAGTCAACTAGCATTGATGATAAAGAATTTTATCTTATAATTCAATTATAAATATAGAGCGATGACATGAGTTGACTTGAAAGAGTGAGTACGCTCAGTCTGAGACCATACTCCATTCCGTTCCGATTGAAGCAGCAGTTTCTGACGAAACTGCAAGACGTATTGCAGAGATTATAAAGTGCATATCTCATGATTGAGCACTCGGAGGAAGTATGATTTTGCAGGCAAACGGGGATTCAGATCACCTACTATTATTCTATTCGTTTTCATAAGTATTCATCTATATATGTTTTGTTTTTTTGGTCTTATTTATTAAATAGATAGATATTAGAATAAAGAAAACAGGTGATATTATGTACCAGGAAAATGCTTATAGAAGCTGATAGTTTTTTTTTTTCTTTCTTCTTTTCTTGGGTTTTTCTTAACCAGTTGAACATGATACTGCAACAGTAGTATACTACTCTGTCCAATTATTTGTTTTCCTGAGCTGGCAGAAAAGGGACGCATTAATTTTAGTGTCGTCCTGGAGCCTTTCGCATTTGGGACATCTTTACTGGGCTCCATTGCCATGTGCATGTGCATTTACTCCGTTAACAGTAACTACTACGGACCAATAGTTTTACCACTATTGTAAGTTTGTACTAGCTGATAATTACAAACTGGACACTGAATTTGAGAGCCGAATGGGCTTCTAAGGTATTGATATTTTCTTGATGCCGGATATGCTAAAGTTATCTTCATTATTGGAGGCCCAACAACCAATCATAAAAGGACTGAAAAACATTAAATGGACTTCTCATAATTAAGTTGCAGCTACCATACGTAAGTAAGCTTATGTTTGGTTAGATTTATACCAATAGAACTTTTTCTATAGATTCTTTTTTAGAAAATTTTTTCTAAAAAATCAGTTAACTATTTGGCTATTATTTAAAAAAGCTTTTTTAAAAGAGCTTCATGTTATAGACTATTTGGCAACATAAAAATATAAAGTACTTTTAATTTTAAATATATTTTATTTTGTAATAAAAATTATTTATGCATATAAATATTATTTAAAGTAT
>JANZLC010000005.1:33277722-33293826 GCA_026413385.1 Erythroxylum gracilipes
ACTAAGGACAGAACAAAAATATCTGTTCTGTTCACAGCAACCAAACATCCTACTGTCTCCAATTTTTGTTCTGTTCTATCCTGTCCTGTCCCGTCCCGTTCCACCCCTGTCTGCTGAAGACGCTAACCAAACGCAGCATTAGGACTTGGATAGAGCTGGGTCGCAACTATATTGAAACTGAAAATATTAAAGGTAAAATAGACACAGATTTTACGTGAAAAACTCTTAAATTAGGGTAAAAATCACAAGTAAGGATAGAAGAATTTTATTACTGAAAAAACTGGAGAATTATAAGAAGAAAACTAGACCCACAAAAATACACACAATATTTTTGTCTCTCTCTTTTTGTCTCTCTCTCATCTCACGTGTCTCTTTTTCTGCTTGTTGTGTGTTTCTTCATGCTACTCCTGCCTTTGTATAGGCAAGAGTGCCTTTTATGAATGGCTGACAAAATGGTCAGTCATTTTGTCCTTACTAGGTATGGTAGGCACCGAATTCAGTGTATACTAGCCACAATTGTTGACAATTCTCCCAATTGAAGATTTGATTAATAATCAATCATATCTTTACACAATTCTTTTCTACCTTGCCACTTCATGTTGCTTACGTTTCTATCAGGCCACATGAAGATTAACACCATATAAACTTATCAACGTCGATTGCTTTTGTCATAAAATTTGTCAGGTTGTCCATGGTATGAATTTTCTGAATATCCACCGTTTCTTCTTCCACTTTCTCACGAACGAAGTAGTATTGAACTCGAATGTGTTTTATCTTTGAATGAAATGTTGGATTCCTTGCAAGATGCGAAGCACTTTGGTTATCACAAAGCAGAGTAATGTTCTCTTGTTTGCATTCGAGTTCTTCCAACATCAACTTTAACCACCTGCTTAATTACTAGCTTGTGTAGCTGCTACATATTCTGCTTTTGTTGTTGATGTAGCCACAACTGACTATAGCTTTGAAACCCAGTTCACAGCCCCTCCAGCTAATGTGAACACATATCCAATAGTGGATTTACTTTTGTCAAGATCACCTGCATAATCAGCATCAATATATACTCTAACAATAAAATCTAATCCTCCATAACATAATGCAACATATGAGGTTCCTTTGATATATCTGAGAATCCTTTTAACAGTATTCTATTGCTCTCGACCAAGATTCTCCATGTATCCACTAACTACTCCCATTACATGTGCAATTTCTGGTCTTGTACAAATCATAACGAACATTAAGCTTGTCACTGCTGATGCATACGGTACTCGAGACATCTTCATCCTCTCTTCTTTATTGCTAGGACTCATATTTGAGGATAACTTGAAATTAACAGGAAGAGGGATAGAAATTGACTTACAATCTTGTATATTGAAACGTTGCAAGATCTTTAAATAATTCTTCTGAGAAAGCCAAATCTTCCTATTATTTCTGTCTTGGTGAATTTGCATCCCTAGAATCTTGTTTATTGGTCCCAAGTCCTTCATTTCAAATTTCCTAGCCAACTGTGCCTTCAATTCTTTGATACGATCATTACTGGAGCCTACAACCAACATGTCATCCACGTATAATAGAAAAACTATAAAACCATCTTTATCAAACCTCTTGAAATATACACAAGGGTCTGTATTCAGTCTGCTATATCTAAGACTTATGATGAAGGAATCAAATCTCTTATATAAACACCTCAGTGCCTGCTTTACACCGTACAGAGATTTGTTCAACCTGCAAATCAAGTTCTCTTTTCCTTGTTCTTTAAAACCTTCTGGCTGGAGCATATACATTTCTTCTTCAAGATCTCCATGAAGAAATGTAGTTTTCACATCTAACTGCTCAAGATGCAAGTCAAATGTAGCACACATCATCAGAACGACTCGAATTGTAGTGAGTCGAATCACAGGAGAAAATATTTCATTGAAGTCAGTTCCTTCTTTTTGAGTATATCCTTTTACCACCAATCTAGCAAGATATCGCTCTACTTGATCGTCACCACTCCACTTGATCTTGTAAACCCATTTATTGCCAATAGGCTTTCTTCCTTGTGGTAGAGATATCAGCTCTCATGTCTTATTCTTATGCAGAGCTTCAATTTCTTCCTGCATTACTTCCATCCAATAAGATGCATCTGAACTATTCATTACTTCTTAAAGAGTTGATGGCTTTCCATCCTCAATTAAAATACAGTATGCAATATTGCATAATATAATCTGAGTGCCAGCTCGGTGCTCTTCTTGTACGAGTTAATCTCCGAGTATCTAAAATATCATATTTGACTGGTTCTTACTCCTTATGCTCTGATGCAGCTTTAAAAGAATCATTTTGATCAAATTCCCATTCCACTTGTACTGTTGTAGTCTCTGAATTCTCTTTTAAAGTGCTAACATCTTCTGTTTGCTCTTGATCATTATCTTCTAAGAAAATAACATCTCTGATGATAACAATCTTATGGGCAATGAGATCCCACAGGTGATACCCTTTTTTACTCCTTCAGCACATCCCAAGAAAATACATCTTCTAGATTTTGGATCCAACTTCGTAGTTTTTTGGGCATTGGACGTTACATAGGCAGGACTTCCAAATATATGGAGGTTTGAATAATCCACTGGTCTATCAGTCCACATCTCCATCGATGTCTTCAACTCAATTGCAGTTGATGGAGCCTGATTTACTACATAATAAGCAGAATTGACTGCTTCTGCCTATAATTTCTTGTCGCAGCCGCTAGTTTCCATCATCGATCCTGTTCTTTCCAACAGAGTTCTGTTCATCAGCTTCGTCACTCTATTTTGTTAAGGAGTGTATGCCATTATGAATTGCCTTTTGATGCCTTCTTTGTTGTAGAATTCATCAAATTCTTTACCAGCATATTCACCTCTATTATTTGAGTGCAAACATTAGATCTTTTTACCAAATTCGAGTTCCACCCGCGCTTTGTAAATTTTGAAAATTGGAAGCACATCTGCCTTCCTCTTGATAGGAAACACCCCAACATATCCTCAAATAATCATCAATGAATGATACAAGAAATTTGCTCATCCCAGGGACGTCACTAGTGCTTGCCATACATCAGAGTGAATCAATTATAAATTTCCTTGCCTCTGAATTTTGATGTGTTGAACTTCAATCGACGCTGCTTGCTCATAATGCAATGCTCACAGAAGGGTGGTGATACCTTTCTGAGACCTGGAAGTAGATTTTTCTCTGCAAGTATCTTCATTCCTTGTTCAGACATATGTCCAAGCTTTTTATGCCATGTCATTGCAGATTTTTCACCTGGACTTGTCACAGCAACTGATGCTTCTCCCTGTAAAGTTTCTCCCTTCAGCACATACAAATTTGCAGTTATATTCTATGCTTTCATAAATACAAGTGCTCATTTAATCACCTTCATGATCTTGTTCTGAATCTCAAATCTGAAATCGAGATCATTTAGTTGCCCTACAGACAACAAATTTTTCTTCAAGACCTTCACGTGTTGCACTTTTTCAATAGTTTGAGTTATCTCATCATACATCTTTAACTTGATGGTGTCGATACTAACGATCTTCAGAGCTTGATCATTACAACTGTATACAGATCCCCCAGAGACAAATTCATACTGATGGAACCATTCTCTTCGGGAGGTCAAATGAAAGTAGCTACTGAATCAAGAAGCCATACATCAACAAATCTTCTCTTGCCTCTAATAGTCGTTGTTGCTTCACAGACCATTGCACCTCCATCATATGAAGTATTTGTCGCATTTCCTTGAGGAATAGAATCTTTCTTATTCATATTCCAACAATCATTCTTCAGGCGCCCTTTCTTGCCACAATTATAACACTTGAAATTCTTCTTACTCATAGATTTTGATCTACCATGACTATGACTCCTACTTGGGCCACGTTCCATTGATCTTCCTTTCGTTACCGTCAAGGCCTCTGCTTGTTGCGAATTTGTCAGCCTGCCTTCCTTACTTTTGCGTTGATTCTCTTCTTCCATAATAGCAACTGTAATATTGTCGAAGACTAGAGTGTCTGTGTTATTTGTTAAATTGATGACGAGTTGATCATACAAATCTAGTGGACTTTAGAGTTGAAGTTCCGCACATTCACTTATCTTTATTGTGTGTCCCAATGATGTGAGTTGGAAAAATAGAGTATTTAAAGAAATTAAGTGCTCCGTCACCGATGTGGATTCTGCCATGCGTAAAGTGTATAGTTTCCTCTTTAGAAAAAGTTTGTTGTGAAGTGATTTGGCCTCGTATAATTTTGTGAGATGGTCTCATATTTTCTTCGCAATCTTCTTTTCCTCTATGTTAGGTAACACTCCATCAGCTAAAGCTAAGTGAAGATTGGCTACAACATTCTCATCCATCTCATTCCACTTTTCATCTGTGACTCCAGCTGGTCGTTTACTGATGCCCGCCAGATAATTATCTTTCCTTAAGATTGCCTTTATCTTCAGCTTCCACAATGAGAAATTGCTCCCGTTGAAATTTTTAATGTCGTACTTTGTCAATATTACTTCTATCACAACCGTTTTATAAATAGTGCCTTTGACAGGGTGAATAATATTCTAACTTATCTTTTGATGTAGAGGATCCACACTTAGTGACAACCACAAAGCATACAATAAGCAGATATACGCATCCAAAGTAGGGTCTGATACCACTTGTTAGGAACAATTAAGACTTGAATAGAGCTGGGTCGCAGCGATATTGAAACTAAAAATATTGAAGATAAAATAGACACAGATTTTACGTGAAAAACTCCTAAATAACGTGGTCATGTTCTTGGGTGTAAGATAACTTTTAAGGATGTGAGTACAAGTAGATAACGTAAAGAGCTGAGTAGTGTCGGTTCCGTGAAAGCCTTGTGTAAGCCTATTGTACTTCAGTAAAAGTTGATTAATCTACGTGAGGGCTCGACAGATCTAGGGGTGTCTGTCAAATTACGTTAAGAAATTTCATGTGTTAATTTATTTACTGCACACTTAATTTTTCTACCTGTGATCAAAATTTGAAAAATTATAGTTGCTAACTGAGTTATTTTATGATAAGCAATAATAAATCTCAGTTTGAAGCAACTGCAGCGTAACAAGAATTTTGCGTAACTTCTCTAACCTTCGGGTTTTTCACACACCAATGAGTTGTGTGTAGTGACGTGATGCCCAACTTGTAAAAAATGAGCATAACCTTTTACAAAGTTTCTTAACACTTCTAGCCTCCTTTATGCAAAGGCAAGAATCTTAAAATTGAATGCTAGTATCATATATTGATTAAGGAAATAAATAAATTTAATAATTTCCATATCACTTAATAATGTCAAGATCTCGAATTTGTTGGTATGAGATTAGTAATTTTCTATTTGTTCACTTTAACGTGGTTTTGAACTTGTTCAACTGCAACATTATATTTCAAAAATATTTAAACAAATTTAAACAAATATTACAAACTATATACTGGATTTTATAATAATTTATATTAAGATAATATAATTAAAAATGAACTTTTCTAATAATTTTGTTATTATTTTAAGCTACAATAATGCATTTAAAAGAAATTCAAATCGATGTTAAGATCAAGCCTTTTATTAATCTCAATCATCATCTAATTCAACTAGTTAATAAGAAATAACACTAGAATAATGACTTATGACTTATTTTTATTACTATGTTATTATCCAATTTTATAAGCATTTATGGAACCAGTAAATAAGATCTATAAAAATAAATAAATGATGCTCATAAAATATAGCAAGAAAAGAGTAACAAAAACTATTGATCTAACCCACACTCGTATGCCAAAGAAAATTATACTCCGAACAAGTGCGTGTCTTGATATCTATGTAAATAAATTAAAAAATTCGCCATTTATAATTTATTCCAAAAGTGAAAGAATCAGAACAGAAACGATCTCCATCAAATGCTTTACGATCTTACGATTGGGACGAAGTTGACTCATTTCACTCCAATAGGCACACATTTGTTGAGACCGCGTATGGCCCGTGGAACACAATTATTGGTTTAAGTTAGATATGTTGAATCACAAGCATGAGTTCCCCTAACCAGGCGCGAAGCAGCGAATCAGAACTCCATTATTCATTTTCTTTCCAACATTTCATTATATCCCACTGCGATGCACGGAGATCGTATTTAAATAATAAAAAAAAGACGTTTTTGGCATTAAAATAATCAAACCGAGGCCTTTATAAGTACCGAGTTATAAGTGTAAACAAGTACCTCACTTTGTTCTCGTTTCTCAACTCTCATAATATACTATTACATACGATCATCGTCGACGGCCATTGAAAAAGAACAAATATATGGAGCAATCGAAGTCGAGATTTCAGAGAATATGTGTGTTCTGTGGTAGCAGTTCAGGCAAGAAAGCTAGCTACCCGGAAGCTGCCATTGAATTGGGCAAAGAATTGGTATTGTTTCTTTACGCAAGCTTTTCAGGATATAATGTGTTGAGCCATGAAATCTGAACCTTACCCAGGATCAGTTCTAGCTTAACAAGCCTGTCTTTTCAAGGGGGTTGCCCTTTGAATCCAATGTTGCTGTATTTGACTCGGATTCTGTTCTGAATTGTTTTCACCGCTTTTTGGAGAGTCCGTTAGATTTTTTTATTCCAAGGCCTTCAATTTTCTTTTCAAGTCTCAGACACCTTCCTCTTTTAATGACAATAGAAGTAGTTGTGTTTATGGTAGTTTTGCCGTCTGATATTGTTTCTCCGATTTCCATGAATTTGCTTGGTTGTTCACATTCTCTCTCTTGACAAGTGGGTGTGGCAAGTTGCAACAACCAAGCTAGGCTTCAACGTGGGCTTATGATTAACAAAGGAGAGAGCAGGTTTAGGGTTTATGTTTGGCATGAAACACTGCTAGCTGTAACCTGCCTGTCAGTTGATAGCAACTTGCTTGCATGATAACTATTTATGTATATGTTTTTCAGTTTTTTTTTTAAATTTTACCATTAAAAATCTCATCCCATCTTTTTAGTTTTGTTTTGCAACTGGGATGTAGAAATTTCATGCTGTTCCACGGGAAACCAAACGTGCTGCCTTGGTATCATGACTCTCTCAAGCTTCTTCAATAACCATAAACTTGACGATTTTTTTAAATATATATTATTTATTTTAGTAGCCTCGCTTCTCTCTTTCTTAGTATTTTCATTTGTTCTTTCCCAGTGAATGATAACTACACATTGTATAATGAACGTTCTGAAATCTGAATTATGACACATCTTAATGGGTTCGGTTCTCAATGCATTTGAAGGTTGAGAGAAGGATTGATTTGGTCTATGGAGGTGGAAGCGTGGGATTGATGGGTCTTGTGTCTCAAGCAGTTCATGATGGTGGGCGCCATGTTCTAGGGTTGGTCTCTCTCTCTCTCTCAAGAAGTTTGTTTCTAGAGACAAGAATCATTTGTTCTCATGGTGGTTACCTTCTTTGAAATGAAAATAAAGGTTATTTTACTTCTTGAACCGTGCAAGTTCGCAGTTTTCTATGGATCGGAATTCTCATTACTAATACCTGCCCAAAGACAGACATCATTGGATCAAATGCTGGTCCGAGCAGATGAACGGGGAATATTTGTAATTCCTTCGGCACAGAAAGTGACCTCTTTTTAATCTTCTAGAGAGTCTGAACACGTTCTGAACATGGGAGTCATGTGTTAGTGGGCAGTGCTTATGAAGTGTAGTTCCTACAGTACAATCCAACAGTGTGACTTAGCCAATATTTTTTTGCAGGTTTTGTCAGTTGGATAAAAGTGAATCCATTTAGGTCCTTTCAATGTCAGTCTAACACCATCATTCCAAATACTGATACGGTGAAAAAGCTTGATGGAAAGCTAGTTAGCTTTACAACGATAGTGATTACTGGTTCAGCAACCCTTTTCTTTTTCATGAATGGAAAGTTGAGCCACTTTAGATTGTCTAAGGGACACCAGTTACCCATCTGACAGTACTGCTGTAGTTTCCAGGCCGGACATGGAATGCCGAGTACCTGGTGTTCCATGCTCTTTAGTCTTTACTTACATGGGACAACTCAAATTGGGCCATCCTTGTCCTTTATACCTTCCGCTTTTTCTTTCTTTACTAAATTAGACTGTAAATTTAAAATAGCAGAGTCTCAATTTTCAAATTATATAATCAACAACTTTAGTTTTGCTTCAGTACATGCTTTCAACTATGTCAACTATACTCCAACAGAGGACAGGATCAGAAATTATTTATTTACTTAGACTTGAAATGTGTATCACATTAAATATCGGATGACTAGTTACTAACTTAAAATGGTTTTGATAACTAAGTTGACTTCTAGTTATTATTGAAATAAAAATTTTATCTTGCTGCTTTTATGTGTTAAAAGAGTTTTGTGGTTCAGGCTTTTAGTAAAGTATCCTTTATTTTGTATTTTCTGTTTGATTGAAGGTTAATTACTTGTTTATTCCATCTAATGCATCGAACTAAAATATTTTATCAAATAATAACTTTGTTTTATGGTGGCTTGTTTGCATTGCAGAGTTATACCTAGGAGTCTGATGCCTAGAGAGGTACACTTTATTTTCTTTTTCTATAACTGGGGCATCTCCGAATGCCATTAGTTGCTTAAAAAATTAGTTGTAACACCTAAGGTGCATGCAGATAACTGGTGAAACTGTTGGAGAAGTAAGAGCTGTGTCTAATATGCATCAAAGGAAAGCGGAGATGGCTCGTCAAGCTGATGCCTTCATCGCACTACCAGGTTAGAGGATTTAATCTGTGGATTTTCTCTCTATAAAATGACTAGATCCGTATTTCAGGGCATGGGAATCTTTAGAGATGCATATATTTCGTATGATTCTGAATAATTCTATAACCACCTTACATGCGACGTAAATCACTGTTAGGGGGTTATGGCACCCTTGAAGAATTGCTGGAAGTTATTACATGGGCTCAGCTCGGTATCCATCGCAAACCTGTAAGAATCATTCCCCTTGATCCATTGTTTTTCCAAGTATTATTTTGTTCCTTTGCCTTTTAAAATTAAAAACTAGAACTAATATGCCTAAAAGATGTGAATTAATAACAATAACATGTTGTAATTAATTGATTTTTGCAACTGAATTTTTTATTCTTTTGTTCAAATCAAGCAACACACTTATCATATCTTTTATAGGCCGATATGAGTGGATTTACGTGATGTTATGTTTCGGTCTAAAACTCCGATTAGAATACTTCAGTTGACATGCTAAAATAGTTCAATCTATCACTGGATGTGTTTTGTTTCTGGAGTACACGGCTGTTTTCTTCGAAAGGGATTGCAACTAAATACGTGCCATGAAAACCGATCAGTTTCATTCGATAAATGGCTAAAGGTGACAAACCGAATCAGTTCAAAGGATTCACATGGAAAGATGGGGATCGTAGTATATATTGATTTGGTGCATTGTTTTATTGCAAGTATCTCCGTTTGAACGGGAGAAAGATTCTCGTTTATTGGTCAAAAGGATGGTGGTTGAGTTTGATTCCATGGTTCATTCATTATTCTACATTGCGTTGCAGGTGGGTCTACTGAACGTAGACGGGTACTACAATTCATTGTTGTCCTTCATAGATAAGGCCGTTGATGAAGGCTTTATATCTCCAATTGCACGTCGTATAATCGTCTCTGCACCAACTGCAAAGGAATTGGTCAGACAACTTGAGGTAAATAATACCTTTTGGGGTTTAGAATTTATCTTTAAGGTGGTGCGCTGGCTACTACTCTTGAAAATAACTTTTAAGTATATTAGACTAGTAATAGTCTTTTACTTGGTGATGTTGAGAGTCACTAGACTTTGTTTGTTTCCCTGTAAAAATGTTTTGACAGGAGTACGTACCTGAATGCGATGAAATAGTGTCCAAGTTGGAGTGGGAAGAGGTTGATAGACTGAATTATGCGCCTGAAACATCAGGAGTTGCAACTTGAACGGGTAAAATCGTGGAAGTGTCCTTTTTTGGGGGGGGTTTATTTTGGACTACTTGGTACATAGACGTCTTCAGCGACAGGGACATGTAGGGTTTCACCTTTTTGCAGCTGGGCCAGCACAATGTCACAAATATACACCAGGAAAGAAAAAAAAATTGTAACTTTACCCTTCTTTTTTTTGGTTGAAAAAGCTGTCAAGTATGGAAAGGAAATCAATCGAAAGCTTTTCTGCTTCTATAAATATAAATTATATATATATATGTCATCTACTTTGAAATTGGTGTGCTTAAAGTAGGTGAAGACAGAATGCAAGATGGTCTGGGTATGATTTTAGTCTTGAAAAGTAAGGAAAAAAGATATTGTTGAGAAGGAAAGAGAGACAAAGATCGAGGCTGAGAAGATTTATCCTTTGTAAGATCATTCGTTGTTTGATATTCTCTCCGAAATCCAAGTTGAGGTGTAACATACTGATATAAAAATGTCGGCAAAAGAGTAACCTTTTGATTATTGGTAAAACAGAAACAAGATAAGGTCAACTGGGCAGCATGATTCAAGTGCCCCCATTTTTTTCAAAGTGACGATTACGGATTCCGACTTCCAAACTGAAGTCTTGATGGTTCATTGACCTCAGGTGAAAACATATGAATAAAGCTTCACTTCGCTTCTATTAAGTCTTAGACTATTTTCTTTTTCAGATTATTAAAAAACATGGGATGGGAATCTCCTTTTTCACGTATCGTATTTTTGTCCTCTTGGGGGGTTTCGAAACCAACTTTGCAAGTAGACTGTCTACATTTGTATATTATAAGAATAATTCTAAACCAACTCCCCTCGTCCACATTATGATCTCCAAACTCGATGGTTTCGTCCAAATGATCAAATGGGCGGGTGGGTTGGCAATTCAATTTGCTCCACTTCGTCAGATTGCTAGAGATGTTTTGGTATGAGCCGTATAATCAAAGAGAGAATTATTCAAGATCGTGGCGATCAAATACCTCCTTAATGAAAATAAGTTGCGAAATCCAAAACAGAGATGGAAAAGGCAGGCTCTGAGAATAATTGTTTGTAACAATTAGGTCGGCACAAGTGAGCCACATGATCCAATATATTTTTGCCAAAGTTGATACCCATTTGATTACATTGGTTGATAAATCAAATTTTGGTCAACGGATTGATTTTTGGTAGATTAAAAAAATAAACTGAAGCAACAATTGAGCACCACAATTTTATAAAGATTAAGAATTGAAACCAAACAAACAGTTAAATGTCATATGTATATGTAACATTACTTGTACTTAGGATAACAATTAAGAACAGGTAACAAATTACTTCGTAAAATGTATATAAAAAAGATCTACTTAGTTCGGCTACCAATGCTTTTGGCTTTGATTCACGCGGTTTATAGTACAACAAGAATGCCCCTTTAGATGACAATTTGAAGTCCATTATCTTACAAAAGGATAGGAACATTGACTGATTGCAGTTTTAAACATACATATGACAAGTATAGAAAAGATTATCTGAAACACAACAGCCACAATCTCGGTGTTTTGCACTTATTCCAGAAATTCCAGTCTCAAAAGACATCACATTAAGAACGAAAAATCACACAACCCCTGATTGGCATTTGGCAGTGACAAAAAAATTGGCTTCTTTTTGTCAATGCAGATTCCCTCTATATTGCTGCAAAGTAGTCCTTGCTCAGCTTTGGGTCTGGCTTCATGGACCTATCACCAGGCTTCCACCCAGCTGGGCAAACTTCATCTGGGTTCTCTTGCACATACCGTAAGGCCTGCAACAGATACAAATATATATATATAACCACAACTGTGGACTAAATGCCATCTATATGTTTCAAACATAACCCGGTTCTCGATAACAATCACCTGGAGTGTTCTCAATGTCTCGTCAACACTCCGTCCAATGGCCAGGTTGTTAATTGTGGAATGTTGGATGACACCTTCCTTATCAATAATGAAAAGTCCTCTCAATGCAATGCCCTGATGTTAAACAAAATCACCTCAGAGAAAAAGCACAAGTGCAGATTATAAAGATAGCATTAAGTAATTGATGAACAATTGCAATTACTGCGAGAGAACATAAATTTAATGACTTATCACAGTAGTTTATGATGATGAGCCACATGCATGCACATCCAAGATAGGAAGAATTACGTTGAAAAAGAAAGGAGAACATTCTCCAAGCAAGTATGGGACTGCAAATATGAGTATATCTTATACCTGATCAGGGATCAGCACTCCATAGGATTTGGATATTGACTTGGTGACATCAGAAATTAAAGGGTAGTTCAGATCCCCGAGTCCGCCTGACTTTCTATCTGTTTGGACCCATGCAAGGTGCGAGAACTAGACAGGAAATAGCAAGAGGCAAATGCAGAAGAAGTTAATGGATCCATCAAGTTAAAACAATCCATTTCTTAAACATATGAAATAATCGCATGCCAATTATTAATTAAAATCTTCCTTTAACTGGGATAATCATTAACACCAATCTTACAATTGCTTATAGATAGAATCGTAGCTCAACAACAACATAACATTAACTAATGGAACATTAAGATTTTGCAAGGGGTAACTCCCAGAAAACAAAATTACTAAAGATTACCACATTATGAGAGTCAACACTCTTTATTCCAATTTGTCATCTCTTACTACGTAGACAGGTGATTTCAAAAAAACTTTCATAATTATATTTTATGTTAAGAGGAGAAGCGGTTTATATATAAAGTGACTCATACCTTAACCCAAAACCTTAAGGATATGGGTTATGAATCCTTTCTAATATATAAACCATTTTATTTCTTTGTTCACTTCTAATGGGAGATTTATTAGTTATTTCAACAAACATATACCGCATATATGGAATTATAAATCCATTTTCAAGAGGTCAACTGGTCTGAAATATGCCTAAATTCAAACCCTTTGGTCATATTAATCATGTCTTACTCGGCTCCCCCTCCAATAATTATCTGTCGCACTTGAAAACAAACAATCTTGGTTCTAATTTGCCTCTCTTATTACATAGGCTTACAACTCAAATCTCATAGCTTATATAAATAATGTAGAGTCAAATTCTTTTACGATGAAAAGAGCACCCAATTGATGCTAAGGCACTAGATTCAGATTGGAAAATATAAAGCATTAAGATTGCAACTGAATTTCATATTGCTCCTAGCAGTTGTTGTGTTTATGAGTTAGAACTTACCACACTGTCAACTGAAACACCCAATACTTCTGTGTTTAGCTTCTCAAACTCTCCATAGCGGTCACTAAAAGCAGTAATCTCTGTGCACAAATTTAAGCAGGAAAACATATTTAGACACTTAGAATCCACACTCACCCAAAAGTCAAAATTTATCTGTTCAAGGGCAAACAAACCTGTTGGACAAACGAATGTGAAGTCCAATGGATAGAAAAAGAGAATTACATACTTCTTCCCAATATATTCAGAGAGTTTAACCTGCAACATAAGTGAACCAGTCAAGACAACAGCAGTGAGGAGCCAATGGCATGTAATCTGCCCAGGATAACACTTTTTGAGGAAACAATAGACTGGCTTATTTGGTTTAACTGATATTAAATCTAATGGAAGAACTCGCAGAATTAGAAGGCACCATCTGGTTTTTAATTTAGAATATTCTGATCACCTAATATAATAACACAATAACATTTTACCTTCCAGTTAATGCCGCAATGTTATGAATACATTGAGTTCTTTACGCTACATGTAAACCTCTTTTGCTAAGTTTCATGTCCATCACCATCAAAGCAAATGTCTTTTTGTTGCGGCTCAAATAGTATAGTGTAGAAAATATAGTGTTCAAATATCCACATGGATGGTCCCATTGTCTCCATTCATTTGAAGGGGGAGATGCTTTTGTTAAAAACCGCAAAACTAACTACCCAAATGCTCCAAAGATCAAGATGAAGATTACCAAGATAACTAATTATGAGACCAAGAAAAGAAGAAAATCATAATAATGCTATTGAGAGTAGGTATATTAGGGGACACAAAGGTAGTGAAGAGAATTTTACACTGGAGTTTCATCTAATTGGCGGAGCTAAGCAACCATGATGTTTCTCAAGGAATTCATCGAAGTCCAAGCTGATGAATGAGCAAAACGCTTATGGATTCATTAACTTGGGCTTCAATCTTAACCTTGAACATTACAAGTTGCTTATCTTTTCCAGTTAAATAAAACTCAAATTTTAAACAGAGTGTTCTGATGAAATCCAAGCATGTTCCACTAACAATTCAAACGTAGAAATCCACTGCTTTATGTCCCAATGTCCCATGGTTCTCACATTCCATTTTTAATCATCATTTCCTTTTTTTTTTTTCTTTCAATCATGACCTATTATCTTGTAATCTTCACCTTTGTTTATAGTGAATATTTACCTTAATTTCTTTCGAGCTATTGTTTCCATGCAAAGCAGTGGTGAACTTGGGGACTATTCAGCATATTCATCACAACAATCTAAGACAATAATATCTTTCCTGTAGATGTTTGAATACTAGGCTTATATATACAGAAAGAAAGACGGCAATAAAAGATCTAGACCTATATGTAATGTCTCACTGACATACACAAATATATACAATAAATTAACTTTTTAGCATAAGCAGTATATGCTTTCAACATTGCCATTCAGTATCCGATTACTTTCGAGTAAATGGCAGTATCTATGGTGGCAGTTTAATTTAAGTAACATGAACAAAAGAACAAAGCACATTGCTTGTCCAAAAAAACTACCTTAATGAACTCCTGGTCAAAAACAGCCTCCGCCTCGAAATCCGGTGCTGTGTTCCCAACAAGAGGCAGTTCACCGCACTAATTAAAAAAGCTCACCCAAATCAGAGAACAACAAAGCGAGTTCAAGAAATACACACGGAAGTAGAGATACAGAGATACATACAGCGGCTTTAATGATGAAACTCTTGGAGGAAATGGAGCGCGAGGCGGGCATGGATTGGAGGAGAAGAGGCTTCCGGCGACCGAAGAAGGAAGAGCGAAGAGATGGGGTTGTTGGTGGTGAGAATCTGGAGATGGGAGGGGCTATAGCTTTGGTGGGGATTGGGGAGATGAGAGCAACGGAGGCAGCTGACCACGCCATCTCAGAGCAGAGTGAGAAATGTTTGTCAAGTTTAAGGTGGAGAAATGGTCAGTCACAGGATAAGTAGAAAATATAAGACCAGAGGTCTCTCGACTTTGCTTTTTTTTTCTTTTCTTCATCAAATTAAAATCATGTTCAGTTTTACCATTTCTTCGGATTAAAAAACAAAGAAAAATTTTAAAAATACAGAGAAAATTTTTCTTATTCTTTGAGAAACTTCTAAAACTAATTTTTAGAAATTTGAAATAAAATTTATGATTTAAACTTTAAAAAAAACTTTTAATGTTGACTTCTGTTAAGAAATAATAGAGAAACCTAAGTAATAAATTTGGTACATATAAACTAATAGTAATTAAGTGAGGTAGACTAGAACTAGATCTTAAACCCATCCCAAATCGGGATGAGAGATCTTTTGTACCCGTAAACTAATTCCTAATTCTAAAGCTGTGCTAGAAGATCTCTCATCCAACCTAACCCTCGCTAATTTGCAAACCTTCAAATTCGACCTGCAGTAATTCAGAATGAGTTGTACAATTTCCAAGTTTTATAGTCAATATGAATTAATAAAATTTTAACTTTGAAGAAAATATTTATTTCACTTTGCTTAGGAAAAAGCTTTTGGAGTAATAATAAAGAAAATACAAAGCGAACAAGGCTCTTGAGTTAGTTACAAGAGTTGGGTCCAAAAGTACTTAAGATATTGCTTATCAAGTCTTCCATCCTTTAGGGTATGTTTGGGAGTTTAGGATGAAATGGAATGAAATGATAATTAATGGAACGAAATGGAATGGAGTGAAATGAAATGGAATAAAATGGGTTACTCTATTGTTTAGAAGTTTAAATAAAATAAGAGAGGGACTCCTTTGACCATTGTTTGGAAGTGATACTAAAAATGAATGGAATAGACTTACTTGTAATTTTTTTTCCAAAATTACCCTTGTAATAAAATATGCATAGTTGCCATGAAACTATTTTAGTAACCCTAAAGCATTTCAAATTGTAGGATGCCCAGAATATAGTTTTGTCATTTTCCTA